>OX375867.1:81260637-81600694 GCA_947359475.1 Heligmosomoides polygyrus bakeri
AGAAGTAGAATGCGCTGGCGCATCCCATAAGGGATTGAGTAACGCCGTCCTTTATATATATATATATATATATATATATATATATATATATATATATATATATATATATATATATATATATATATATATATATATATATATATATATATATATATATATATATATATATATATATATAAATGGGGGGATATATATATATCCTTTTCTGCCAGACTCAATTATGCGCTTTTCGATGCTGCGGTTAAATTTTTTCAATTGCTTTAGAAAGCACGCTGTATAATTCTTGTAATCATCCCACTGTCCCGTAATCCTAGCGTAGTTAAATAAACAAATGCGGTGTTCAGCCATATTTTGGAAGTATACAGGAAGGTTTCTAGAAGGAAAAGCATTGGACTTCCTCCAGGGAACGAAAAGAGAAATAGCAATGTGTAGAATTTCTATAATGATTTCATACTTCTCGTCAACAGAAGGTATGTAGCACATCCAGGACGTCTATCCAGCGGATCTTAACCAAGTGATCGCATACTTGACCATAATTGCAACTAGAGAAGTCGTGAAGTATACGGAAACCGGTAGAACCGCGACGCACCTAACACAGAAACTAACACTGTTTTGATCACTAAGCCCAACTGGAGCCGAAACTGAAACGTTATGAATGAGTTCGGGATCGTTCGAAAAAACAAGGTCAAGAACTGAGGTGCATCTTGTGGTTCAAGAACCAGTTGTTTTAAATTGTGGCATACCAGCATATCAGTAAAAACTTTAAACTCATTGGGTGCAGCATTGTCACCTCCGTTCCAATCAATGCCTGACATGTTAAAATCACCTACTACAACGGAGGAAAACTCACAGGAAACTAAATCACTTATTAGCCTTGCAAACTGAATTTTCCCCTGTGACAGGCAAGAAGGCGCCCTGTAAGCGACTATTATTCTGAAGGGGTTATAGTTCTGAAAAATGTCGAGTGCCACTATTTCACAAGCATTAGGCAGCATTATCCTTCCTAAACGAGTCTGGTGCTAATTCGCCGACCCAGGAGGGGTGGCTGGGCGGGAAATCTAAGCCAGGAACCAGGCATCGGGCCACACGACAGCCAGCACCTACTCCTACTGCTCTACACGTGCCAACAGTGATCATAGCCACGGATAATGGATAATTGAGGGCGTTAATCGAAATTTTTGGGATGCACTATGCATTCCACTTCTATCGAGGAACCATTTTGAATGCGTATTTGGCCCCCGAAATAAGCTGCAGTGGCCGGCCGATGACAAGTCAATAGAATAAGACGCAAGTCTATATGTAATACATATATAACATCTCATAGTTCTTCAACTCACAAAACTCAACGGCACAACAATCGTAACCAAATGACATTAACAACGAACACGTGGACAACTAAAGACAACATTAAACATGCCTGATTCGCCTCTATCTTCATGCAAAACATGCTTAGAATTAGTTACCCCGAGGCTCTTCAGTGAAGAAGGTACCTAATTAACTTAGTTGTTAGAATAGTACAGGATAATGTATTATTGTATTTTTACCCTATGTTCTAACAACAGAATTAAAAATAATCACACTGAGCACAATAAACATTTTTCAAATTCTAAACTTGTTTTATTTATTTATTTTTATTTTTTTATTTTTATGTTTATAATTAATCAATTAACTAGTTTTGTTTTCTCTAGGCAAGTTCGATACCAATTCACCGACCCTGGGGGATGGTAGGCTTGCTTGGCCTGGCCTGGAAATCCGAAGCCGGACCTGGTTCGGAGTTCCGACGAGGACAGCCAACGCGTCCTCCAACTGCGCCAACGCACACGCCCATCACAGCCAGAAGCGTCCAGAAATGAACGCTGACCTTCACCCGTTTTTCATGCTCATCGTCCTTTGACATTTCATTGAATGTCTCTCTCTCTCGCTTCGCATTCAGCAGCTGTCACTGAGCACTCCATATTGCTGCTCTACGTGGCTATCCAACAGCACCTCCGATCTCTGATCCTGAGTGGAACTCGTTCAGTTTAGGAAATTCCCCACCGCACTATCCTGAATGTGCTAACAGGGGTTCAAAGACGCTTTTGGCACATGTTAGTTTGGGATGAGCTGTGGTATCAATAAGTGCAGACGGAATCGGATGTTTTTCCCGTTCGTTCCTCACTTCTTCCTGGTCGCCCTCGAAAAAGCAGCGTTCGTCTCCTCTTCTTCACTTCCGATGCTAAGTCCGTCATCAGAATAACATCATCTGAAGATATATGCTAAAAGCGAGGATACATAAACGTCCCTACTACAGACGGAAGTGAGCTGAAAATCCGCACATATCTAATGTTTTTAAGTTGATCCCAAGACAGCGTCGATTTTGGCATTCTATGTTCAATATTAGCCATTCTCATAAGTCAAATTGGACATTTTTCAAATCAAATTGCACCCTTTTCGAATCAGATTGGACACTCTTCTAAGCTAGCCTAAAACTTTTAAAATCAAAGTGAATGTCTTCCAAATCCAAGCAAACTTCTTACAGGTTAAACTTCACTTCACAGTTTCAATGAGACGGTTAGAATAATTTTTCCTCAGAAAAATTTCGTATGAATTTTTTGAAATATTGTAGCTCACTTGCCCGAGAAGGATTTTCTAAAATTTTAACTGTTAGAGGGAAGATAGTGAGCTAAATTTTGTTTTAAAGCGCAACAAAGCAGCGACCATTTCGTGCACTAAAAGATCAGATCGCGTCGTGCATTCGAAAAGCCTCTCGCGATTTTTATTTTATTCATAGTGTAAATGCTGGGATCACGAGACATCAAAGTTAGGATACATGTGTATAAGTTCAAGAAAGGTTTAAGTTGTATAAATTTTAAACCCTTATTTTCCCTAAAATAAAATATTATAAAATTTCAAACAACGTGTTCACTTTCTGGGTTGGTGAATTAAAGCTCCAAATAAATAATACTTAAATTTTTCTTGGACAAAAATTCTTATAGCCGTTTCTGAAAACGCGAGATCGGCTTAAACAAAACATTGAAGATCATTTAAAAAGGTTCGAATTTGCCTAATTTTTCAAGCACTCATTCTGATGAGGAAGGTGTAGGTTCACTATGTTTTCGTATACGCATTTAACGCCACAGCAGCAAGAACAAGTTAAAGAACTTAAGACGAATGCAAACAAGATGAAGGATGAAGTACAAAAGACGACGTTACTCAATCTCTTTTGAGATGCGCCACGCATTCTACTTATGTGGGGTTTCGAGGAGGCTATCTGAATGCGCATTTGGCGTACATAACAACTTGCGGTGATCTGTCGATGGAGAACTCAGTGCTTTATCCCTGCCTGAAAACACTGGCACAATTCACCAACGTCGGACTGATGGAAGGCCTAGTCGATCAGGGGAAGAGGAAATCCGAACCAGGAACCTGGTATCGGGTGCATGCAACAGCCGACCTTTCCTCCTGCTGCACTATCAGCGAATACTAAATAGTTGCCTAATATCAGCGAATACTAAATACTATAGTCGAGACACACAATTTAGCGATTGCAGAGGGCCGCTTTCTAAAACGAAGCTCAGCGAGGGTGCCTACGAAGCTGGGCTTGAAACATGTTAACACGTCCTTGCCCTTTTCTGAGAGGCTAACACGCGAACCGGTTTTTATTCTTTCCAGACGAATCTGGCGCCATTGGCTTTCCCAGTGGGTCGCCATATTTCTAAGCGAACAGCAGCATCTGTGTCGAAACTCCTAAAAGGGTAATTTGTTGGGGAGGATGCTCGAAGAACCCGAGTGCAACCCTTGGAGGTGCTTTGAAAAGGCTGGCGGCTGTGAATGTAAACATTGGGTTGTTCGATAATTAATGTCGTTTTTTCACAATTTTCGAACGGAATTTATTTATATTAAGAACAATCATTAATCAATTACATAGTGATCTTTTTTGGATAACCTTTTGCAGAATTTCAGAAAGTTGAAAAATTCCACGTTCGACGAAGCCTTTGTTTTTCGAAGCGATGAACTGGTGCAACTCTTTTTTAACAGCTAGATCGGAATCAAAAGCTCTACCATTCAAACGGTTTCGAAGGGAGCGAAACAGAGGGTAACCTTATGGTTCTAAATCAAGGCTATAGGTTGAATGTGGCATCAATTCCCTATTGAGCTCCGCTAATTTTTGGCAGATTGTCAAAGAGGTGTGGGATCTGGTGTTTCTATGATGAAGCATCGAACATCTGCGAATGGCCAGTTCGGGGCGCTTTTTCTTAATTTTTTTTCGTTCAATTTAAGCAGCTAAAGTTTCCAGAGCGACAGCGAGCAAACCAGCGCTGAGAGTGGCGTTCAGTACGACGGTCCTCATCATAAACTTCACATAATTTCTTCCGAGTTTACACCGCATTTTTGCCCTTTCAGAAGTAAAACAATAAAATATGCCGATACTGCTCTCTTTGACTGTCCATTTCAGCTTTTTTTACCCACTTGTTTTTACTAATGACGATCAGTTTTTAATAGAAGATAGTCTAAAATCTTACCTCAAGAAGAGTGTGTAGTAATATAAGCCACGCAATCAGTACTATATAAAATATATACGTACATTCACAAATTTATGAGAAAAAGCGGCATTAATTATTGAACAACCCAACAAATACTAGCAGTAGAATGTAAAATAAATGAAACCTATGATCAGAGGATTAGGAAGATTAAGCTATAGTATTTACAGGTAACATTTGCATTTATATAGAGAACACCACATAAATATGAAGAACACTTACAAGAATTTTAGAGAAATTGTTTCTAATGTTGAGGCCACACGGTGTCCGATCTCTTGTTGAAAAAGTCACATTAAAAGCGACAGCAGTGCATGTCGCGAACACGAGCAGCATTGCAGGTGGAAACGCGCTAGCGAATCAAATCGCGTCAAATTGGCTTGGCATTGCGATAGAGCTTGTACGTCCGGTATTCTGACTGGCTGACGTCTCTTCGGCCGGTGCTTTGCTTGGTTATGATTGACTGGAGCGCCACCATCTCCCTGTGCCGGCCATCTGCGCGACATGAACTGCGACAGCAGTTAGAATCACTAACAGATGTAAATCTTTAGGGGTTTGAAACCGTTTCGTTTTAAACAAGCATATACCATTTTTTCGTCAAACTGTACGTTCTTCCAAGCAGGCTTGACGCCTTTGAAATAAAATTGAACTATTTCTAAATCGAAGCGGGAAGTTTCAAACTAGTGACATTCCGAGACGGTTAAAGTAAGTGTTTGTTCAATAAAAATCTAGTACGAATTTCTTTCAAAATTTTTAGATTCATTTGTCGCGACAGACCGAATGGCGTGTACTTTAAATTTATTTTTATTTTTAACATCAAATTTCATTGAGTTTCTCCTTGAGTGCTCCAGTGGTTAACTGCAGCTACAAATCAATGCCTCCTACTTGAAGAGCTCATTGCGTCGACTTCTTCGAGGAATTCGTGACGTCGTTATAGGGCGATAGCGTGTCAGTGATCGTATCACGTCACGGCTTAAAGCGACGATTGCATGCGAGTAGTCCCTGTGGTCATCTGATTCCAGCAACTTTCGGCCTCCACGACACTAATCGGCGGCCGCCACGCATTACCGAGGGCCAAACATCTAGTCACATTAACCACGTCGATACCGAGAGCGGAGACTTCATCATGGATTCTGCAGGATTGTCACTTCTGGAGAAGAATATCTAGCTGGAAAACGAAGATAAAGGACGGCGTTACTCAATCCCTTCCGGGATGCGCCACGCATTCTACTTCTGCGGGATGTCGAGGAGACGATTTGACTCGTATTTGGCCATACATTGAGTTGCGGTGGCCAGCCGATGAACGAGTCAGCGCTTAATCCTTTCCGGACAAGTATGGCATCAATGCACCGACCGACCCAAGAAGGATGGAAGGCTTGGTTGGCCCGGACGAGAAATTGGGACCAAGAACCTGGTATTGGGTACAAGCGACAGCCGGCACCTCCTCCGACTGCGCTACACGAGCCCAGCTGGAAAATAGAGTTCATATACAAAGTATCCTTGGTCTTTAACCTACTAGACGCTGGATTAACTTTTTATCTAGCAGGTGGTGCAAAAATAATGGTCGTTTTGAAGCAGCTACTCCTTCACAAGGGTGGTATTTCAACTCGCTCCACAGTTAGGTTCTTTCAGTCGAAATAACCACCAAAGGAATTGACAGAGCTCTGCCTACGAAACTAGCTTAGGTCTTCTAGCAGCGTGAAAATGTGGAGTGTTGAGGCCGGAAAATCGCCGAATGCCTTTTTTGCCTACCTTGATTTTGGTAGCATTTCTCAGGCAGGAAATTTGAACGTCTTCCAAATCGAAACGATCTTCTTACAGGCTAAACTACAGACTCTGCAAGATGTCTGGAATATGTCATTTTCTGTTTAAGGAAAATGTGGTATAACTTTCTTAGAAGTTTTTTTAGTGCAGCTGCCCAAGTGAGAGTCATAATTCTATAAAATTTGTATTTAAAATGTATCTCCAAGCGCAACAAAATAGCAATCATTTAACGCTTAAAAGAAGAGAGCGCGTTGTACATTCGGTTTCTGATTGCGATTTTTAGTTGACTCGTGGTGCAAATGCTGCTTATATGAAGTATCAAAGTGAGGATATGTGTGTTTTTTGCTATCGTTTTTGTTGTACAGGTGTTAACTCCATGCAAACAAAGATTTTGCCGTCAGTGGAATAAAAATTGTAGCGTCTTAGACAAGGGCATGGCGCATTCTCTTTTTTGGCACTAAAAAGACTGCCTTTCGTAGTTTTTAAAACAAGCTTTAAACCATTATTTTTCCTATAAAAAATTTACAATGTTTCAAACAATGTGTTCATTTATTTTGAAAGAGAGTTAAAAACCTCAAAAAAAGTTATACTAAGATTTTCCTTGAACAAAAAGTTTCCCAATCTTTCTGGAGAGTCTCTAGTTTAGAAGCTCATTTCCATTTGGAAGAGTTCGCTTTGGTTTCAAAAGTTCTAGAGGGGCTTACAAGAATGTCCAATTTGATCAAAAAGCATCCAATTGGTTTGAAAAGTGTCCGACGTGAAGATGCATATATTTATATGCGCTATGTCTCCATGTCTTTGCCAGCTTGCGCAGGTGGCCAACTGTGGTGGTAGATGACACACAAGTTCCTCTGCCAGCTCATGCCAGGAATCCTCTTGGACCATCTCCAGAAGGCGCTCCTCGTCCACTGCAACCGACCTTCCAGACCGCAGTCGGCCCTCGAGGTTAAAATTCCAATTTTTGAGCTTGCGAAACGAAATTTTCGGTGTTGTAGTACGCATAGCGTCACAAACGCTGCTTGACGCATCGCTTTCGTTGCTGTGCTTCCTGAATTCGTAGAGCGGGAGCAGTAGAGCTTGCTTGACGTCGATGAGATCTTATCAGCCATTTTCGTTACGCAGTATCACGACAATATTATGGTGGCGATGTCCGTTCCTCCACGTGGTGCCACTGGAAACTGCCCGCTCTGCGAGCTAAGCCGAACACGGACATTCGATTGCAGGCGACAGGCCCTTGTGACAGGCCGGCCTACGAACACCCATGTCACATCACATGGTTCATGACATTGCAAGTTTTTCGTGATAGTGCTACGGCGTCCGCGGGAGCCGACGCGCACTCGCAGAGCCCGGCGAGTGCGAGAAGTATGCGAGGGTCCCTGATGCGAGGACGGCATCGGGGGGCAACTGAGCTAGTCCGAAAGTCCCGTAACGTAAGCAGGACCCGCGTGGCAACGCTGAATGTGGGTACGTTGACGGGCCGCTCGTGCGAGTTGGTTGAAGCACTGGAGCGTAGAAGAGTTGATTTCTGTGCGGTGCAGGAGACGAGGTGGTCCTGCCGCAAGTCAAGGGACATAGGACGTGGCTTCAAGGCCGTTCTATGTGGAAGTCCCAGGACCACCAGTGGTGTCGGAATAATCGTCTCCGAACGATTTCGTGACTCAATTGTAAGCGTTGAGCGCTTTGACGATCGATTGATGAAGATCGTTGTCGCCGCTAATGAGCGACTCTATCACTTCTTCTCTGCGTATGCTCCGCAGACTGGCTGCTCCGATCAAGCCAAGGATGAGTTTTGGAACCTGCTGGATGAGAAGACAGCAGAGGTACCGTCGAAAGATGTCATCATAGTCGCTGGTGACCTTAATGGGCACGTAGGTGCTACGAAAGACGAGTACAGCTGTCATGGTGGTTTCGGATACGGATCACGTAACGCCGATGGTGAGCGCATTCTTGAGTATGCGGAATCGCATAGCCTCACCATTGTGAACACCGTCTTCCGAAAACGCGACTCGCACCTTATCTCATACTACAGTGGGAGCTCCAAGTCTCAGATAGACTTTGTCCTTGTGAGAGATCGCGACCGAGAGTCTTGTCACAGACGCGAAGATCGTGCCGTATGAGACGGTCGCCTCACAGCACCGACCGCTGATCTGCACTCTGAAGATTGTCCCTCCGAGGCTGAAGCAGGTCGAGCGATGTGGTGCTGCAAGAATCAAGTGGTGGCGAATGAGAGAGAAGGAAGCAGCTGTGATTTCTCGCGTGCGGTTACCGACAGTCACGACTGTCGACGAAACTTGGAAGAAAACGACCGACGCGATTCGTCAAGCTGCACAGCCGGAACTCGGCATTACGAAGCCTGGGCGACGGAAGGTCGACAAGCAGGCATGGCTGTGGACAGATGACGTGAAAGCAAAAGTGCGAGAGAAGAAGTCGCTTTATCACGTGTTTCTCGGCGAAAAGACAGCCGATAACTGGCGGAAGTACCAAGAAGCGAGGAAAGCTGCAAAGAAGGCCGTGGCTGTTGCAAAAGCCACTCATTATGGAGATGTCAACGGGAAGCTCGAGTCACGCGATGGCGAGCGGTATTTGTACCGGCTTGCTAAGAATCGCCATCGGCAGACCGAGGATATTGAGAAGTTTTTCGGCATCAATGATGAGAACGGCCATCTTCTTACGGACCGCAAGAAGGCATTGAAGCGATGGCGTGACTACTTTGAGGAAATCTCTACAGTAGAATTTCCTCATCCAGCCATCCCTTCCACGGCTCCAACCCACGGCCCCGTTCAGAAGATCACCGTGGAGGAGACTGAAGCGGCTTTGAAGAAGATGAGGCCAGGCAAAGCGACTGGGCCCGATGACGTGGCAGCTGATTTATGGAAGTCCAAGTACTGGTACCCTGCTGAGTGGTTGGCGAAGTTCTTTAATCAGGTTGTGGCGGAGAAGAAAGTGCCTGAGTGTTGGCGTCAAAGTACGACGATTCCAATTTGGAAGAAGAAGGGCAGTCCTGCGGACTGCTCCAATTACCGTCCGATTCGCTTGCTTCCGCACAGCATGAAGATCTTTGAGCGAATTGTCGACGGACGAATTCGGGACATCGTCCAGCTGTCCAGCAATCAGTGCGGCTTCGTGGCTGGCTGTGGCACCATTGATGCCATACACGCCACTCGCCTCCTGATAGAGAAACATCGCGATAAACAGAAGTCAGTGCATATCGCCTTTCTCGACTTGGAGAAGGCCTTTGACCGCGTACCGCGTGAAGTGATATGGTACGCCCTGCGACAACATGGAGTTCCTGAAGAGCTCATAGAGTGGGTGCGAATTCTCTACTCTTGTCCAAAGAGTCGAGTTCAAGCTGCAGCTGGGACCTCGATGGAGTTTCCCATCTCTGTCGGAGTACACCAGGGTTCTGCGCTTTCCCCACTCCTCTTTGTTGTCGTCATGGATGCCATCACACGAGATCTTCAGAAGCCCGTCCCCTGGACGTTGCTTTATGCCGATGACGTGATGCTCGCTAGCGAAGACAAAGGAGAACTCGAGCGAGAGTTACAAGCTTGGTGTGATCGCTTGGAGCGGTTTGGACTCAGATTGAACGTGAAGAAGACCGAGTATTTAACGACGGACGTTACCGAGTCCAGCTCCATCAAGGTTAACGGCATCGAGCTTCCACGCACTGCGGTCTTTAAGTACCTGGGATCAGCAGTCGCGTCTGACGGCAAACTGATGGTCGAAGTGAATTCACGCGTGAGTGCAGCTTGGTCCAAGTGGCGCTCGTTGACTGGCGTGCTCTGCGACAAGAAGATACCAGAGCGCTTTAAGTCGAAGATCTACAGAGCAGTCGTCCGGCCAGTAGCGATGTACGGCGCTGAGTGTTGGCCAGCGACCAAGGAAGTTGAAACGCGCCTCAGCGTCATGGAGACGAAGATGCTGCGCTGGACGGCATGAGTCACGCGCATGGACCGCATCCGAAACGATGCTATTCGGCAGAAGTTCGGTGTCGCGCCGATAACTGACAAGATGCGCGAAGCTCGCTTACGATGGTACGGCCACGTTCTGCGTGGAGAAGAAGACAGCGTCCGCAAGATAGGCCTTAACTTCGAGGTAATAGGAAAGCGGCCTAGAGGGCGCCCGAAGCAGCGCTGGGCTGATACGTTACATACGGACTTGAAAGTAGCTGGTGTCCACCCCGATCTAGCGCTGGATCGGGAAAGGTGGCGTCATGACACCAGAATAGCGGACCCCGCCACGAAGCGGGACAAACGCTGAAGAAGAAGAAGAAGTATCACGACAATATTATAGTGTAAATATTAAAGGATAAAGGATAAAGGACGGCGTTAATCAATCCCTTCTGGGATGCGCCAGCGCATTCTACTTCTACGGGATGTCGTGGAGGCGACATGAATGCGTATTTGGCCATACAATGACTTGCGGTGGCCAGCCGATTAACAAGTCAGCGCTTTATCCTTCCCAGACAAGTCTGGTACCAATTCACCGACCCCGGAGGGATGGAGGGCTTGGTTGGCCTGGGCGGGAAATCCGAACCAGGAACCTGGTATCGGGTGCACGCGACAGTCGCGCCTCCTACGACTGCGCTACACGCGCCCAGTGTAAATATTACATTACAATATTATAGTGTAGGCCATGGCCCTAATTTATAATACTTGCGGCGTCACGCACCACGATCGCCATAGATATCGATTTTTCGCGTCGCCCGATCGATGTCTGTTGCGGCGTGGTGTCGCGCCTCGCAGTGGCACAACTATAAACTAGGGCAGCTTCCTTGTGAGCTACCGACAGAAGGTTCCAAACACTTTGTGAAAAGTTGGCGAAATGCCAATCTTTGTGGTGGGACACGTTTCGTACAGCCTAATATTTCGGAGACACGTTGAGGAGAGATGAGATCCAAAGATAAGATCTGGTCAAAGCTAGTGCCGGGTCGCTCTAAACGGAATGTAAACTTCCGATTACATTAGATACGTCTGGAGGTCTGAACTCGATACGGCCGACGACTTAGCACCGGAAGTGATGGGCAGGAAGCGAGAAGGTAGGGAGCTCTCAAGAAGCGAAACGATGCGGAACTAACATGCGTCCGACGGAGCGCCAAAATTCCTGAGATATCTTCACCTTGTGCTTAGGCGGGGCTTTTCCAATATCACTTCTATCACAATGATCCACTATCCTGTTTAATTATGGGCACCACTTGAAATGCTCGGGAAACTGGTAGTGAACATCCGCCGAAAAAAGTCCAAAGTCTAAAAAGCCCTGATTTGTTCATCAGATGGCCACCGTGAATCATTGTGTAGGCCATATACGCATTCTAATTGCCTCCAGAGCATTGGATAGAAGTAAAATGAGCGGCGCATCCCAAGGGGGCCGATCTACGCCGTCCTTAATCCTCTTCTCTTCACACAAATGAAGGTAAGGTGCGCGAATTTGGTGTTGGTTTTTCCCGACATCCGACTGCAAACGTCGTATTTATAGCTTGTCGCCACACAGACAAACACTGCTGTCAACCATAAAAACGTGCAATGAATCGGCTTTTATAGCTAAAGGAAGCCAGCGGTCGTTCGGTCTGTAATTGCGGATGTGGTGCGCGGTGGCCAGTCGTTCTAAACTACTCCAAAATAAGGACTTGCTACTCACTGCTGGCTCTTTAGTGACCCGAGAGCTTGCATAGAAACATTTATGGGTTCTGTCCGTGTTTTGGGGAGCAGCCACAATTGGAGCGATTGCTTTCCCTGCTGGGACCCACCATCCTTTCCTCGAAATTCATTGAGAATCCGTCGGACCACGAGGTGGCAACTGGAATCTCGAGCACATTCAAAGAAGGGGAATGTGGCGGAGCGAAGGAACCACCACCTACCACGGAATGCCTTCAGCACCCGACGGGACCTTGGTCAGGGACCTACACCATGTGAAAGAGCTTGAAAGAAGCGGAGTCAAAAAATTGAAGAGCTGACATTGAGAATTTATTTACTTATATACTGCACTTGTTTTTGCGCAATATAAAAACTAACATAATGAAAGAAAAACGTGACATTTGACGGGCTTAAGGGCCTGTTCATAATTCGCGACAAGAGCGACTCGTCGCCCGTGCAAAACATGCATATCGATTCAAACCGAACGCGCGCCGCCGAAAAGTGTTCATACTCGGGCGCCGGCGCCGTCGCTCCAGTCGCTCTTGTCGCTCTTGTCCCTCTTGTCGCCTGTTCATACTTCGCGCTGGCGCCGGCAGCGACTGGAGCGACTGGGGGCGACGAACGGAGTGTGGAGCGCGTAATTACACCGCACTAGTGCTGGAAGACGCACTGATGCTGGAAGGAGACGATTCCTGCTCTAACGTTTTTCATACAAAGGTAAGGAGTGCTTTTATGTTTATTTTGAGTGCCAGACTGACGATTTAGGTCATATGATTGTTCGCTTCTGTCTATTTCAGTTTCTAACAACTTTTTTGACTAAAAATATGACTGTTTGCTTGTGTTTGTCTCAGTTTCAGAAAGTAATATAACAGTTTGTTTGTGTCTTTTCAGTTTTCAAAAACTAATGCAATTGAGCGGTTAGACGTGAAGACCTCTATTCACTTGATATTTTAGGCCATGAAGTAGACGTTATGGTGCAATTGCGTACACCACACTATGTCCGTCGCCCCAGTCGCTTTTGTCGCTCGTGTCGCTCTTGTCGCTCCAGTTGCTGTTGTCGCCTGTTCATACTTCCGCGCGCTGCGCACGCCACGCACTCTCCGCACGCTGCGCTTTTGTCGCTGCTGTCGCGAAGTATGAACAGGCCTTAAGTGTTTCTCGATTTGATCATTGAAATGCGAAATTTACTTAATTGTAGCGCCGTAGCAGAAACAAGCTCTTGTTGGCAAATGTGGACTGTGGTGGTACTTTGATGCGGAGGAGACATTATAATAAGGATGATGAGATGAGGCTGTTGAGGTAAGGATGAATTTGGTGTTTTAGTGCTTCTGTAAGGGAGCGTGTAGCGCAGTCGGAGGAAGTGCCGATTGTCGCGTGCACCCAATGTCAGGTTTCTGGTTCGGAGTTCCCGCCCAGGTCAACCAAGCCTTCCATCCCTTCGGGGTCGGTAAATTGGTACCAAACTTCTCTGGGAGTGATAAAGCGCTGACTCGTACATCAGCTGGCCACCGCAAGTCACTGTATGGCCAAATACGCATTCAAATCGCCTCCACGACATCCACTACAAGTGGGTGGCGCATTCCAAAAACGACTGAGTAACGCCGTCCTTCGTCTTTTTTACTCCTTCTATCCTTTTTTGAAATAAATTGAAAAATATAGGATAAAGGGCGCAGGACGGTGTCGATGAATCTACGTTTGGGATACGTTCTACATTCTATTAGGCTGTCCGGAAATAAATAAACGTTTTCAACTCGAATATTCAAATTATCATAACTCCGCTCAGAAGCTTTATCAATTCAAACAATAGCCGTTAAAACCAATAAATCCTTTCTAACGAGAAACAAGTTTAATAATGCCGGTAGCTTAGAATTATGTACAGAGTTCTGAAGCGATGAAAGCGTTGAAGGCATTTTTGGCATCGTCTTTGTTTTTGAAGCATTCCTCCTTCAGGAAGTTGTCCAAATGTTTGAAAAAATGATAAACAGTAGGGGACACATCTGGTAAATATGCTGGATGTGGCAGAGTTTTGTCCCCCCCCCCCCATTGGTTCAGTTTCTGGACAACAAATTTTGAAACCTGCGGACGCACGTTGTCATGCAGTAGGATTGGACCTCGCCATTGACGAAGGGCGGCTGTTTTTCAATCAACTTCTGCTGCATCACTACAATTTCGGCACAGCACCTCTCCGCTGTGATAGTCTCTCCAGTCTTCAAGAACTTGTAATGGACTATACCAGCCACACGGTCACCATGGTCTTCTTTGGATGGAGACCTGGTTTCGACATCTCGTTGGGACTCTTATTCCTGTCCAGCCATTGTGCAGAGCGACGACGATTGCCATAAGGGATCCGTTTCTCGTCGCACATCAGCATCCTGTCCAAAAAAGGGCCCCCGTCGACTGCGCAGCCTTAACGAATCAGGTGTCGTGGCGCCTCAGCACCTACCCAGCTGTCGATTCGTGCGAGACCCATTCATCCAATTTCTTTACTTTTCCGATCACACTTAAGTGGCGACTGATAATGCTGCCGTCAACGCCGAAGTGCTCTGCAGGCTCTCTCACAGTTTGACACCGATCCGCTTCCACCATGGCTTTGAGCTGGTCGTCGTTGAGGAGTGATGGCGGCCTAACTTTGCAGACTTTCATCTCCAAATCGAAACCTTTCGAACCAGTGGTGAATTGTGCGTTCTATAGCGAAAACCTCCTCAAATACAGTGTTGATGTTATGGGCCGTTTCATCCCTACTTCGACCGAGTGTGAACTCGAAGAAAAAAAATTTGGCGAAATTGCATTCAGACATCGGAAACGACGAGGCTTAAAATTGGGGAAATTTTTTGCTCTAAACAAAACTTGAAGACATAGTTAAATAGAGCATGAATTCAACTTTCCAACGTATATAACTCTGCAAGCCATAAAACACATTTTATTGAAAGAAACGTACTCCAATAATAACAATTGCAAAACGCCCATTTATTTCCAGACAACCTAATACTTCTACGTGGTCTTGTGGAGGCAATTTCAGTGCGTCTATACGCTAAACTGCGGTGACCAAGCGATGGAAGAATCAGTGTATTACTCCTCCCTATGAAGTGTTCTACGAATTGTACAGTGTGTGGCGCATCGCAAACGGGATTCAGTAACGTCGCCCCTTATCTTTGTTCTTAATGCCTCTGTGTCGATGCCATATCAAAAGCAGTACATTACCGAAAGGATTACAAGAAGACGTAAAAGACTAGCAGAAAGGATTAGCTAGATGAGCAACCGAAATTGATTCGGTGGATATTCAAAATTTTATAAGCTCACCAAATAGTTGAGCATTGAAGAGATTGGCGAGATTTCCTGCTACGAATTACGAGTCATATTGTTCGCGTAGTGATGGAGATGGAGCTAGAAGCATCCAACAAGGTAGCAAGGGAGAGGCTTCGTAATTTAAGGGGCCAGATTCATCAACCGCTTAGCGCCCTCTAACGGTGAAAATACCGCCAACGCTGATGCTGGCAAATGTCACATCAGGGTGTTTGGCGTTTTTTTCACCCGTCAAAGGGCGGTAAGCTGTTGACGAATCTGGCTCAAAGTGTTTGTCATGTTTGGAGATTCTGAATGTTTTCTTCCTCTTCCTCTTTTCGACTGACAGGCGTGATCAGAAATGCTTAGTGCTGTAGATCGTCAGTCACACAACATTCTGTGACTGCTTTATGGAAATGTTGATAAGATAGATAAGACACTCCCAGAACGCCTGAGGAATGATCAGACTTGCTATTTTCTATCTGAGAAGTGCAACGTCGCTACGGCTGAAAGCTGAAACGAGTAGGACTCGACAGATACCAAACGCCTTGCGAAAGTCGTCTAGCAACCGTCTGCAAAACTTTCGCAGTTCTATCAGATGAAGTCTTCGTCGTGGGTGGTGGTGGTTGGTCGCTTAGCATCCGCGAAAAGACCACTCATACTGGAGATGAGATTTATCGCCCGTGCATGACAGCTGCGATGCTATTCTTGATTTTCTCCACAGATGAAATGAGTGAAATTTCAGGTAATGCAAGCCGTGGGTACTCACCCAATTTTCGCATCCATCTGTGCATGTGGAGAGCTCTAGAAGTACAAATTCTATAAAAGTCAGCGTGAAACGAAATGCAAAACACCTTTCAAGATGAACATTTTAGCAAATGAAACATTGTCCACAATGTTATAAAGCAAAAAATAGATTGTATATTGTGCCAGGTTTTAGTTGGACGACTTTACTCAGCAGAGCCTTACCTTTCGACGTTCTGTCATCATCTATGCTATAACAATAACAACTTACAACGCCGAAATTTCATGAAGAGAGAAGTTGGGAGCTACTCGAATATGTGCCGCCGAATCTGTTCTCTCTGGTGCGAAAAATAGGATTTTAGAAAATAGAAAATGGGACATGACTGGAAAGGAAATAAAAGGTTCGGATCCTTCCTGGGGGGGGGTCACCTCACTCACTCGCATTGACAAGGAAGGTAAGACTGAAACCCCTATTTCACAGAGATTGCGCACTGAGCTAGCCTATGAAAAGACCTTTCTATGCAGATTCTTTCCGGCAACAGGTCATTCTCATTGTGCCTGCTTAGCTTTTCTAGCGCTACCTCTCCTCTTGCGATAAATAATAAACGATGAATGGCGGCGGCAGTCAATCCCTTTTGGGATGCGCCACGCATTCTTCTTCCAGGGGATGTCGTGGAGGTAGTTTGCATGCGTAATTGGCCTATGCAACGACTTGCAGTGGCTGACTTATTGACAAAACAGTTTTTCGCGTTTCAAACGAATCTGATACCCCGTCATTCCTTCGGAGAGATGGAACGCTTGGTTTGTCGTATGCACACTTGCTTTGTCAATGTTGTGTGCAAGCGACCTCTTCCGACTGAGCTACACTTAGCTTTAAATACATTGTAAAAAAATTCACTAGAAATAGTAGGGGTTTAACTTTCTTCAAAATATATGTGCTTGACTTTTCCACACAAAATTTCTGGAAACAGGTTCGGATAATTTGACAGGCGTTTCGTATTGCTCAGTTCTGGCGGGAGTTGAATATAATGATGATGCTCGCTGTAGTTGGTGTGGGAGAGTCTCGCCCTCTTGCAGAGCTTCTCATCCTAGTCCACTTCACTCCCCACCGTATTCCCTTGTGTTCTCTATTTGGAGCATGTTTACAGCGATGAAGACGGCTAAATGCGAATATAGCGCAGGGCGTTTGAAGAGTCTTCTTGCACCGAGAGAACCTAAATGGGGCAGTTCTGGAGTCGTCTCGACGGACGAGAAATGTGTAGAGGCTTAAAAACTGCTTGAGCCTGCAGAAGATTCGAAACATGGACCGAGGGAGAGAATTTAGAGACCCAGTATACGCCTCAGTGTGTGCACAACTCTTCTACTTACTTTTAATACACTACAAGTCGGCTTCTTTCCTGTGCTTTAAGACAAATTTTAATGTGTTATTCCCTCCCTAAATTTAAAAAAAAAGATTATTACGCTTATTGACGGAGGTAAACTAAAACATTTCACAGAATCTTATACCAAAGTTTCCTTGAAAAAAAAATGTTCTAAACATCTTATTGAGTGTGTAGTTCAACTTGGCTGAAGGTCACTTCGATTTGGAAGAGTTTGATCAGATTTCAAAAGTCTTACGCAGCCTTAGAAGAGTGTCCAATTTGATTTGAAAAGTGTCCATTTCAGCGTGAGAATGGTATAAAATGTAAACATCGGAAGACTGGACCAGATGATACGCAAAGGAAAAAAGTTAGCGGTCGGCGCTAGTGAATCCCTGTTGGAATGCGCCACGCGTTTCGCTTCTACGTGAAACCTTACAAGGAAAGGTTTTCAATTCAAGCCGAGCTTTTGCGATGCTGTTCTGAGAGGATGTAGGGCCGTGTGAGTGGAATTCAGAACCACAGTTAGTTCTGCTGAAACGTTTTGATAAAGACCTGAAAAAGGGTGTGAAAACATGTGCCCAACACTCATCAACCCTTATGACACCCCACGAGATGTGCCTCGGTGGCGCGGTTGGTAGGAGTGTCGCTTCAAAGGAGTACACCGGTGAGCTATTGAGTTCGAGTCCGGGTACTGCCCATATTTTTGCATATATATGCGTTTGTTGTTATTGCGCATTCTCATGATCACAGGGGCAGTTTTAGAGCATCAATGCTTACAACAAACCAAGGCTGTCTATTTGCATCTTCATATGTGCTAGTTTTTCTTCGTGGGTAGCAGTTGGTTACGTCGATGTTCATCCAGGACCCTTCTTTACAACCACGGATTACGCGTTCAACGAAGAAGAATTGGTTGAGATTGTTCCTCACTGGCATTTGTAAGATGATGCTGTTGGTGTTACACGCGCATGTGTTTTACTTGCTTCATAGTTTTGTACCGTAGCTGTGAGAAGTGATATAGCGCAGATACTTCGTTGAAAAACTAGCACATATGAAGGTGCAAAAGCCTTGGCTTGTTGTAGGCATCGATGATCTTAGACTGACCCTTGTGATCATTATAAAGCGTAGTAACAACAAACTATATGTGCAGAAATATTGGCAGCACGCGGACTCGAACTCAAAAGCTCATCGGTGTGCTCCTGTGAGGCGGCACTCCTACCGACTGCGCCGCCGAGGAACATGACATGCGGTGCCATAGGGGTTGATGGACGTTGCTCACACGTTTTCACACAAATAGCATCACGAAAGCTCACCTTGAGTTGGGAGCCTCTCCTTTTTAGAGGCAGTTTGACTGCCTATTTTGTCTATACAAGGTGATCCATATAAAGTGTTACGAGCAAAGAGATTTTCGGACATTTCTCGCTTTTTGTGTCAAAACAAAAACAACAAAAGTCTGTCCGTTTAGGCAGAACTCGGACGTCACCTCTATTCCTGAATAATGAGACAAACTAGCTTCCCACAGACGTTATTGACCGACAGAAAGATGAAGGAAGAAAAAATAAATTCCCACGTCTGAATGAGCTCGTGTGAGAAGTCAAGGAGGAATGAAACATAAAACAAAACGAAATTAAATCACTGCAAGGTAGAGATAACGAGGTCTCTACAGAAGTGTTATAAATATTAGGGTGGACCAAAAGTAATGGGACAAATTCAACAAATTTCTTTATCTCTTTATAACTTAGAGACTAACTCTCCAGTTACAACTCAACGGTGCTGAGGAGTGTATTCGCCATTAAGGTCAATGACCTTGCTGTCATCGATCAGCCAACTTCCTGATCCCATCCTTCCAGAACTGCTTGGGCCTGGTGCTGATCCACTGCTCGTTATGGTTGTCGAGGTCTGCTTGGGTCCTTGTGTCCCTTCGACCATGAAATCTTATACGCTCAAGAAGTAGTGGTATTCGCATGGAGAGATGTCCGGCGAATACGGTGGGTGAGGCGCTAAGCTTGGTCAGCTGGGCTGTGAACGTAGCCCAGCTGGCCAAGCTTATCCGTGGTTACCTGTTCCCGATGGGGTGCGGCGTTGTCGAAGAGGAGAACCTTCTTGAAGCGCTGAGACCGAATGAGTGCGAGTCGCCGGTCCATCTCTTCTATTTCGTTCACCCTGGCCATAGTCGTGCCTTTGGAAAACAGCTTCAAGTTTAGCCGTCCATGGGCGCAGACTCAAAAGCTCCGAAGGTGCTTCTCGCCGTGAACATCCCGCCAAGCGAAGGTCGGTAACAGGTCATCAGTATACATTGGTTCCGAATGAATCATTTTCGGATATCCGATTCGGATAACCCGAGCCGAATCATCCAAAAATCCGAGGGCGTCGAAATCGCCCTTATCCGAATCATCTCAAAAATCCGGGGTCCGCAAAATCGCCGTTATCCGAATCATCCAATTATCCGAAGATTTTCGATCGGATCCAATGTATTCATCAGGCCTCACCCAGACTCGCTGCTTGGCAGCGTTAAGGTAGAAGACGTGCTTCTCATCTTGCGTGACTATTGAGTCGAGGCTGCTCAGGGTTGGGAATTGGGCGAGATTTGCGCGACACAAGTCGACTCGTCAGAGTGAGGTTTCGGGATGAGACAGACTTGGCTTTGGCATGCTTCATAAAGGGCGAATGTGGTCACCTTCCAGGTGGCCTTCAGTAAGTAGCCAACAAACATACAAATACGAGAAGCACGAAACCGGACTCCAGCCACGACATATATGGGCACAGCATGGAGAGTCTCATTACTTTTGGCCCATCCTAATACCATCTAATCGGGTGTCTCCTTAATTTTTTTTATTGCGTTTTTACTAAATACTGAACTATAGACGAAACCGATTTTCATAAATTTATTGACTTCAGAACTCTAGGGTTTCATGCCCGTATTAACCCTTACCCACTGCTTAAGATGATATTGAGATTCTGAAAGTTTTTATTAGGTCGCTGTATATGAAATGGCCGGTTTTTGCTACTTCAATTTTTTCGTGGCTAGGTATGTTCCCTTTTCAGGCAGTGTATAGAGTTTCTGAAGGCGCAGAATCTCCCCTTTCTTAAAGTTTATAGCTTTCTGACATAATTGCCTCTTGCCGAATTTTTGACGTCGTTTTTGCAGTATGAATCAACGTGATATTCAGTTACTCTACTTACATGAACAGAAAAGGCGATACAGCACCGCGGCCGCAGCTCGTAACATCGCCGCAGTATTTGGAGAGGATTTCCCTGAAGAACGCACGATTCGCCACTCGTTCGAAAAGTTTCAATCTGGAGGTGAAGGTCTCGAAGATGGTGACCGAGATGTAGGCCGCCATCTCTCCTTAACGACGACCAACTCGAAGCCATGGAGGAAGCGGATCCGAGCCAAACTGTGAGAGAGCCAGCACAGCGTTTTGACGTTGACGGCAGCAGTGTGAGTCGTCACTTAAATGCGATCGGATAGGTAAAAAATTGGGTGAATGAATCCCGCACGAACTGACCGCCGGGAAGGCGCTGAAGCGCCACGACACCTGTGTTTCGTTGAGGCTACGCAATCTAAGGAAGCCTTTTTGGACAGGATCGTGACATGCGACGAAAGATGAATCCTTCATGACAAGCGTCGTCTCTCTGCACAATGGCGGACAGGAATGGAAGTCCCAAGGAAATGTCGAAACCAAGTCTCCATCCAAAGAAGACCATGGTGACCGTGTGGTGGACAATAGCTGGTGTAATCATTGCAAGTTCTTGAAGACTGGAGGTACCATCACAGCGGAGAAGTACTGTGCTGATATGGAAGCGATGCACCAGAAGTTGGTTAAAAAGAGCAGGCTTTGGTCATTCGAAGAGGTCCAATTCTACTTCATGACAACGCGCGTCCGCACGTTTCAAAAATTGCTGTCCAGAAACTGGATGAATTGGGATACGAAACTCTTCCACATCCAGCATATTCACCAGATCTGACCCCACCGATTGTTACTTTTTCAATCATTTGGATCGTCATGTAAAGGATAAAAAATTCAGCAACCAAGATGATGTGGAAAATGACTTTTTATGTTTTATTAATTCTCGTAGTTCTGATTTATACAAAGATGGAATGTCTGAGATATTGTCGCGTTGGGAGAAACGCATTGATTGTAGTGGCGCTTATTTCGATTAATAAAATTGCTTCCAAGCAAAGTCGTGATCTTTCAAAATTTTCAGTCAAAATCGGCATTTCATATGCAACGACCTAATATTTGGTCTATGAAACTGTGTGCTTAAACGGGGATAGAACATAGAAGATTTGTTGGGTAAAAGGTTATGCAAAATAAGATGAGCACAAAAGATTACACACAAGTAGGCTTTTCAAAGATTAATAAAAGTGATTTAACAACGACGGGGGATATTTTAATTAGAATGGGGTGGTTTAATTCCATCGTTATCTTAGGGCCAATGTAATACACCATCCTAATGGAGAAATATTAGTGGATTTCTAGAGCAGGTTCAGATTGTTGAAGAGTTGAGATAATCATTTTTGCATCAAATTCACATACCAATTTGGCTTTGAAAAATACACTATACGCTCCCCCCCCCCCCCCATTCCCGATCCTCTCCTGCAGATAGAAGCGCTCGTCACTGACCTCTTCCGCATTTTTGAAAAGTGGCTCGAATTCGCGTTCTGTTGTGTGACCGGCGTGAATTGCGAGTGGAACATGATCAGGGTCGCCGCCTCCCCGCCGTCTGTACACGCAGCGCAGTGCGATGTCTCGCCGCCACGGCGCAACGGGTGGCGTGATCGAGTTCCGACCAGATGATTACGTAATTTGCTACTCTTGAGTGTCCCATGATGACATAACACCACGGATGATGGTCGGGGAACAGCCGGTTGCGCTCTGTTGTTCACTCCACAGAAGTCTCTTTCAGGTTCAATTTTTCCAGGTGAGCCAGCGATTTTAGTTCTGGGTTGGGTAGAACTCGGAACTGGCTGCGGTGTTTCGTGCGCTTTGCTGAATTTATTTCGGAGCTTTAAAAAAACAAGTAGTTCGCGTTCTTACGATAGGTTGTAAGGATGATTCTGTCAGTTGTAGCGCGTTTCTTGTATAGACGTTTGATAAGTTTAAATGATTTTGAATGGGGACAATGGAAGGTTCTGTTTCCGCCAGGAGCCAACTGTTGTACTTTTTCCAGTGCTATCCTGATAAAATATACCATTTTCACGTCGAATTGGACACTTTTCACGTCAAGTTCTACACTCTTCTAAGCTAGCCTGAGACTTTTGAACAAAGTGAACTCTTCCAAATCGAAATGACCTTCAGGCAGATTAAACTACAGACTACAGCTCAATAAGATGGACACAATAATTTTTGTCTAACTTGAAAAATGTTCAATTCGACGAGCAAGTGATAGATATTATATTTTTTTTCTTCCTTCCAGTCCTAGGCTTACGCCGATTTTTTAAAGCCAATAGCACCACTGTCACATTTCATTGTTAGAAGCGAAGTGTCGGAGGGTACCAGGGGCAGAGGTGCAATCTCTAGGCGAGGGGGCACTTTATAACGGGGAGTTGCGCCCTACCACTCGTTCTCTCGGCATGTCTATCCCACCCCAATTCCAGAGTCCCCTGGGAAGACCCAACAAAAAACATTAGAACAAAAACAAAAACGAAAACAAACAATAATAAGCAAAAAATACGCCATAGGCGTCGCCGCGTCACCTCAACGTATCGCCCCACGGTGAATTAGTCGACGCTCATGCATTCGGTAGCGCGAGAGTTTAAACGAGGATTAGCCGCTGGAGAGTTTTCATGCTTTTGTAACTAATTTTTTTCAGTGGTGGGGTGTTTCAACAGTGCGGCGACGGGACCCACTGTTCCCACGGGATGGCATCAGGTAAGACTTTTATGTGTTATATGTTGTGTGAGTTTATCTTCAAATACTATTTACAAATGACCCCCTCCCCTCCCCCTGCCTTGGGATTGCACCAGGCCAGATTCATCAACGATACCGCGGAATCATCTCACGGCGGATTCACCATATCGGTCTATGTAGTAAGTGATACAGAGAGATACAGAGATACACATGCGATAAGCGATATAGCGCTACCGGCCTCTACGAGAACACGGAAAAACTGAAAATTGGGGCCAGATTCATCACCGGCTTACGCACGTTAATTTCAATTTTCCTAACCAATATGGACTTCTATTGTCGATAGATTAATGCTTTGGGTTATTCATATGTTTACGACACCATCTATGTATTTTTTCGCTGAAATTCAGACCCACCTCAAACTCATATTGTGTCCCGTATTGGGAAGACTTGATTCATCTGACCGCGTCTGGAACGACTGATTCATTGATCAAGCGACCTCAAGCGCCTCCTCCGACTGCGCTACCAGGGGCCCAATGTGGACAAAGAGAATATTTTCATTAAACTTTATATTAATATACACATATGGATCTATACACAGTCTCAGTATCACTGAAAGGTAAGTGCAAAGTGAAGTGAGTACTGGAAGTGGAGGTGAGCGATCTGGCAAGTGAGGGCATTTGGTTAGTGAATTGTTTAGGGCAAGGTGAGACGGGAAATGAACCACCTCTGGCTGAGTAAAGCAAGACATAGCAAACCTGAAGTAGTACAATCATCAGAGGAACGCAGCCGCGCGCCGAATGAGCACGAGCATAAAGAGAGTGGCAATGAGGATCTAAGGCACACCAGCCTCGGGCAGAGCCAGCCAGCTTCCGCCAGAAGCTGACAGAGCAGCTGCTGAAGACGAAACTGAGAGTAACTGGGATGAGGGGCACATGTACACGTATTGGCGCTTCGGACGGATCGATGATGATCCACCGTAACCTATGGCGAGGAGGTTGACAGGGCGGGCGAGATCGGCCGATCAGCTGACCACTGCCGCCTTGCCGTTCCCGATCTCCTCCAGGGGTCTGTCATCGTTGACGACCAGATGCAGGGCTCCGTGTGAGTCGACCGACCGTATCGAAGCGCCGTTGTCGAGATCCGTCGGTCGATACGTCATGTAGCCGAAGATCGTGGACAGAATTGAGAGCAGCTTACAAACGATCGCTGAAAATCAGACTCTCTAATTGCGGTAACATCGAGCTTCCCAAAGAATAGGATTTCATTATTTCAACTCAATCGGAACAAAAAGGAAACGAAAAATTGTATGAAAAGGGAATAAACAAGATAAAGGATAGATGGCGTCACTCAATCCTTCTGCGATGCGCCACGCATTCTACTTCCACGAGATATCGTGGAGGTGATTCGAATGCGTATTTGGCCATACAATGAGTTGCGGTGGCCAGCCGACGAACAAGTCAGCGCTTTATCCTTTCCTTAGGGAGGACTGGTACCAATTAACCGACCCCAGGGGGATGGAGGCTTGGTTGGCCTGGGCGGGAAATCCGAAACAAGAGCCTAATAACGGGAGTACGCGACGGCCGGCACCTCGTCCGACTGCGCTACACGCACCGTTGGCAATTATAAGTATAAATATAAACATAAGCTTGCCCTACAGGCATATGTCTGAAAAACCTTTTATGGAGCACATTTCTGCTAGTTCCCAGAGAAATTCAAGCTGCAATCCTTGTTTTTTGCTTTCTTTTCATCTTGGTTAGTATTTTTTCGGAGTTTCTTCCTGAGCATACAGCTTGCCTAATAATTTGCTATTATTATTGTCATGTTTTCACATGATTGTTTCTGGTGCCTGGTCGTATTCGCATTGTCATATGCTTTGATTAAATAAATAAATAAATATGACGCCTGGCTGTGCCACAGGGCCCATGTAGAGGCCCTGAGACAAAACTGCTCAGCATTATGTAGTAATCTGAAGGTATGCCTCACCAAGGGCTGTGATAGTCCAGCTCAGCTTGAGCGGGTCGTAAACCCGACAACTCTGTCGACGTCCACAGGCCATCTCCCAGTCGAGGCAGGCGAGGTCGATCATCATTCCGAACAGAATTCCGCCGGGAATAAAGCCTGAAGGAGTGAAACGGCTGCGAGGAGGTCACCAAGTTAACTCCGAAGTTAACCAGACAGCAAGGATGTATTCAACGAGCAGAAGAGACCATACCTAGTAGTCGGAGAAACGTCCAGTTGATGCCAAGGGCTAACGTACGCTGGTCGAACGGCACCACTCGAAGCATTATCTGAAAGAGTGCACCTTCAGTAAGACACATTCACCATCCAAGAATTCAGTTTGCATGCTACTTCATACCAGACAGCGGCCTACCGATCGCTAAACGTGTGGCCCGGCTTCTAAACCTTCTGATCTCCACGAAAGTGAAAAAAACTGGACCCTCTCACTACACAAGATTGGATAAGGTAAGGTCCTCAAAACGGTTGACGTGAGGCTTGTCCACGGTCTATCGTACATCGAAATCCCAAAGTTTCAGAAAATCGATAAAGTCGATCGATGATGATCGCTAGTACTGTTCAAATGCTTATACTCTGTCTGAACGCCATCATACTGAAGTGATTCCCGTGCTACAGTAATTCCTCTCTCTCCATATGCCCCGCCCCATTACTCCTTTTTCTATATGCTGCCAGACAGACGGACCGACAGACACATAGACGCGTTTATCGCAATTAATATAGAATTGAAAAGTATGTCCACCGCACCAGTAATCACATAGTACTATCGGTCAGGATCTGGAATTCGCTCGGAGGCCGTTAACATCGGTAGATTGCATAGATAGAATAACGTGGTAGAAGGAAAGAGGCTAGCCTTTCAAATATTATGGGGAATCGACATTAATATTAGGTTGTCCAGATGTCCAGTTCTCAGCGTTTTGTGCTAATATTATTCATTCGTCTAATATTAAGTAAAAATGCAGCTTCCATTGCGCATTAATGCTACTCTCTGTACAGAACTTTTCTCTCTATCTGAATAAATAATTTACGTTTCAACGTCGATTTATATTACTGTTCTTGAAGAGCTTAATGAAGCATGTCGAGTAGGCTATTCTGAACGATACTCTATTTCAACCTCAAATTGGGTCAATGCGCAGCCGAGACAGCTCAACAAATCACCCGATTGTGAGGACGAGTTGAAGGAATTCGTGGAAGCTGAACCATCCCAAGCAGTTCGCGGGATCGCAGAAGAGCTTGACGGCAGTAAAGCTGCTGTTGCGGATGCTTTGAAACGCCTTGGGAAGGTGGAGAAGCTCGAAAAGTGGGTGCTCCACGAGTTCAGTGAGCGGCAGAAATTGTGACGATTTGTTCTTCTCTACTTTTACGCAACAACCGTGACCCGTTTTGTATCGAATCATCACTTGTGATGAAAAGTGGATTCTGTATGATAACAGGAGACGTTCCGGACAGTGCTTGGATGCAAAAGCGCCCCCAAGGCTTTTCCAATGGCAAACCTCCACCAAAAAAAAGGTAATGGGCACAGTGACTCTTGCCTTTTTGGTAGAGGTTCGCCATTGGAAAAGCCTAGGGAGCTGGTGTGATCCATTACAACTTTTTGGCACCAGGCCAGCATCACTGTAAGGAATGGTCATTGGTCAACAGAAGAGGCCCGATTCTTTTGTACGATAACGCCCGCCCGCACGTTTCACGGATCACTATTCGAAAATTGAACGACTTAAGGGTGGAAGTTCTGCCTCACCCGCCATATTCTCCAGACCTCTCACCAATCGAATCCCCACCTTTTCAAACACTTTCAGAACTTTCTCGTTGCCCTTCCCCAATCAGGAACAAGCCAACAGCTTTCGAACAGTGCTTATTTCGTTTAAATCCGATAAGATTCGAGAAAGTTATGATAGTTCAAAGTGAAGCACTCAAAACGCTGAGAACGCTCCGGAAAATGTAATAAAACCGATATCGAGTTTCTCCAGCTCCAAGAGCTCGTACCCCACTCTTCACACTGATATGATTCCCTCCACAGACGGTCAAAAAAAATTCTGAGTTTTAAGGGCAGAAATCGAACGTCTTTCGGAAAATCAATAAAAATTGATGAACGGAAGCACTTCGCACTTGAGGGCAATGTCCAGTTACCTGCTGTGTTGGAATTCCTGAAGCGAAGCTAGCAACGACGGTAATGAAGAGTGTGACAATCAGTATGTAAACGCTGTAGCCGCAGTCGATGCTGCAGTATCTGAAAAGCACGAGGATCGCTGAGTCTTCAGTGACACATTGCTCTTGGGCGCTTCGTAGCGAAGTCGGAGAAGGCATCGGCTGTCGCGCGCAGTTGAATTGAGGTTCCCGGTTACGATTTGTTGTCCAGTCCAGCTAAGCCTTCTATCCCTCTGGGGTCTTAGGATAGGCGACGGACTCGCTTGGAAAAGGATAAAACACTGACTTTTCTAGTCACCTGAAGTCACTGTATAGGCCAAATTGTCTCCATGATAACCCGTAGAAGTAGAATCCGTGGCGCATTCGCTATTGTCATGTGAAAATACCGCTTTCTCCTGCTGCGCTAGCACGCATAATTCAAATAAATATCCAATCGTTCTTCTATATATTCTCCTTTTTTCTTCTATTTCTTCAACCTCATTCTTCATCCTTTATCCTACAATACTATACAATCACTTGAGGTGGCCAAGCGATGGACAAGTCAGTAATCACCTTTCCAAGACAAGTCAGACACCAATTCAATAACCTCGGAGGAATGCAAAGCTTGGCTAGCCTGAGTGAAACGTCGAACCGAAAACCTAAGTCGCTATTCATCTGGCAACAGCACCTGCTCCGACTGCGCTAGCACGCATAATTTAAAGGCTATCTAATAATATATTAAACATATGCGTGCTCCTTAGACTCGACTTACCCTCGATGCAGAATGTCGTCATGGCTTAGTTCCGGCGCACGAGTGAAATTCACTTCCAAACACTTACAGTCCGACCAGATTGTTGTCTGAAGTGAATGGTAATAAAAACGGCACATGTCGCGAAGGCGCACCGGGAACGGGAACGCGCGGCCGGGATGCGGGAATGCGCCGCTGCTCCTATCGTAATTGCGGCAGCCAATCATGTGCCCTGCCTGCGTTGCTGAACCGGAGCCTGACTTGCAGCCGCAGTTACGGAAGGAACAACGTCACGTTCCCACACCCCTGCGATGAGTCTTCACGACGTGTAGCGTAAAAATCGTTGAAGATGCGGTACTCTAATAGGCCGTCAAATCTGACCGCATTGTAGTCTCAACTGGTATGTAGAAAACAGGAATTCACAGATCCAAAACACTCCTGATGGGATGATTCTGTTGGCGCAACGGCGGCTACAGTACCTTCCGCTCGTCAATGTCCTATCACTATTACCAATATGGAAAGCATGGCAGCAACAGAGGTACAGACGCAATAGAATATACTTTTACGCGAGGTAAGAAGATGTATAAACCTCTTAGTTAGAAAGTACTCGAATCTCAATTCTAATGAAATCAACGGTTATCAGAGTGAGATGCATACTATGCGTCAAACTGGAGGAACGCTGAAGGACGAAAACGGAAAAGAGTAAAAAGATGACGACGACGGTGAGGATGGTGATGAGGATGAGGATGAAGATCGACTACAGGATTGGGAGGAAAATGGAAGACAACTGTGACGGTAACAGCAAAAACAAGACGAATAATTATAAGAATTTTATAAAAGAGAACAAAAGGTAAAGCAGATGAAGAAGAAGCTAAAGGATAAGGAAATAAAATAGATTTTGATGAATGATAACAAAGAAGAAGAGTGACAAGAGAAGAAGAAGAAAACGAGGGAAATTGATGATGAAGATGGAGGAGGGAAAGAATACGGAAAAAAGATGATGATTATGACGGAAATAAAGATGAAGAGGATAACGATGACGAAGAAGATGGTTACGATGTTGTAGAAGAATAAGAAGATGATGTTGATAAACTGGAAGCAGAAGAAGAAGGCGGTGATGAGGATCAACAAGAAGATGAAGAAGACGATGAAGAAGAAGAGGAATCAGATGATAGCGAAGATGTAGGAGAAGATGAAGACAAATAAATAAAGAAGACGGTGAAGACGACGATGGTGAAGATGAAAAAAAATGAAAAAGATGATGATAGACAGGAGTATTAGGATGAAGACGAAGCAGAAAAAAAAGAAGAAGAGGAAGAAGAAGTACTCGTGAATGTATAGCAATCTCAAGTAACTTCGTTAATGAGCGAAGAAGGCAGCAATTGATTGCTCTTCGTCACATAACTGCTTGTTCTGCTCACATATGTACATACAATATTCTTCACGAAAATCGGAGAATTTTTCACATCACCTGTCACCTGTATCACCTGTCGTCCCGTTGATCATCGACTTGCTCGAGCGGGCGCCAGCAGCGTCTCCATTCGTCCCTGTCGCGTGCCAGAGTGGTCCAATGGATCCTCCTCGCTCGAGGGACACGAAGAGCGTCATATCGGTCGTTCAGGGCTTTCACGAAGAAGTCCGACCAACGCGTTGGTGGGCGTACTGGTGTTCTTTTGACATCCCGCGGAATCCAGTCTGTGACGGCTCTCGTCCAGCGGGTGTCTGCGAATCGCATTACGTGGCCGGCCCACCTAATTTTCGACGACTTGGCCCATGCGACAGCGTCTCTGATCTTCGAACGTCGGCGAAGCTCGGAACTCCGGAGGCCTTCTCTCACTTGCGTGAGTCGTGTCACTCCGAGCATCGTCCTCTCGATTCCACGTTGCGCGACGCTGATCGCGTGTTCATCCTGCTTTCGTATAGCCCAGGTCTCTGAGGCGTATGTTAGGGCAGGAAGAACAGTGGAGTCGAATAGGTGGGCACGGAGTCGGACGTTCTTCGTTTTCTTCACGACTTCTTCGACGCTCTTGAAAGCTCCCCAAGCCGCTCGTTTCCTCCTGCTCAGCTCTGGTGCTAGGTCGTTGGCCATGTTGACTTCGCGACCCAGATACACATAGCTGGAGCATTCGGAGATGTTCGTTCCGTTGAGCGAGAATGGGGCATCAGAAACCCATCCGTTCTTCATGAACATCGTCTTCGTAAGATTCAGCTGCAGTTCACGGATCTCCCTCGATAGAGAGCCTTCGGGCTCTCTTGTTAAGAGGGATCTCGGGCCGCTTGTCGCAGGGCCACGTGGCGCGTCCCCGGGTGGTGGATAGGGGAATTAAACGCGAACCAAATGCGACCGTGTACTGCCCAGAGACGCAGGTGGGATGCAGGGGATGGACTCCTTGCTCCTGCTGTGTCGGGTCGATGCGTTCCTTGTGCGTGGGAGCGGCATGTTCGTGCACTGTGTGCGTGGATGTGTCCGTGACTGTGCGGATTGTAACTGTGTCGGCTCGGCCAAAAGCACTCGGTAGACTGGGAGTACATGTAAGGCGATTCGAGGCCGCCTTAAGTCTCGCCCCGTCCCTTCGGGCAGTCTGGCTGGCTGCCCGGAGTTCTTCGCCCGCACGACAGAGCCTGACTAGCTACCCGTGTTGTATTCCAGTCAAACACAGCAGCACTAAAGGGCCTCATTCCCCTGACCCCGAAAGAGCCCCCATTTCTGCAGCGATGGGAAGGACGAGTACGGAGAGGCTGCTAAAATCTCAGGGCCTAACCAGGCTGCGCAAATTGAGAAGGACTAGGATGACGATCTGTACTTACAACGCCCGCACGCTTGCGTCGGAAGCATCCGTCGAGGACCTGATGATGCAAGCCAGGAAGATCAAGTACGACGTCATCGGACTGACCGAGACGAGAAGGCACCACCCCCTACACGCCGCCTACGACTCCGGAGAAGAACTGTTCCTCGGAACATGCGACAGCAGGGGAGTAGGCGGCGTTGGTGTCCTCGTCAACACGCACTTGGCCATGAACATCGATTCGTACGAGTCTCTGACAAGCCGAATCGGACGTCTGCGACTGAAGCGATGTGGCTCCGTGCCAGCCTTGACTGTGTTCGTCGCGTATGCCCCAACATTCGACTACGACGACGAGGACGTCGAGGCCTTCTACGTGGAGCTGGAAAAGTTCTATAAGGAAGATCACACCTTCTACAAGGTGATCGTCGGCGACTTCAACGCCAAGATCGGGCCACGAAGGTCGGCGGAAGAACTTCACATCGGAACCCACGGTTTGGAGTGGAACGAGCAAGGTGAAAGGCTGTCTGAGTTTATCATGTCGACCAAGACCATCCATGGAAACTCGCAGTTCCAGAAGCCTCCCTCCCTACGATGGACCTGGGAATCCCCCGGTGGCCAGTTCCACAACGAGATCGACCACATCATCTTCAATCGCAAGTATTGCCTGACCGATGTCTCCGTTGTCCCCAAGTTCTACACGGGATCGGACCACCGCCTCCTTCGCGCGAGGTTCCGCTTTACGCGTCAAGGAGAGAAGGCCGCGAAGTTCAAGAAGAGGAGTCCCAGAACGACCATCAACTGGGATCTCTACACCTCTCTTGTCGGCCTTTGGGAAGATGCCGTCATGGACAACGTCGACGAGGAATACGATCGCTTCGTGCACCATCTCCACGATAGTGCTAAGGGAGCCGAGAGCTTGAAGACCACCAAGAGACGTCTGTCTCCGGAAACTCTCGAGCTTATACGCCAGCGTGGAGCAGCACGAGAGTCAGGCAACTATCAACTGACGTCCGAGCTTACAAAGCTATGCAGAGCGGCGATAAAGGAAGATCTGAAGGAGAGAAGGGCGGAAGTGTTGGCCGAAGCAGCAGAGGCAGAGCTGAGCATCCGCAATGCCCGCCGGAACTTCGCCAACTTCAAGACCAAGATGACCGCTCTCCGACGTCCTGACGGAACCGTCACCTCTTCCAGAAGGACCATGGAGGAAGTCATCCACGACTTCTACTCCGATCTCTTCGATAGCCACGTCCACCTGCCCCTACGCCATCTTCCGCAGGATGGATACGTCATCCCCTCTGATCTCCCTTCCGAGATCCGACACGCCATCTCGTCGGTGAAGAAACGTACAGCACCCGGTCCTGACAGGATCAGAGCTGAACACCTGAAGAACCTCCCGCCAGTGCTCATCAACACCTTGGCGCGGCTCTTCACACGCTACCTGTCCAAATGCAAGGTTCCATCTCAGTGGAAGACCAGCAAGGCCGTCTTGCTGTACAAGAAGGGAGACGTGCACGACATTGGCATATTGCGAAAAATATGTTACAGTAAACCTTAAAAGCGTTGTGCTGCTTAAACGAAGTTATTATGTTATCTAACGCTCAATGAGGCTTACTCACCCCGTAGATCTCCTCCTTGCTCTTGCAACCGGCGTAGCACGGCGAGAAGTACATGCGGCCGGTGTTCTGCTCACATACAGGGTTCCATTCCTTCTGTAATTTATTGTTTTAAAATTTGTTGGAACAGCAAATTCAGCAATACGTTCTTATTTTTTCATCTCCGTTCGCTGTACTGAGAAGGGGCAATTTTTTGTGATCTGTGTAGGAATTTTAATTTTACTTCACTATAATTTGATGCTTCGCAAGGGATTAATTCAAAATTTTAAAGACCTAAAGTTTATTAAGAACTATGGTGAATTTCAAGTTGAAGAAAGCTAAAACTCCCGATTTTTAAGGAATTCTCTTCCTATTTCTGAAGCATAGTGGGATAGCGTCTTGCGCTTTCGCTGACGACCTAAAAATTTACCCACCTATTGCAAGTGATTCTGATGCTGAACTTCTCCAAAATGCTATAAGTAATGTCCAGAAGTAGTCCTGTAAATGGAGTTTACCGCTTTCGGAAGCAAAGTTAAGAGCTTTTGAAAATTTTCTGATATTACATCTAAATCCATAACGTACTGATGCCTTGTACTTCTTCTTCTTCTTCAGCGTTTCTCCCCCTTAGCAGCGAGGTTCGCTCTTCTGGTATGATGACGCCACTTCGCACGATCAAACGCTTGATCGGGTGGATACCACCTTCCTTTAAGTCCATGTGCAACGTATCAAGCCAGCGTTGCCTAGGCCGTCCTTTAGGCCGTTTTCCGGGCACATCTATGTTGAGGCCAGGTGGCGATGTCCGTTCCTCCACGTGGTGCCACTGGAAACTGCTTGCTTTTGCAAGCCGAGCCAAACACGGACATTCGAATGCAGGCGACAGGCCCTAGTGACAGGCCGGCCTACGAACATTTTGTGTCACATCATATGGTTGATGGCGTTTCAGACTTCTCGCGATAATGCTACGGCGTCCGCGGGAGCCGACGCGCACTCGCAAAGCCCGGCGAGTGTGAAAAGTGTGCGAGGGTCCCTGATGCGAGGACGGCATCGGGGGGCAACTGAGCTAGTCCGAAAGTCCCGTAACGTAGGCAAGACCCGCGTAGCAACGTTGAATGTGGGTACGTTGACGGGCCGCTCGTGCGAGTTGGTAGAAGCACTGGAGCGAAGAAAGATAGATTTCTGTGCGGTGCAGGAGACGAGGTGGTCCTGCAGCAAGTCAAGGGACATAGGAAGTGGCTTCAAGGCCGTTCTATGTGGAAGTCCCAGGACCACCAGTGGTGTCGGTGTGATCGTCTCCGAGCGTTTCCGTGACGCGATTGCAAGCGTAGAACGTTTCCATGACCGCTTGATGAAGATTGTTGTCGCCGTAGAAGAGTGACGATGCCATTTCTTTTCTGCGTATGCTCCGCAGACAGGCTGTTCCGAGCAAACCAAGGACGAGTTCTGGTCCCTGCTTGATGAGAAGACAGCGGAAGTACCGTCACAAGATATGGTTGTTGTGGCAGGTGACCTTAATGGTCACGTCGGAGCAACGAAAGACGGCTACAACTGTCATGGTGGTTTTGGATATGGGTCGCGCAACGCCGATGGTGAGCGTATACTTGAGTATGCAGACACACATGACCTCACCATCGTGAACACCAAATTTCGAAAGCGTGACTCCCACCTCATCTTGTTTTATAGCGGGAATGCTAGAACGCAGATTGACTATGTCCTTGTTAGGCGTCGCGACCAAGGCCTTGTCACAGACGCGAAGACCGTGCCGTATGAGACGGTTGCCACGCAACACCGTCCACTGATCTGCTCGCTGAAGATCACACCTTCGAGGTGTAAACATGTCGAGCGATGTGGGTCGGCTAGAATCAAATGGTGGCGACTGAAAGAGAAGGAAGCGGCAGTTATTTCTCGCATTCGGTTGCCGACAGTGACAACTGTCGACGAAACCTGGAAGGACGCTACCGATGCGATAACTCGGGCTGCACGCCTTGAACTCGGCACAACGAAGCCTGGACGACGCTGGGTCGACAAGCAGGCATGGCTGTGGACTGATGATGTCAGAGAGAAAGTCCGAGAAAAGAAACGGCTCTATCACGTGTTTATCGGTGATAAAACAGTCCATAATTGGCGGAACTATCGAGAAGCAAAGAAAGCGGCAAAGAAGGCAGTGGCCGCTGCTAAAGCCGCATACTACGCTGATGTCAGCAAAAAATTGGAAACGCGCGATGGTGAGCGTTATATTTACCGACTCGCCAAAGCTCGCTGTCGCCAAGCAGAAGACATTGAGAAGTTCTTTGGTATTAACGACGAGAGCGGTCATCTTCTGATGGATCGTAAGAGGGCTGTGAAGCGATGGCACGACTACTTCGAGGAAATCTCGAATGTAGAATTTGAACATCCTGCTGTTCCTTTTGCATCACCTGTATACGGTCCCGTTCAGAAGATCACAGTGAGCGAAACTGAAGCAGCCCTGAGGAAGATGAAGTCAGGCAAAGCCACTGGTCCCGATGACCTGCCAGCTGACGTGTGGAAGTCGAAGGGCTGGTGCCCTGCTGACTGCCTGACAGAGTTTTTCAATCAGGTTGTTGCTGAGAAGAAAGTGCCTGAGGGTTGGCAGCAAAGCACGACCATCCCGATTTGGAAGAAGAAGGGCAGTCCTGCAAACTGCGCCAGTTACCGTCCAATTCGTCTTCTTTCGCACACCATGAAAATCTTTGAGCGAATTGTCGACGGACGTATCCGGGATGTCGTACAGCTTTCCACGAATCAGTGTGGTTTCGTATCTGGCTGTGGCACCGCTGATGCCATTCACGCCGTTCGTCTTCTGCTAGAGAAGCACCGCGAGAAACAGAAACCGGTGCATTTTGCCTTCCTGGACTTGGAGAAGGCCTTCGACCGCGTTCCGCGAGGTGTTATATGGTACGCGTTGCGACAACATGGTATCCCTGAAGAGCTTATTGAGTGGGTGCGCATTCTATACTCTTGCCCAAGGAGTCGAGTGCGAGCGCCAGCGGGCACCTCGATGGAGTTTCCCATCTCTGTAGGGGTGCATCAGGGATCTGCGCTATCCCCACTGCTCTTCGTGGTCGTGATGGATGCAATCTCACGAGATCTCCAAATGGCGGCACCTTGGACGCTGCTGTATGCTGACGACGTCATGCTTGCATGTGAAGACAAAACCGAACTCGAGCGACAGGCACAGGCGTGGTGCGATCGTTTGGCATTGTTCGGTCTCAAGCTAAACGTCAAAAAGACGGAATACTTGACGACGGATGTGAATGAGCACGGATCTATTAAGATCAATGGTAATGAACTCTCACGAGTTACATCTTTCAAGTATCTCGGATCAGCGATCACGTCCGATGGCAGCCTAAAGTTGGAGGTGAACGCACGTGTGAGTGCAGCCTGGTCCAAATGGCGCTCGCTGACTGGGGTGCTTTGCGACAGGACAATACCTGAGCACCTCAAATCGAAGGTTTATAGAACAGTAGTCCGCCCAGTAGCGACGTACGGTGCTGAGTGCTGGCCCGTGACGAAGGAAGTTGAAAGCCGCCTCAGTGTAATGGAGACGAAGATGCTACGGTGGACGGCTGGAGTTACGCGTTTGGACCGCGTTTGTAACGACACCATACGACAGAGGTTCGGTGTCGCCCCGATATCTGAGAAGCTGCGCGAAGCTCGTCTTCGATGGTACGGCCACGTCCTTCGCGCTAACGACGACACCGTGTGTAAGATTGGCCTGAATCTTGTGGTCCCTGGAAAGAGGCCCAGAGGACGCCCGAAGCAACGTTGGCTAGATACGTTGCGCTTGGACTTAGAGATGGCTGGTGTGCACCCTGATCAAGCATTTGATCGGGAGAATTGGCGTCACCACACCAGAAGAGCGGACCCCGCCACCAAGCGGGACAGACGCTAATGAAAATGATGATGATCTATGTTGAGGCCAATCTTCCGAACGGTGTCGCCGTCCGCACGAAGAACATGGCCATACCACCGTAGGCGAGCTTCACGTAGCTTGTCAGCAATTGGAGCGACGCCAAACCTTTGGCGTATGGAGACATTGCGAACATGATCCAAAAGCGTGACACCAGCCGTCCAGCCCAGCATTTTCGTCTCCATTACGCTCTCAACCTCCTTCGTTGCAGGCCAGCACTCAGCACCGTACGTCGCTACTGGTCGGACGACGGTTCTGTAGATCTTTGATTTCAAGCGCTCCGGTTTCTTTCTGTCGCACAGAACGCCTGTCATTGAGCGCCATTTGGACCACGCTGCGCTCACGCGCGAGCTCACCTCGAACGTCAGACTACCATCAGACGCAATTGCAGATCGAAGGTCCAAGGTACTTGAAATGTTTCGCTCGTACGAGCGCAGTGCCGGTCACACCAAGCTTGCACTTGTCGCTCAAGTTCAGCCTTGTCTTCACTGGCAAGCATTACGTCATCTGCATACAGCAGCGTCCAAGGAGCAGGCTTCTGAATGTCTCGCGAAATGGCATCCATTACGACAATGAAAAGGAGTGGGGAAAGCGCGGAACCTTGGTGAACACCGACGGAGATTGGAAACTCCGTGGATGTGCCGGCCGGCGCTCGCACTTGACTCTCAGGACAAGAGTAAAGAATGCGTACCCACTCGATTAGTTCTTCAGGGACACCGTGCTGTCGTAAGGCATTCCATATGACCTCACGCGGTACTCGATCAAATGCTTTCTCCAGGTCGAGGAAAGCAAGATGCAGCGCTTTTTGTTTCTCGCGATGTCTTTCCACAAGAAGACTAACAGCATGAATGGCGTCGATGGTGCTACAGCCGACTACGAAGCCACACTGGTTGGTGGAAAGCCTCGCGTATGATCTCGCGAATACGTACTGATGCCTTGTACGTCGTCTATCACTTACCTTTTCAGCTAGATAATATGTGTAGATTGTATTTGCTTTTCTCGTTCAGTTATTTTTATTATACATATTGCGCACGATTATACTTGTACTTCGATGAATAAATAAATAAATAAATAAATAAGTAATGGCCGAAGCGGTTTTTCGGACTAAGTTAAGCGATCACTGAATAGTGCTATGAGAATGAACGTAGTATAAGCGAACCTTGCATGAGCAGTCTTCGTTGCACTCAGACACGACATGGTGTTCAACGTTTGAGTGAATCTCTCTGAAAATGACTGCAAAATAATCGATAACCCACTCAATCAATCGATAGTGAGAACTTACGCATCGCCGTAGTCAGTATTGACGCCTACAAACTGTCGCTGTGGACAGTGGACGAGAAGGCCAGTGGTGAAGATGAGCGCTATCACATGGCAGACGATGATCATCTTCAGCATGCCACCGACCTAAGTTGTCTCTTCAGTCCTAGTTCATTTGCAATTTTAAAACAAAAAATGAAGGACAAATGACGGCGTTAATTGATCCTGTATTGGGATGCGCCACGCATTCGACTTTGATGTCGTGGAGGTAACTTGAACGCGTATTTGGCCCATGAATTGAATTGTGGAATCACATGATGGACAAGTCAGTGTTGTAGCTTTCCCAAGGCCGGTACCAATTCACAGACCCCAGAAGGATGGAAAGCGAGAAACACGAACCAAGAACCTGGAATCAAGTGCATTCGACAGCCAGCGCCTACTCCGACTGCGCTACCACGCACTTTACGGCAAATTATTTTCGATCGATTTCCTACGTGTTTGATGATTTTGTAACTCACGCTTGAATAAATAAATAAATAAATAAATAAATAAATAAATAAATAAATAAATAAATAAATAAAAGTTCCCACAACACCCACCTGTAGTTGTAGTTTTCGAATCACCATTCCGCCGACCATTACGCCAGCGGCCGCTGCGAAAATCACGACAGCTAAAAATTTTAGGATAAAAGGATAAGGTGATGTACCTGCGTGAGAAATAAAATGCTTAAATATTTTTCGCACTAGTCGTTGATATGGCCTACATGGGAAGAGAAATCACAGTCATGCAGATCACAGACCGTACACGCCTCTCTGGTTGACACATCTATTCGATGCGGCATGTTTGGAGTAGTGCGTCCTCGTTCTTCTCTATGTACATAGGCCACACTAACGACTAGTACCAACATTTTTTTGTGTGCAGCCTGGCATAAGTACGCAAGAACAGCATGACAATGCATGCTACATATTCATGCTGAAGAAAGAGTTGGCTTTCACTTGGATAAACACTTCTTAGCATTACATCACCTACAGTTGGCTTAGTTGGCATAGAATTAAAAACTCATAAAATTCTTGGAAAAACGACTCACAGGAAAGATACGAGGCGATCATGGGTGTCGTACTGAGCAGAGTTTCGAGGATTTTCGGCATGAAAGCGGCAAATCCGTTGATGATGATGGATTCGAAGATGCCGATCATGATGCACACGACGAACGTCGGATTTCGACAGATTTTCTGGAACATGGCCTTCTGGGTATATCACTGTAGAATGAGGTGCGGTAGTGCTTGCCATTATGACGATCGGCAGCTTCTTCGCGTCCTTCGGCGCCTTTTCGTTCGGATTCGCAGCCACAGCATGGCACTGAAACAGCGCGTGGTAAAGGAACTTCAGAAATGTGCACGTCTTCATAGCTTGACGCTTCAGCGTAAATAGTCTTTCACTATGTTCTCTCTTCTGTGCCAACGAGATAAGTTGGAATAATTTAACTCAGTTCCCTTAAGCCTCAAGTAACTGGCATCGGGGTTGCAAGATGTCACAACGATGCTTTGTTGTGATCAAAACCTTAGCTCCCGGCTGGACTCGAACCCGCACCTCCTGCTGACTGAGCAGGAGTGCTCTACGCTATTACACCCCACCGCCACTGTTTCCCAAAGTGGGATTGCCCTGACATAGAGATCACAAAACTATGCACAGTACGCGAAAGGTGCTCACCTGATTGACGTCCTTTGCTCGATGATGCTTCGCCTCCGGGAGTTCGCGTGCGAACGCCAGAATAGGGAAGGCAATCACCAGGGCAGAGATCGACGACGCTAGGAAGCCGATCCACCAGGCGCCGATCCATCGTGGGTCAGATCGTGTGATCGGTGGACTGAAACGATTAGAGCATTGCGTAGTACGCGCTGGATGGAACATCTCATGGAGCTAAGTTTTCGTCAAGCTATCTTTTGATTATTGATTATTGTCTTGTTTAGCTGTTGGACTATATTGATATTGACTTTTATTGAGGCTATTGTCTCGGCGTCGGGAACCCTCTAGTAACAGAATTAGTGGCACTAGTGTACTTTTTGTACCGCACTAAATCTTGTTCAAACTAGGTCTAGTAGGCTTAATCTGCCATGGGAAGAACGAATATCATAGTCGTTTTTTGCGGAAATGCCTTATAAGCGCGTTATATTAAGATAGAATCGCTCAAGGCCTTGCGAAATAGCGCGCGCTGGTAAGAGACGCAGAGACTCCGCCCCTACCAGCACGCACTCGCGGCCGTCTCCGAGAGGGGAGTGGGCACGCCGTGGCGACTAGCTACACAGCGCGAATGTGAATGCAGTCTTATCTCCTCGTTTCGATTAAAGATCCGCGTCTTATTTGCTTCCGTACTGGGCAAGGGAGGGAATTCCAGGATGAAAGAAATTTTAACACGGGTGCGCTAGTGAGCCCACACCCCGGAGTCCCTTCCCCTGCCCAATTCTGTGCTCTTCTCCGCGTCAGTGGAGGAGAGCACAGAACAGAGCTTTCAAGGCTTTTCGAGATTTCAGGGCTTATGCTCTGGCTAACCTCTACTGCAGGCTAGAGACGGCGAAATAGTGCGCATCGGTAGGAGGCGCACACTCTGCGTCTCTTACCAGCGCGCGCTATTTCGCAAGGCCCTGGGCGATTGCAACTTAATATAACGCGCTTATAAGGCATTTCCGCAAAAAACGACTACGATATTCAACGATGTTTTGTTGCGATCAAAACTTCTAGCGCCAGGCGGGACTCGAACCCTCGGCGGATGTTGCGTTCGATCAACCGGCGCCGGTGGTGTAATGGCGTAGAGCATTCCCGCCCGGTCAGAGGGAGGTGCGGGTTCGAGTCCCGCCTGGCGCTAGAAGTTTGGATCGCAACAAAACATCGTTGTGTCAGCTTACAACCTCGATACTAGCCAATTGAGGCTTAAAGAAACTGATTTGAATTGTTTCTATCAAGATCATCAGCTTAACTGGTCCCATGCTGATATCAGCGGTCAGCCCATCCCGGATGCGGGTGGGTGCTGATCGGTCCCACGAGGTGCGGATGTTGCGTTCGATCAACCGGCGCCGGTGGTGTAATGGCGTAGAGCATTCCCGCCCGGTCAGAGGGAGGTGCGGGTTCGAGTCCCGCCTGGCGCTAGAAGTTTTGATCGCAACAAAACATCGTTGTGTCAGCTTACAACCTCGATACTAGCCAATTGAGGCTTAAAGAAACTGATTTGAATTGACTACGATATTCGTTCTTCCCATGGCAGATTACCCCTAGTAGACCTATTTTGAACAAGATTTAGTGCGGTACAAAAGGTACACTAGTACCGAATTAGTATTTTAAAAACATGATCAGAGCACGCGATGTTGCTTGGTTTGTTTGGTTTGACAGCGGGCAAATCCAGTTTTTTGAGAAATGGCACGTATGGCCCATGTCGAGAATGCAGTATTGGGATACGGAAACTCGCCAGCCGAAACGATAGCCTCAATAAAAGCCGATATTAATCTGGGTCTACAGATGAACAAGGCATAAATAATCTATATTGGTCAAGCCAAGATCACCGAAGGCCAAACAAAGCCAATTCTTCCATGATTAACTGTTTTCGCGAATGCGATAGCTCGCTCCCTAATTTCAAACTACCGCGGGCTGCCGTATCGGCGCGGGACCCCGATGAGGCTCGTTTGATGTCCGGCCTGCCATGCACGCTATCGATCCGCGCGTCCCACCATGCGCCACCCCTCGCCGGGCTCAGTTCTTACTTCATCGTCGTCTCAAGCGGCTGCGCTGGCGTGACCTTGAACGCCGATCTCATGCGCTTTCTCCCACCATCTCCGAGATCCACGAGCGGAACTTTGCCGCTCCCTCACCATCAATACAGCCGGCTATACTATAGGAAGGCATGAAGCCTCGACTGAAGCTCACCTGAACCTTGGATAGCCAGTACACCCTAAAATGAGCTGGAGCGGCCCTATTATCGACTCGTATATTCGACTTTAGGTATTTTTGTGTTCTCTCTGATATTTTGGACATTGTGGCCAGGCGTTATCTGCGTGTGATAGATCACGCGGTACTACTCTATGAAGTTCAGGAGGAATAAGGTAGTGAGTGATCATTCGTGTTGTGGCCCGCATGTACAAATGAGAGCGCCGCTTCTTTATGTTCGGTTGGCATGTCGGTTGCTCTTCGTTGTTCATTTTGGGGTTCGCCCTCGTTCAGTACAGTCGAGATCAATACAGCGTGCTCGTAATGCCGCAGCTAACTTGTGGTACGAGCCAGTCCAGAAGCCGGATTCACGATAGATAAGATAGTGGGTGGGAATAAAAGGTCATTTCGAAGATGAATTATGAAATGCAAAAACCCGGCAGCAAGAGGAACCGAACCGACGACGACGCACCTGGCGAGCGGAAGCACTACCTCTGCGCCACCGTCGAAGGTGGCGGGCTTTTCTTACGGAATCTCGATGACTCAACATTCCCCCGCTGTGTCGCACGGCTAGCCTGTGGTGAGGTCATCCGATATCGGCTCGCTCGCTCAGGGATTTCATTTTGCAATTTTGACACCCATATTCGTAATCAGCATTCCGAGTTCTTTCTAATGATCCTGGTCTCAACTTGAAGTCCCATGGGAGGTCGAAACCCTTCCCTAGTCAGATGGGCTGCATAGTGCAAGGGGTAAGAGGTTACCAAGCGGGGTCCTCCATCTACCTGGGACCTGAGAGGGGAATGGGGGACTCCGCTCAACTTCGTGAGCGAGGCCAACGATCCGAAACAACAGTTAAGTTTGACTCCCTTTTGCCAATGAAAAATAACTTTATATTATATTTTCAAATGGAGCTTAGGCTTTCATCACCAAAATAGATGAATAAATTGGAAAACCCACTGGTCAACTCGATCGAAGTCGTCGTAGATGTTCAACAGGAATCCGCCGACGAATACTCCTATCACAGGGCCGAACGACGTCAGTACGGCGTGGATTGCTGGAAACATTTAGAAAATTGTATTTAGAAAGCAACAGTTTGCTGAAACACTGATTACTTTGATTAAATGCTGAACAACAGGACGTTCTTAAAGTTTAGATTTTTTTCAATTTTCGGAAAATAATTGTGCTAATATGTTCCATGTCCGGCCGTCGCTGAATCTTGGCATAATTGTAAACAGGAATCGTAGAATTTCTTTCACCTCGAGACCAAGATTGATATAATATTTTTATCCGGCTAACGTTTCGGCGCAACCGCCTTCGTCAGAGCCTGGAAAAACAAGGGAACTTAGACCAAGGGTCCAAGGACTACCTTCAAGTCACAGAAGTCTAAGAAGATAGAGATGGAACGAGACAAAACAGAAGTGGCACAGTCCCAACTAACCTTAAGATTGCAGCAGAGAGGCTGTCACGTCACCCTCGGATGGAGGCAAATTGGGCGAGTAACCAGGAGCTGGTTACTCAGAAGCTCGCCCCTTTTGCTGATCTTTGCGGTCTAACGCCAGATAGTGATAGAGGGATGGTCGCTGAAGAGATGACTAGAAGGGGAGAGTCTCACTTGCCCAATCTGCCTCCATCCGAGGGTGACGTGACAGCCTCTCGGCTGCAATCTTAAGGTTAGTTGGGACTGTGCCACTTCTGTTCTGTCTCGTTCCATCTCTATCTTCTTAGACTTCTGTGACTTGAAGGTAGTCCTTGGACGATCAACCTCTCTAAGTTCCCTTGTTTTTCCAGGCTCTGGCGATGGCGGTTGCGCCGAAACGTTAGCCGGATAAAAATATTATATCAATCTTGGTCTCGAGATGAAAGAAATTCTACGATTCCTATTTACAATTGTGCTAATGTTATTCGATCGAAGTGACCTGCGTCACTTACCTAGGTAAACGGGTGACGCCTTCTGCGAGACGTTCTCGTCGATGAACGTGGTGCCAATGGAGAACAACGGCGTTGAGCCGACTCCGTGCAATGTCTGTCCGAGCACGAATATCAGGAAATACGGATTCAGGTACGAGGACAGCGGCTGCTTCTCGCATACTTCCTGCTCGAGGTCTCTGAAATGGTCGAGCATTTAGGGCAAAAGTGTAAAGGTCGGCGTTAGTCAGTCACTTTTCGAGATGTGACTCTACTTTGCGAGATGCGATTCTACTTCTACGGGGTATCGTGAAGGCAATTTGAATGCGTGTTTGGCCTATACAATGGCCAGTGTTGTCGGGCTCAGATGGCCGCCTACCACTAAAGCGGAGAGCAGTGTAGAGAGGCGAAGTGTAGGCGATTTGCTCCAATTGCGATTTGAAGATGTCTTCAGGTAGAGTACGCAAATCTCCTTCAATAGTGCCCGCCATCCGCTCCCTGCACGCTTCGGCGCCAGCTCGGGAGCCTGCAAGTTCCGTGCGACGCAGCCAGTTTTGTTAGTTCAGTTGTTCTGCCTGTGCTCACCTGAGTGGGGGTTACTTTGTTCTGTTATCGGGTTTGTTTGGCCTGGGCGGAAAATTCGATCCAAAAACTTTGAGCAAAGGCCACCAGAATTTCCACGACAACTAGTCCATCTCACCTGTAAGTGCACTGTCCGAAGTCGGTCATGTTGTACTCCGAGTGCTCTGGCTTATAGGGGCTGATCATCCAGTGGGGCATGGCACAGATAAGCGAGCCAAGCGCCATCACCACACCTCCCCATCCGATCCATCGGCCCTTGTGTCCTGCAAACAGCGATGAATGAAGCACGACGAATTCAGCAGATTTTGCCGCTACTTTTTCAGAGGTGAGCAATAGGGGCGTGGAAAATCCAAACTATGGTGTGTACCAAATTTCTCTCGGCGCAGGTAATGCGAACATTGGTACTTTGGAAACTTTAAATCAAACTTGAGATGCAACAGATATATGCCGATACCTGTCGGAGGCTTGCAATTTGTGGAAACCGGTCAAGTCGCGAATATGGGCAGCATTGATAGGTGGGAATGCTCCAGCTAAACAGAGCACAGACCGAACGCGCACCAGCCAATCAGAGTCGGGTGTGGTTTACGCGTCCTCTCTGACTAGCACGCCCATTCGATGCGACCTGATTGGCTGTCTCGTTCCTACCTTCCTATACGCATCCTTGACCAAATCTATTCCGGTATATGTCGTGAAAATACTCCGCAGGGATGCAAAAACATGCAGCGGGGAGTGCGGGAACGTACTTCCTTAATCGCAGCAGCCAATCGTGGGCCCTACATGTGCGGCTGGGCCGGTACCTGATTGGCTGCCGCGGAAGGACCGGCTACGGTTGGAGCAACGGCGCGTTCCCGCACACCCCCGCCCCTGCGGTGCGTATACGCGACATGTACTTGAATTTTTTAAATTTTAAATTTTTTAAAGTGCATTCCTATAATTAATATCATGTGATGCCGCGCTCTATCTCCTGGACCAGTTTCCACCGTCCATGTCGCGAATGTGGGCAGCACTGGGAGAGGAATGCGCCGGCCAATTAGAGGCATGGAATGGGTGTCCCAGTAAGAGCGTGCGTTCACGGACGCGGCTCTGTTTGGCTGCTGGCGCGTGTTACTATGATGATAGGCTATGATTGGCTGACGCACTCCTTCCTCTTAATGTTGTCCACATTCAAGACATTGATCTTTCAATTACTTGTATAAATTTCCTGTGTCAAATAAAAATAAAACTTTGCAATAGCGACATTCCCATTGACTTCATATTCCAGAGGCATAGAACCTTCATCTACGCTCCACATTTTCTTCAGAAAATTCAGCTGTACCTAACTCACCGCTGTTTCCCCAGTGACAGACTGGAAAAACGACGAGAAGAACGGCGAAATCGTACCAGCTGGAGATGATACCGGTGTGCGTGCTGAAATTCGTAGATCATTTGCTCGTCCGAACTCCGCCCAACGTGTGAAACCCCTCACAAACCTGGTCATCTTGAATCGTTTCTCCAGCGTCGACAGCCCGACAGGAAATATTGCGTTCACTACGAAGCTCTGAGAAATAGAGCTTTAGCGGTGTTTTCCAATATGAAAGCAAAAAGCGAACCTGTATAAAAGCGCAAATTCCCAGCATCAAAAGCAAGCATTTCGCGTTGTGGAATCGTTGCAGCCATTGTGGTGTGCAACTGAAAAATGATTTTAGAAAGTGATTTTTTGGATGAAGTATCGAAGGCCGATCTCGGAGATGCGACTTTTTCTGCAGAGAATTTTCGAGTTTTCAGCCGAAGGGTGCCTCAAGGGTGACAAATGATTGACGCGACTCGACCAATTAAAATTTTGAAGTTCTTGAAAAAATGTACGGCTTAATTTAATTATATGTCAAGCTATCTACTTGGAGGTGTCAAATTCGTTCTAAAATTTCCAAAAATTCTGCCTCAACTACCAATTCAGTCGCAGCTAATATATGGATGTTGCATTCGATCAAACAACGCCAGTGCTGTAATGGTGTAGAGCACTCCTGCCCGATCGGCAGGAGATGCGGGTTCGAGCCCTGCCTGGCGCTAGAGTTTTGATCGCAACAACACATTGTTGTGGCAGCGTGCAACCCCGATAACAGTTACTTGAGGCTTAAGGGAACTGAGTATTCCCAAAGAACCGTTATTACTGACCTAAACCGCGAACAAAACCACACTCTTCAGCATTGTAGAGGAGAAAGGAACTTCAATGATTAGAAACCGCCACACCGGTGCACATGCTGATCAACACCGGAGGACTGATTTTGAGATCAAATAAACACCTTCCAAAACAAGACCGGCGTATTCCTTATGAAACCAGACACTTTCCAAGAAGGCTCAAATATTTTTGCTTGTCCAAGGAAAATTTAGCCTGACTTTTTGTGAAATTTGTCTCACTGTCTCAAAAAAAGAACTCACTCCTTGAAAATATATGAATATGTTGTTTTCGAGAGAAGTAATGATTTAACGCTCATTTTAAAGTGCAAGAAAGCGGTGTGAAAAGAAGAGACTCCGCCATGCCCTCGTTCAGGACGTCGCGATTCTCATTAGATAGATCGCAAAAATTCTCCCAGATTACAGACTTGTAAATGGTCCAACAAAACAACTGCAGAAACCACATATTTCTTCACTTCACCGTTTCAAGTAGAAGCACTTATACTAAAATTTGCCACGTAATAGATAAGTGTGTGGCGCAATCTCTTTTTAATTAACCTGAAAATTTATGATTTCCATCACTTCAAAACAACTTTAAATATAATCTTTAATTGAAAATAAAGGTGTTGTTATATTGCAAACAATTCATTTTTGCTGAATTTTTGGAGCTGGTGGATTGAATTTTTTTCCGAAGGTATGGTACTGCGACATACCTGCCATATCCACAAAGGAGCTTATCCTCGTCTTCGCTTTTATCCCGAAGTTCTTCGTCTGATGTATCGTATTTGTCCTTAAACCGTTCCATCGAGGCCTGAAAATAGCGCGGACTTATTCACTTTCCCAGCATCGTGTAGGGAATTATGATTGTTGAAATAAAAATGTCTGGTAGAACCAGGCGGTCCTCTGATAAAGATCGAAGGTAGCCCATCTGTTTTTTTTTTTTCGGATGCGCCACGCATTGTACTTCCTCGGAATATCGTGGAACGCGCATTTGGCCGACATATTTGGCATGTATAGTGGCTTCGGGTAGCCAGTAGGCGGACAGACGGACAATTCTGTTCATACTGTCTTCTATTAGGATGGCCAAAAGTGAAGAGACTCTTCATGCCGTGCTCATATATGTCGTGGCTGGAGTCCGGTTTCGTGCTTCTCGTATTTGTATGTTTGTTTGCTACTTACCGAAGGCCACCTGAGAAGTGACCATTTTCGCTCTTTCCAGAAGCATGCCAAAACCCCAGTCTGTTTCACGCCGAAACCCCAGTCTGACGAGTCGACATGTGTCGCGCAAATCTCGCCCAATTCCCAACCCTGAGCAGCCTGGACTCAATAGTCACGCAAGACTAGAAGAACGTCTTCTACCTTAACCCTGGCAAGCAGCGAGTCTGGGTGAGGCCTAGTGACCTTTTACCGGCCTTCGTTCGGCGAGATGTCCACGGCGAGAGGCACCTTCTGAGCTTTTGAGTCTGCGCCCATGGACCGGTGTACTGGAAGCTGTTTTCCAAAAGCACGACGACGTACTACAGGGCCGTGGTGAGCGACATAGAAGAGATGGACCGGTGACTCACACTTATTCGGTCTCAGAAGGTCCTCCTCTTTGACAAAGCCGCACCCCATCGGACAAAAGTGACCACGGGTAAGCTTGCCCAGCTGGGCTACGTTCACATGCCTCACCTACCGTATTTGCCGGACGTCTCTCCATGCGACTACCACTACTTCTTGAGCCTATAGGACTTTATGGTCGGAAGGAACACAAGGACCCAAGCAGACCTTGGCAACCATAACGCAGTGGATCAGCCCCAGGCCCAAGCAGTTCTGGAAGGATGGGATCAGGAAGTGGGCTGATCAATGGCAGCAAGGTCATTGACCTTAATGGCGAATACACTACTCATCATCGTTGAGTTTAATTGAGTTATAAGGAGATAAAAAAAACTTGTTGAATTTGTCTCATTACTTTTGGCCCACCCTAATATACTGTCTCTAGTCGCGAATGTAAGCAGAATAGTCGACATCACGACAGATTGGCGCGCTCCCCGTCTCTCCATGCTGACCATGCATTAATGACTAGGAACCAAGTTTTCTCTTTCTTTCTAGTTTTTTAAGCGGAAAGCTGTCATAACCCTTCAGACTTTTGCGACCATATGCTGCTTATAGTTAGTGGCAATCCCACAGGAAAATTTCAATTGCGATTATTTCGCAGGCGCGGTGACGAGGTGTTTGGTTCCGTGATTGGTTATGATAGGCTGGAGCACTCCCACCTTTCAATGCTGCCCACGTTGGTGACATGGATCATTTTGGTCATAAGTGTGCTAAAAAATTATCATCTCGGGGGACGATAGAAGGCTTAACTGGAACCCAAACCTTAAATCACCTTAATTCGGATATACACAGGAGACAGCGTCTCTCCGACTACGCTCCAGTTGCCACGTTCTTTCTACAGCTTAAACTTAAACGGCCCAATTAGTGCAAACTTATATAGATTTATGTTAGAGCAGTCGGAGGAGAAGGAGGCTGCCGTGTGCACTCCGACTCGAGGTACTTGGTTCGGATTTCCTGCCAGCGTCAACTAAGCCATCGATTCCTCCAGGGTCGATGAACTAGGTCCTGGCCTTGGGAGATTGATTAACGCCGTCTTTACATTTTTCTTTTGATATTTATTTTCACGTCTACTCGCTTACATAGCCTAATTCGTGTGTTGATTGGGATAAAAAAATTCCCATGTTTTAGAATTTGCTTTTTGCGATGGCCTTTTTACGTTTTTAAAGGATTTTATAAAATACTTTCTTCCATTATAAAAACAAAGCAGGGCTGCTCTTCTGTGAAACAAATAAACAGATGTTATGGAACCTTTTAGGAAATGACGCTTAGTGCCTATTCTAAAAAATTCAAGTTGCAATCCGTGCTTTCTTTTTTCTCTTTATGACTTTTTTCATGAGTTTGTTCCCGAGCTTCAACTTGTTGCAACAACAACTCAACTAACAGCTTGCCATTTTTTACTGTCTTTCTGTTCCAGTGATAGTTTTAATGCTTGGCATTGAGCGCACTATCATGTGCTTGAACAAGTAAATAAAATAAAAAATTTGTGGAGAAATAAGCGAGCTTGCGAACTCACACACGCAGGAAGCACAGCACAGCGCTGTAGAGGCTGCATTTCAGTACGGTAGCGCCACCGTTCCAGTACAAACGAAACGATACGGTAAAGCAAAGCGCTACAACAAGCTCTCAGTCAGAGTTCGAGAAGTTTCGGAGAAGGAATGCGACACGTAAAATCTCGACTGTCGAGCGCAACGAATTTAAGCCAATTACGTACGGTCGTCACGTTTTGGCGACGCCATCGCTGCGTCGCCAAAACATCGACCGTCTGACACCGGCACAACGTTAAGCTCGCCGTCGGAACTGGTCTTCATATTTAGGTCCCAAACGATAGACGAAAGAGGACCACCGTGTGAAAAAGTAAGAAAACGTAACCCAACTGGTGGTGGTCAACAATACAGTGCCCTCTCGTTATAACGCCTCCGGATAAGACGCGACTGGCGATATAACGTAGATTTTCTCTGGCATCGGCCAGCTTACCTTTACGCCAGTACAAACCATCTCCACTTAAGACGCGTCGGATACAACGCTATTCCCGTTATAGCGCGGTTTTCCGAGAAACTCTGCGTTCAAAATGGCTCCCGTTATATCGCGACCAGGGCTCAATTCCGGTCCCACACGGAAAATGAAGAAGAGCAAGATGCTGACCGCGTCTGCGATCAAACCTACCCTCTTATGGCCTCGTTCGCAGTCGCGACTGGCATCTGTGCAGCAATGAATTAGATGCATATGAACGTTTTTTCATGTGTGCGCGACCCACGAAGTGTTCATAGTGGTCAGCAATATGTCGAGCGCGGTTGGAAACTCCCGATAGTCGTTAGAAGCTGCCGTATGTTGGGAGATTTCCCCTATCAGGAACGAAAAAAGATGAGGGGTGACACTCAGATTATTCAAAGCAATGCCCCACACTCGAACTTTTAAGCCAAGAGCAGCTGGTGTAGGTGCTATTTATTGTCACATGATGTTCTGTTGCGATCTAAACTCTCGCGCCATGCGGTACTTGTGCCTGTACCATCTGCTTTGCGAACATAATTACAACAACAACGCTGTTTGATCGCACTCAACGTTCCCAAATCATGGAAGAGTGTCATTTAAGCCATTTGAAATGAGGATATCTCGGATGAGGCACGGTTTACCAGCGCTGCTAGTGTAGTGGGCAAACATCCTGCCCGGAAGACAGGGAATTCGTGTACGAGTTGAGCTTGGAGCGATAGTTCTGATTGCAGCAAGGATCTTACAACAGTAGGTTGCAGATTTTTGTTGACGACCACGTGTAACCTACGTCTGATTTTCATTATTCCTCACAGATATTTGTCATAATTATGCGTATACCAGAGAGTATCTCCAAGGACAGCGCTTCCTTAATTATCGAAAGTTGTTTTACGCCTTCTCACTCCCTTCAAGGCCATATATTTATTTCCATGCTATACGTCATATTTATTCAAGTAATGCGATTTTAGAAAATTCTGCGCACTAGAGAGTGTAAAAAGGTCAGCTCCGGTTAGGACGCGACTCCCGTTATAACGCGGATTTTCTCCGGTCCTTTCAAACGCGTTTTAACGAGAGGGGACTGTATAAGGCTGTTGCAAGAGGACTAACTGTTTCGGGATATGTTGAAATAGACAGTTATTTGTCATAAGAAATCAATCTTCCAGGTCAACCTGCACAGAACATTTTGTAGATTTTTCTAATTCTTCAAAATATATTTCCATTTTCACCTATATTCATTCTCGTTGTTATTGCAGCGCCTTTATTTTGGTGAATAAAGCGGCTTTCATTTTGTCGATTTTGTTATTCGTTTTATTATTTCTTCGCTGTTATTAAGAGCTATTTAGGCTTTTCCTTTATTTTTATTCCTATTGTGGGAAAGCAACCCGTCGCTTGCGTATTTTTTTACAAATTTATTTCTTCGTTCCATACACAGAGTACAGCAATCGATGAGTAGGGCGGTCGACAGTTTCTGTAAAACTACTCAAACGCTCACTGTAGAAGCCGAAAACATGCAAGTCCTGGGAATTAAGCTGCTCCAATCGCAAAGAGCCTGCCCCAGCCATTCGTTTTGGCCAACTACAGCGAAAATGCGGTGGTCTGGTAAAGTTGTATGACCGTGGTCCGGTACTGTACATACGACAACTAACGAAGATATGCACCATTATTATCTACAACATCGATCGTCTATACATTGGAATTTTTACTCGTAAGAGGAATATATTTTTAGGCTTATGAACTTTTGAGGTATTTCAGGATCAGCAATATTAACAAAGCAATTACGACTCTACAGTTGACTCCTTAGTTGTGTCTTGATTCTTTGTTTCTTCCTTGTCCTTTTATTGCGTCCTTGACATAATGACCATAGATTCCATCTTTATAGAATGCTGATTGTTTTTTTTCCTTTTGGATGCACCCAAGGGTGCATGAAGTAAATAAATAAATAGATAAATAAACATACTGACATTTGTCAGGCATTTGAAGATCCCCTTTTCTATTGAATTTGTGGGGTTTTGACAATAAAAAACTCAGCGAGGCACTCTTCAGGTTACTCCCCGTTGTCAAATTGTTTCCGTTGCAAATGGTTCGACACGAAAGAAACAAACGGAAGTCCGTCAGAGCAAGGTCCGGTGAATACGGTGGGTGAGCCAAAACCTTTCCTCTGAGTCTCCCTTGCAACGTATGTACGCGCATTGTCGTGAAGGAAGGAGTTCTTGTTTTGTTTCCCATGAAGAGCTGAGGCGGTCCAACTGCCTGCAGCGGACATCGCTAGTGACAGTGGCGTTCGCAAGTAGCAGCTCCCAATGAGCAAGTCCTTTGCAATTCCACCACACACTGAGCATCACCCTTTTTTGGGTGAAGTTCCGGTCCTGGAGTCAGAATTCTTGCTTCGCTTCCACTGTCAGTGAGGCTTTCGGGTGTGGTCAACATAGACCACCCACTTCTCGTCGCCAACGACCAAGTTCTCGAGCCAAGAATTATTACGCCGTGAAGTTAAGAAATTCCTGCACGCATCCTGGAGCACCTCTAACTGATACCTCTGATGGCCGCCAAGTTCATGCGGTATCCATGCACCATATCTACATATGTGTCTTCCCGAGGCCACACAGGTGTTGTTGAGCTACAGTGGTGTGACTGCACTCAAGTTCCTCTGCCAGTTCACGGGTGCAACGCCGGATACCCTCCTGTAGCAGCTCCAGAAGGTGCCCCTCATTCGCTGCAACTGGCCTTCCAGACCGTGGTTGGTCCTCCAAGCCAAAGTCTCCGTTCTTGAACTTCCAGAGCCATACTTTCGTTGTGTCCTAGGAGACAGTGGCAGGACCCATGGTTCCATATATGCTATCCACCACGACTCCTGCTCTGCTTTGCTTTTTGAACTCGTAAAGCAGTCGAACTTGCTTGCAGGCGAGAACAATTTTCCCCGCCATAGTCGTAACGGAATATGTCGACAATAGTCGTGAATGTAGGTGATAGGCCAACCTATATATGCGTTATTAGTAGAAGATTCCAGAACACTTTTTAGAAATTTGACGGAACGCCAAAATCAGTGGCGGGAAACTTTCCTTACAACCTAATTGAATATTATTATTCTGATCTAATTTATTTCCAGGATATAGCTACTTTATTTTTGTTTTGTTTTCAGGTTTAACAATTGCTAATCAGGTGCCACCACTTCGCTTCCTCATCCCCCGCATACTTCATATTTCAAACAACTCGTTCATCGTAGCACTAGAAATCCGTTGCTGAAACGCCACATGACAGAAGAGAGCCATCCGAATCACAGAACGGAATCTGACAGAGCCATTCGTTCCGGCAACTATCTGTTATCTGTTCGCTTTTTCTGCGTGAAAAATTCCTTCCCACACCCAGTTTAGTGTTTCTCTTTTTGTTTCTCTCTTTGTACGATCTGTGTTCTTTGTCTGTTGTAGTTGGTTCCAAACACAATAAGATCTTTGGAATGTCGACGGAACCCAGTCCGGATCCTGCCAGTATGAGGAATGGGCATCTCGGCTAACGATATCCAGCCCCTTTTCGGGATGCGCCATGCACTCTGACTCTACGGGCAATGCTGCGGGTAAAGTGACGACATGAATTGAAGCGCGCAACCGATGAGGATCCAGTCGGCGTTTCTTTCTTCCTAGAGAAGACCGGTAACATTTCCCTTGCCCCAGTGGATTGAAGTGAATGAGTCGATTTAGGGTTTATCCGAGAGTCAGCACCTGCTACGACTGCGCTAGCAGCGCTCATTGCCTTTTCAAGATCTTATGGAATAAAGATATGCAATTTTCACGTCAAATTTGGTGCCCTTCTGAACAGGCCTAACGCAGTTGAAATTATATCGAGCATTGTCAAAATCTAAATGAGCTCCTTCCACATCAAACTAGACTCTCCAAAAAGTTCAGAACAATCTTTTGCTCAATGTAAAATTTCAGTATGATTTTTTGAAGTTTCAATTCACTACCCAATAAGCAAACACATTGTTCAAAATTTTATAAAATCCTTATTTTTCAAAGAAAAATAATGGTTTGGTTTGCAAAAATAAGTATATCCTAAAAAGCACTAAGACTGTCATTCATAGTGCCGAAAGAAAAGATTGCGCCATGCCCTCGTCCGATGCGTCGCGATTTTTATTCGATTGACAGCATAATTTTTGTTTGCAGAGTTCCAGTTTCACAATGGACTTGATTTTTCGCAGTTCTATGTATAAGGTTTTGCCTTCGAAAACGAGTGGTGATTCTAAAAAGAAATACTACCGTACTCCTAAGGTAACCGTTAGGGCTTGTGCTTTTACATGCAGGACCACTCCCTCATACCTAGCCCTGAAGCACAATTTTGAATGAGATTGTTGGTGGTTCGTTCAAACGGCTCGCGAAAAAGTTGTGTTACTAGTTTTTAATGATGAACACGCTCCTAGGGGTTTTCCTGTGTTAATCATCATCATAACCCTATGAAGCCAGAACCTTGAGAACTCCTGAGTTTGAAGACGAAAGGCTTCACGCTGGAAATCCCAGCCATCTGAAGAGTTTGAAGAGTTTTGTCCTCTGTGAAAAACTGACAGAGGTGGTTCAAGCCTATTGTTCGGTAACAGAGAACAATCGTTGGCTCTAGCAACCTTCGTTTTCGTCGGTGTACAGGGAAAACCTTCGCTACAAACCGGTTCGTCATAGGTTCGGTGGCATCACGTCAATAAGGTCAAGCAAGCCTTCACATCACATGCTACGGGTCATCTAAACTAAGGTCTCCATCCTGTGAAGCACTTAAAAACAATATCTGAAACCTAAAAAGTGTAACGTCATTTTTGATAGGTGTTTATGACTCCCTTTGGTAGCGGTCGCGCTGTAGCGCAATTGGAGGAGGTGCTGGATGCGGCGCGCACTCTGATTCAAGGTTCTTTGTTCGGGCTTTCCGCCCAGGCCAACGAGGCGTCCCATCCCTCTGGGTGGGTGGCTTTCTACCCAAGGTTGTCTGGGAAGGCCAAACACTAACCTATCCATCGGGTGGCCACCGCAATTGACTTTATAGGCCAATCACGCATTCAAGTTGCCGCCAAGATAGCCCGTAGAAGTAGATTGCATGGCGCCTTCCAGAAAAAGGATTGATTAACACCATCCTTTCACTTTATTTTACAGTAAAAATGTGTTTAAATTCTGAATGGTGTAACGCAAGCATTAGTCGTCGCAAAAAAAAAGAAGAAGGTTGTAAAAGATTTAGAAAAGGACCAAGTTCAGAGATTATTCCTTTTCGGCGAACAGATTTGATATGGTGGAATTTCATTTCTTACAGGCGTTTTGTTTCGATTTCTACTAAAAGCTTTAAAGATTACCAATTTTCGGATGAACCATACATAAGGATCTACGACATCCCGTAGAAGCAGAGTCGGTGGCGTATCCGGCAGAAGGATTAACCGTTGCCGATCATTATTTGTTATCGTTTATAGCTCTGGCAGATAATATACCTCATTCCTCAAGCTATGTAGTCTTGTACAGACAGCGCTAAAATTGAGATAATCATGCAAAGGTGTGCGGATTTTCCATTTCCAGAACAGTTTCGCCTTTCCCTACGAAGGAAGGAGCTCTCCTGAGCCAAATCGTCTTAATAGAACAGTTTATTTTAGTTTTGCTGTCATTGTTAAAAAGGCTGAGTGAGGTTCATCAATAGGACAAATGCAAAGGTAATTTTTTGCTGGTGAGATCTAGAATGGATTCCTAATTGGGGATTCCAGCTTCAAATCGTGGCCGATGTCATGAGCCAACAACACCGGGAACAGGAATACGGTTTCCCTCAGGACGTCACTGCGCGTCCTTATGTCGCGAAAGTGAACAGCCAGAAATTCATGGGCTAGGCAGGGAAGTTCAACCCCACCTACCGTATTCTGCATATATGGACGTCTCTGAGACAGAGAGTTGGAGGACCAGCACCACTTGGAAGTAGAGGTCTCTTCGATTTTTTTCGTAGTCTCTGGAATCATGGCAGAGAGCAGAGAGAACGTTGCCCACAAAATGAGAAAGAATCCCAGATTTGAATGGGTAGAGACTATCCTGGACTTGTGTAGCGCAGTCGGAGGAGATGCCAACTGTTGCGTGCACCCGATACACCAGGCTTTGGTTCGGATTTCCCGTCCAGGACAACCAAGCCACCTCTCCGGTGTCGGTGAATTGGTATCAGACTTGTCTTGCAAGGATAAAGCGCTGATTCGTTCATCGGTTGGCGATCGCAAGTCATTGTGTGGCCAAATACGATTCAGACCGCCTCTACGACATCACGTAGAGGTAGAATGCATGGCGCATCCCAAAGTAACGCTGTCCTTTATTCTTTTATCATTCTAGAGACTATCTCAGTCTGAGGCGTGCGCTACGTCTTACCTCACCAAAATCTCCCTAGAATTTGCCCCAGAGCTTCAGTTACCACTAAGTGATGGACTCAAGGCCGCGCCAACGAACTCAGGGAATGAACTGCCGCGTCATAGGATGCCGGACGTCACTGTCACCTTAGCACGACTAGGATAGATCCGAATGGGTATTATATCATTTTTATATCATTGACTGACCGCTGCAACTACGTTTTTATGTTGTATGTGGTGTTTAGTGTTGCAGGACTTTTCGATCAACCTAATAGAATTCCAATGTTCCTACGTTTTCAAGGAAAATGACTACGGTAGGCTCGCCAGATGGGAACCAAAGCAAAAGTTCTCAGCAAGAGAACGTACCAAAGAAATGGCCGAGATATGGCTGGAGAGGTGTCTGTGCATCGCCATTTTTCCGACGTGTGAACCGAGAAGCACCAACCGACCGCGCTCGCCAAGGCCGTCGAGCTGAAGACGTCGTCTGTCTGGGCGGGACAGCAACAGCAGCAGGGTCGTCGCCTAGGCGAATGGAGTCCGCTGCACGTAGCAACTCTATCGTAATCGCGTCTCTGATGCCGACGTCAACCAGTTCAGTATCGTCGCCGTTTCTTACCCGTCTCGAAGCCGGCCACAGCTGCAGTACAGCGTCGAGGCGCTGTATCATGGATGGCCGTTCTCTGTGACGGGTTACATAGACGATCCACAGGCGTCCGTTTGATGCATCTTCTGATGACGGTTTCCAGAAGTATCGAGTTCGAGGTAGACCTCATTAGACACGCCTGATTAGTTCGAAATATGCACTGATACATCGAAATCTGCAACGGAGAAGGAGATCCACATCTGCGCCGACAGAAGTCCAGCAAAGGGATACGGTAGCCACCGAAAAGCCAAGAGAAACAGCGTGACGACAGCGACGTTTAGATTCTCTCTGCCCGCACGTCGACTTAGAGAAGGAACGTTGCTCTTTCACTGCTGGCAAAGAACTTTTTCTCGTTCCTTCACACTTCATTTCTGTCGCCCGCGATATACATATCACCTGTACAACTTGTCGTCCCGTTGGTCATCAAGTTGCCCGAGCGGACCCCAGCAGCGTCTCCATTCGTCCTTGTCGCGTGCCAGAGTGCTATGCTACGGTGGATCTTGGAGTACTTCGCTAAACGTCAACAGCCTTCTATCCTTGCTAGAAAGCACAGAGAAGACCCCATAATGTTCTACGCTGCCTAACCTACCTATTGCTTCCTTTTCTTCTGATTTAATGCCTGCTCAGCTCCGTTTTTACTGGTCTTGAGTATGGGAACTTGACCTTGAGCGTCAGTTAGAAGCCGTTCGTTCACTGTTACGACAGGATTTGAGCACCTAAGACTAGAGTTTCCCAGATCTATCCTAATCGGGGAGGGGGGGTCATATAGTGACTTCCATCTCCCATCTCGTTTGAGTTTCTCCGAGAATTTCAGTCGCTGTCGCATGATGCGAGGCTCTTGCTTAAATTCAAGGGATGTTGTGGTTGTGTGGCTGTGATGCGATGTGCTTCTCGCTCTGCTCTCCTTCCATATTTAATTGCCTTTCGCTTAAAATATCTACTTATTCTCACTTATGCCTTCGTTTTCGTCTTTTTTTTTTGCTTCTTTAATTGCGCTGTGACATGGATGTCATTAATCTGCACTATTTTATGACGCTATATGACGGGTATGAGGGCGTGGTTGCGCAGTTGGATGAGGCGCCAGATTCCCATTCGATCTTCTTGGATCAAGTCTTGCTCAAGCCAACCAAGCCCTCCATCCCTCCGAGGTCGAAAAAATGGCAACAGACATGTTTGAGAGCGATAAACTGACTTTTCAGGACATGTCGCTAATTCTGGCAGCGAGATCTGCGGGAACAAGGCAGAGCAGTGGCTGTAATTTCGCCAGCCAATCACGGCAGGCACCTCCTGTGTAACACGTGCGGAGCTCGCACAGGCGAATATGAAGGTGAGTGTGAAGAATTGACTGCAAGGTCATCGATACACGTAGTTGGCATAGACGAGAGTGAGCAGGAGTGCACGCGAGGGAAGGAACTTCGGGTTGGGCAACTTCGGCACATGGAACTTATATGGACTACACCGTGAGTCGATCGATAGCTCATGTGACCTGCTTCCTCGCCCAGGTCAAAGTCGCGTAGCCTAGAGATAGGTTTTTTGGCTGGCGTGATTACGGTTGGTGCTACACAACGTTCCCGCACAATAGACGTTAGGGAAAACCGAATTCTCCACAGGTTGGTCACCTCGAATTGTCTGGGAGAAATACGCCTTCAAATTGCCTCTCCGATATCCCGTAGAAATCGAGTGCGTGGCACATTCCAAGCAGGAAATTCTTGACGAGTACCATCATGATAGAACTGTTATCGTGGAGAACTCGGAGGTGGTATGCAGTGTTGAGGATTTACAGATTGGCAGCTGAAGCACGTTTTTGTAATCTAGAGTGTGTAACAACGTAGTCGGAGGAGGTGCCGGCTTTCGTTTGCATCCCGAGTCAGGTTACTGGTTCGAATTTTCAGCTCAGGCTATCTAAAGCCTGCATCCCTCCGAGGTCGGTGAATTGGTATTAGAGCTGTCTGAGAAGGATAGAGCGCTGACTTGTTCATCGGCTGGCCACCGCAAGTCATTGTACGGCCAAACACGCATTCAATTCGCCTCCACGGTATCCCGTAGAAGTAGAGCGCGTGGCGCATCCCCAGGATTGAGTACCGCTGACGTTTATCCTTTGTCCTGAGTCTGAGACCGTACCTATGCCCGCTGGGGTGGTAGCGAATCGAGTCTGCATCAGCAATCAATCCTCAAGGGACCGATGGACATCTGTAAAGGCTGGATGAATTTCCATTTCACTTTCCATCTCATCAGTAAGCGAGACTTTTTCTTCTTCTAGCTACGGTACGCAAATGAAGACCTAGAGAAGACGAACCAAAAGACCTTCGCATGCGCTGCTCGTGAGAGTCACATGTCTAACGGCCGTCCGGTCTTGTTCCTTTTTTAATCCTATCACAACAGTCCAGTCATGATGTGTAGCAAATTTCTATCCTTTTGGGAGCACCTAGTATGTTTGCGCAGACACTGCCCTCTACTGAGAAATCGCTCACTGAGGCGGAAGATGCGCATGCTCAATCGGATGCAGTCGTCTGCTGCCTCAGATAAAAAATTAGATTTGCGCACTATTTCAGAAGAAAATGAGAGATGAATCATTAAGTGAGGATGAATAAAGAATAAAGATATCCAATCTCTTCTAGGACGCGCCACGCACCCTACTTCTACGCGATGTCGTGGAAGCAATTTCAATGGGTGTTTTGTCCTTCCTAGACAAGTCTGATACCAAGTCATCGACCTCGGAGAGATGGTAGGCTTGGTTGGCCTATGCGGAACGCGTACGAAGAACCATTGAATCGGACTGCGTGTGACAGCCGGTACATACCTCCTTCGACTGCACTACCATGCACACGCTACGCCGCGCCAAATTACTTCCACGATATTCGGTAGAAGTGGCATGCGCGGCGCATCCCACAAGCAGAGTGCTTACTCATTGTAATTCATTCTATCCACGTAGTTTCATACTGTAGCTCTTTCCAAGGGGGCGCGTGTAGCGCAGTCGAAGAAGCTGCCGGCTGCCGCGTGCACCGAATAGCAGGTTCTTGGTTCGGATTTCCCGGTCAGGCCAAAAGCCTGCCATTCTTTCGGGGCGGTGAATTGGTGCCAAGCTTGTCTGGGAAGGATAACGCGATGTAGTTTTCATCGGCTGCCCACCGTAATTCATTGCATGGACATATACGCATTGAAATCGCCTGCACGACATCCCATGGAAGTGGAATGCGTGGCGCACCCCAAAAGTATACGCCACCCTTTGTTGTTTTACTATTTTCAGATCTTTAAAGCATCCTCTATGAGTTCTTCTGGCCCGCATTTCCTTGTTTGTGACGTTAGACCTCCCACTAAAACAGGTCCACTTAACAATCACGTTCGGTGCAGAAGTACGAAGCACTATTCCCTACCTTCACGTTGTTCAGCGTCGTGCGCTAACTACTCAGTTTTCATGCCAGGGACTCACTTGTTCTTCTCCACAAAGTCTTGTGAAACTCTCATAACGACGTTTGTTACGATCAAACTCTAGCGCCAGGCGGGACTCAAACCCGTACCTCCTGCTGACCGGGCGGGAATGCTCCACGCCATTACACCACCAGTGCTGTTTGATCGAACGCAACATTCAAGCAGAATTCAAAGTGCGGGTTCGAGTTCCGCCTGGCACTAGAGTTTTGAAGAGCTTACAACCTCGATGCCAGCCTTTTGAGGCTTTAAGAAACTGAATTGAGTCGTATTGTGAATCGTTTCGGTTCGCCTGAGCTTCCTTGAATGGGTGCCTGCAGCGTCGCCATTCGTCTCTATGTGTGCCAAAGTGCTCCAATGGGTCTCACTCTCTCAAGGGACATGAAGAGCATCATATTGCTCATTCAAGTCCTCCAGACTAACGTGTTGGTCAGGAGACGGGTCTTTTTCTCGCATCCCAAAGCTCCTTACGTTGGCAAGCCACCTACGTTTCGATGTCTTCGCCTGGCGTTGTTCAACTTTAGGGCAAAATTTTCGCTCAGGGTGAGGTGGACCGTCTGACCATCGCCTGATCGCCTGCTTGTGTCTAATAACCACGGCATTGGTGAACGAAAAAAATGCTACCTTAGCTCGTGCTTCAAACAGCGTACTCGACTTGAGAGCGCTGCTGTGCAAATGTTCGGCGTGCTAGTTCTTTGCGTTTCTGCCAATCATGAATAAGAGTAGAACGCCTTCAAGTAACACCGCTTTCACTTACTTCCAAATAAAAAAGACAAAGAATAAACAGATAAAAGTAAAAATAGCGTCTTCTCTTTCACGACGAAAGCACCGCCGAGGTCTTGTTGTACAACGTCACTTGAAAGCAAAGAATCCTTCTCCTTAGGATGGCTCGACAAATGGCTGTAGCGCCAGTTTTTTTTTAGAGGAAGGTGACGGTTGCAGCTAAGACAACTTCTTTTGTATTCTCATATTTCAGGCGCGTGTAGCGCAGTCGGAGGAGCAGCTGGCTGTTGCGTGCACCCGCTAGCGGACTCCTGGTTCGGATTTCCTGCCCACGCCAACCAAGCCTTCCGTCCCTCTGGGGTCGGTGAATCGGTGCCAGACTTGTTTGTGAAGGATACAGCGCTTACTTGCTCATCTGTTTGTTAAGTCATGGTACATATGGCAAAATACGTCCTCAAATAGCCTCCACGGCATCCCGTGGAAGTAGAATGCGTGGCGCGTCCCAGAAGGGATTGATTAACGCCGTCCGTTACCTTTTCATCCCTATTCTCACACTCCAAATTCTTCTTTGTTGATTTCACTGGCGATTGATAGAGCTCCAGCTTCTTTGATTTTCACCCTTATTCCACTCTACAATGCTCCAATTTAGACATCAACTTACTAGCTCTTTTGCTTATCAGTTGAAGTCCTATTCCCGAAATGCGGGCCACTGGAAGTTGTATATCTTAGAAAGAAAGCTCTTTTACACAAACTGTCCAAACGATTAACAGGTGGAGGTGAGAAAATGATGAAAGTGGTAAGACAAACAGTGATCTGTTCTGCACTTCCAAACAGAGCCATCGGTCTTCAGAAGCAACGCCGACAACGTGCATCGGAGGCGTTTCACCGTCGCTTTAGTCGCTCTTTGCTTGGACACCACAATTGCAGAAGAAAGGGGCGTCGCCTTTGCTATACAGTAACCAGAAATGGTTTTTATATAATTGATCTTATATTCTCACTTCGGGATTGACTTTCACGCCAGAGAACGACCATCACCGTTGCCACAGTTGGATTGCAAGAAAAAGGATGAAAAAAGATAAAGGACGGCGTAGCTCAATCCTTTTTGGGTTGCGTTACGCATTCTACTTCTACGTGATATCGCGGAGGCGATTTGAATGCGTATTTGGCCATATAATGACTTGCGAGGCCAGCTAATGAACAAGCTAGCACGCCATCCTTCCCAGACAAATCCGATACCAATTCACCGACCCCGAATGGATGGAAGGTTCGGTTGACGTGGGCGGGAAATTCGAACCAGGAACCCGGCATCGGGTGCACGCGACAGTCGGCATCTATTTCGACTACGCTTTACGCCTAAGCCAAAAAAGTGAGACGGTAAGGAATCTAATCTAGGAAAAAAAGGAAGCACTTCAAAGCTCGGTGCGTGATAGCGAGGCGCCGATTGCAGTATGCACCGGATACCAGGTCCTTGGCTTGGATTTCCCGCCTAGGCCAACCAAGCCTTCACTACTCCGGGGTCGGTGAAGCGGTACCAGGCATTGCGGGTTCTATGGTCTGGCCGTCGCAAGTCACCGTATAGGCCAAATACGAATTCAAAATTCCCCCACAACATTGCGTAGACATAGAATGTTGGCTCATACCAAACCAAGATCAATTGACGCCGTCCTTTTCTATTTTGTTTTTAACCAGCAGGGGCGAGATTTATCAACCGCTTGTCGACCGGTAACGGTGACAAGTACCGCCAAACCTCCTGATCTGACATACATCAGCATCAGGTTTGGCGGTACGTTTCACGTTTCCAACCGATAAGCGGTTGATGAATCTGGCCCCAGAAGACAGCCGGACTAGCGGCAAGTCTGAGCATTGCTTGAGGTTCCGCACCAGAAGAACCGCCCCAACTTATCCACGCGATTCTCAGTTCAAACGAGCAGTCAAAATGAATTCTACAGAAAGAAGTCGATCAAATCGATATTGATTCGATGATCTATGAAGCACCGGCTAGAGTTTTCGCATGATCCTCACGCTGAAAGGTTAAACTTTGGCGGTTACATACCATCCTCACTTTTAAAGAAAACTCACGTAACGGGACACTTTTAAGGAAAACTTTTCGAAAACAAACCGAGTACCAAACTAGTCAAGGTCCTTTTTAGGAAGGTCATGACGAACCTCCGGCTTAAATGTTTAACTATGGCTTTCTTTCGAAATTAATAAACCACTTGCCCGAAAAGGGAAGTGTTTGAACTGTTCAGTATTTCACAGTATTTAATTTGTCATGAGATTGTTTTTTCGGCAGCAAACCCGTCCGATTAGGTTTTTTAAAGAAAAAAATCAGCAGCTGTCAGTGTGTGTGTTCTTTAAGGAAGGATGGCATCAATCACTTGTAAAAGATCTGTCCGCGGGAAGCTACGTACAATGGCGAAACGAAAAATATTTTTAAAAGAAATGAATTCTTAAATCGTCTCTTCAAGTAAGAATCAAGTGCACTGTCAGTGAAATGAAAATTGTAGGCGAGTGCATGGCTTGATCTATCCTTGTAATATGTACACACATTGGAAAATTGTTGCTTTCTTGCGGTATCATATTATACAAGACCGTTATTTTTCTTTAAAATGAAAATAAAACAATGGTGTCTAAAGGTCAATGATCGGCATTACTCAATACCTTCTAGGATGTGCCACGCATTCTACGCATTCTACTTCTGTGCGATGTTGTGGAGGCGATTTAAATGCGTATTTGGCCACACAATGAGTTAGCGTAGCAGCCGATGAACAAGTAAGCGCTCTATCCTTCCCAGACGACTGGTACCAATCCACCGATCCCGGAGGGACAGAAGGCTTGATTAGACCGGGCAGGAGATCCGATCCAGCAACCTGATATCGAGTGCACGCGTCAGCGCTTCCTCCGATTGCATCACACGCGCCCAAGAAATTTTGGAACGCTTCATAAAATTATTTGTCATTCTTGCGCAGGGGCGTGCTCTGTATTGTTAGAATTTTAGTATATGTTCACGAATAGGCCTTGTAATACATACATTGAAAAATTGCTGTTTTCTTGCAGTTTTAAATTATTAGAACCTGTTCTTTTTTTCTAAAAATAAAAAAGGAAAGAATCCTACTATACATATATAATCGGCTAATGTCACGTGTCCGTCGCGGGGAGGTGAGACTGAAGCCAAAAGATGCCCATGACAGTGTGGCGTATGCCAGCCGGGCTTTCTTTGAGCTCAACCATGGGCGATCGCTGGCGAACGTCTAGACGTCGTCTAACTTGCGTAGGGATTCAAAAGACGTACTGAAGACGTCGTCTAACGTGCGTAGGTATTCAGAATACCTTCGCTAGACGTCGTGAGTCAAGTTCAGAAGATCTGCACTAGACGTCGTCCATCGTGAGTAGGGATTCAGAGGACGTGCTGAAGACGTCGTTCAACGTCATCCAACTTTCGTGGGGATTGAAAAGACGTGCTGAAGATGTCGCCCAACGTGCCTAGGGATTCAAAAGACGTGCTGATGATGTCTAACGTCTAACGTGCGAAGGAATTTCGAGTAAGGGCCACCAATAGGAGGGGACCATTGGAGGTGGGAGGAGAGCGTGGATAAGGGGGGGGGGGGGGGAGACCAGCGTTTTCCCTCAATATCGTTCAGTGTGTGTCGGATTTCTGAAAACGGCTTACAGAAGTCGTGGCACGTGTATCAGAGTGCAGAAGGAGTGTAACAGCCGTGGTGGCAACGTAGTGACACGTGAATCGGTACTCAGCGTCACATGTGCGTGCTTGGCTCTCACTCCGTTTCTTTGCCAGCACATAGGAAAGGAGTGTTCCGGGGGGTGGGGGGGAAGCACGTAGAGAACGAGCGCTTCGGAGAAAAAATCGCGTGCATGTGATGGAGGGTGCATGGGCTTCATATGCGCAGTGAAAATTCTGCCCTACCATATCCCACTGCACTAATCTATATAGTAAAACTCGTTTTTTTACTGTTAAAAGCCCTAAAAAAGAAGGAAGGAAGCCCCCAACCAGACGGGATGGAGTTGTTCTGTTCTCGGTTTAGTGGCGAAACCCCCAACCAGAGGTTTGGCGGCCCTTAGGCCGCTCTGTGTCTCGTAATATATAAAGTAATTAATTAATTTAAAATAATTTAGGCTATCCTACTATGCACACAAATATAACTTGCCAGGGATCAACAGTGGCTACCTGATGATATGAGAGGGCTCTCGAGCAAGCTCAGGAGAGGGATAGCGGAACATGGCAGGGTGCGGGGCTTCCCATCAAGTTCAAGAATGCCCTATTCCGTCTTATTATAATATTCAGCAGCGCTTTCCACTTGGTAGTGGATACTCGCAGAAATTTTCCTCTCATTTCACTAGACTGAGAACAGCAAATATTTCGCTGGATCTTCGATGCAATCTCCAAAAGCATCTGCTAAAAATCCCCTGAAATTGTGTCAAATTTTCGTTAGGTCGCTAAGTCAGATTTTAAGGGAAAATGTCGTTAATTCCATAAAATTGTTAAATCGTCAACCTTAAAAGTGCACTCTGCTTCGCATAAACGTCTTCATCTACAAAGAAGATAAACGACTTCACAAAGCGCAGACACATGGGTTCAAATATGTCGCCTTCTACTATCTTTCGGTGCGACACCTTGGATAGCACAAGAGAAAGAAGGGCAACAAGCAGCCTCACCAGCATCGGCTCCGCTTCGGCGGTCATGGTTGTGAAGGGGACGACAGGCGGTGGCAGTCAACTGTTGCAGTAGTCAATTCGATGCGCTCCGTCACGATGCGGGGAAGAACCGCGCTCGACCGCGACCGTTTTACTACGTCATGTTCGTCGACAGCCATGAATAATTGTCCCGCCGCACTGGTACCGCGATTTCGTCAGGGTTTCGACGTGCGGAGCTCGGTTTCGATTACCCAGACAAGTGGCCGAAGCGCTTCAGCGAGCTCAATTCCACGTAATGGGACTGGATTCATCAATCTCGGAGTAATCAGTAGCCTTAAGGCCTCCGTACACTTTTGATGGAAAACCGCGGTTCTATCCTTAACAATAGGGCAGGGATGCAGAGCTGCCACCGGCGGCGAGTGGTGCCGTGCCGTAGCCGCACACTTTTGGGGCAAGATGTTGGGCGGCAGCGGCGTCGACGCTGCCGCACGTGCGGATGCGGCGATACTAATTCAAATCATTATTGCCGCCACCTCTGATTTACCGCCGATTTGCCGCCGCAGCGTCCTGTCTGTGCTGTGCGCATATCGCGGCAGAGATCGGCTAGAGTGCAGACAGAAGACGGGAAGGCGAATCGCAGCAGTAGGCCCCGACTAGAAAGAGTGCAGTGCCTCTCCCTCCGTTATGCCGAAAGAGTGTGTGGAGGCCTTAAGAGAGAAACTGGTGAGAAAAATCCGTTAAAAATTCCGTTTAAATTTCTGAGAATTTCCGTTAAGTCGTTAAGCTAGGTTTTAACAAAAAGTGCCGTTAATTTGTTAAACCATTAACCGTTGATCGTCGAGTATCTTCTACCTAGTACTATAACGCTGGGTAAGGTAAATGGGCCACATCGTGGGATTCTTTCTCCCTTCTAAACCCGCACACCCCAGGGTTTAATCATTTGTCAATCTGCCCCTGGATGTCCCACTGCCACACTCTCCAATTAAAACCGCTCCACGGCCTTTGCTAAGCAACCAACTTTTCCTTTTTAACTTCTATTACGTGCTATAGGAATTCATGATGCATATTGAAGGCTCAACGGTAGGCAAACGTCGTCGCTGTTAGGGATGGGGAGCGTAACTTGTTATTATGTGGTGTTTTAAAGTACTTCTCACGCACACATGGCTGGAACAGCGGCAGTTTCTCGAACGAAAGGCTATTCTAAAACTAAACTGGCACAACAGGATAAAGGATAAATATCGGAATTAGTCGGTCCCTTTGTTGGATCTGCCACGCATTCCACTTCTACGTGATATCGTGGAACCTGTCTGAATGCTTATTTGGTCTATGCTTTATGTTTCCCAAAGAAGTAAGGTACTAACTCACCAGACAAAAGGATTGGTTGGTCTGGATGGGAACGAAAGCTTGAACGCTGTTTTGGGTTGTACGCGAGAGCCGGCCAAGTCCTTGAAAATTAAATGTGCCGGCACGTAAAACGTTTCGCAGACACTCGCTGGACGAGAGCCGTCACAAACTGGATTTTGCAGGATGTCAGGAGAACGCCAAAGGCGGGATTCACGATTGGTAAGGTAGTGGGTTAATGCTAATGGACAAACTGATCAATAGGTGATAGTGAGCAGATGGCAGGGTTGGTATTCATGATGTGAAATAATATTTCCGTGAATAGTTCTACCCCACCATTCACCAATCTTTATAATGCCTCAATTTGTACGTTGGTCGGACATCTTCATGGAAACCGTGGACGAACTATATGACACCCTTCGTATCACTCGAGCGAGGAAGACCCATTGAAGCACTTTGGCACGCGACAGAGACGAATAAAGACATTATAGGCGTCCACTCGATGATCAGTGGGTCACAGGTCATACTGACCACTGATAATCCAGAGAGTCTGCCACGATCCTCTAAATAGATAAGCACTAGAACACACACGACAAAAGCTTTCTGATGCTTAACCAATTGCTAGAGTATTTTTAACGTGCCTTACAAAAAAGCGAGTAAAAGTAGCGCAGTTTATAAGATAAACTGTGTCTGGAAGAATGTGGGTGCAAGATACAGTACCGTCGGTAAACATCCGCCTCAACGCGGCCGGCGGCGGATTAATCCGCCGTTTCCGTCGCTTTGCCACAACTCTCTTCAAAGCCAATTATATCCAATGAATTGCACATTTTTGGATTCAGAACAGCATGGTCTACTCAATGGCATAAGAATCTTTGAAGAATTTTTGAATTTTTGAATCCGAGTTGTCCTACATTAAGCGAATCCGTAATTATGTTGACCTCACCCATATTCCCTCCTTAGTCTCACCTATTTATGCCTCTTGGCTGGAAAGGATCTGCACAGTAGAATTTTAAAAATTTTAAACGTTGTCAAAAATGTATTTCACGCCAATTTTAGGTTTTGCCTTATTATGACGATCAATTTCATATTTAGTTTGAATAGTTTGGCTTCATGTTTATCATTCCATGCATCTCAACTGCCGATTTTTTCCATTTTCGCTAATTATTTACGACCTCAAAGACAAGCTTCTCCGTTGAAATTTTCGATATGATTTGAATAATCCTTTTTTGGCAGACTTGTTTTGCTCTCATATTTAAAACTTTAAATTTTTAAGGTACAATTTCGTTCCCTGAAGTTTTTTTTGGATGGGAGAAAATTACTTCCTTGACAAATTAATCCTTCGCATACCAACGTCAAAGTCAGATATCGCTATTATCTGCACTGAAACTGTCAATTCAGAAAGTTGAAAACTCTGAAAAAGTGGCAGCGTGTTGAAAACTTGTGCTTAAAAACTAGGTAAAAATAGACTTTAGACTTGAAAAGCTTCAAAAAGTGAACTCTTCAATATCACTAGCTCGATTTTTGCTGAAAATCGGCCAAAAATCGAACAAGCTTGCATTTTTACTGTATGGTACTTACTATTAGGGCTTGAATTTTTGTGGAATACAATTTAGTTCTTTGGCGTTGTTTCCTTCAGATGGGGGACAATTATTTTCGCGACAAGTTAATCTATCGGTTTCAACTCTGTCACAGATTCCAGGAGCGGTTTAAAAAATTGGTAAGGAAAGCGCTCAAATAATCACTAATAGATAACACTTGATATTTTATAGAGTACAATTTTGAATACAGGTGTACCTGTTCCTCCTTCAGGTAGAAAAATGAGCCGTGTTCTTAGATCATGGTGGAAATTGAAGCGGTCCCGATTGATATGGAGGCTACAAAACTTGAAAGAAAAAGAATGAAATTTTTTGAAGTTTTTGAGAAACAACAATAAATACAAGAAGCTCTTCTGCCAAAACCAAAAGGGACCTCCCGACCTCCCCCCCTCCCCAAAAAAAAAAACAACAACAACAACGTCGTTACAGTACGAGCCAGTTTCGACTCTCAAACCTCAAACCTGACCCTGCATTGGGTTAGTGTAAGTAGTGAGAGGAGAGAAGCAGCGATTCTATGTCCAAGGGATATGTTTGATTTCGCAGGTCAGGTCACTGCAATTACAGCAACACTCTGGACTCCAGCACCGAACTTGTCTCAAGTAATAAATGAGATCGAGGTCGAGTGGAAATGGCTTTAGAAGAAGTCCTTTTGAAGCAGAGGAGCTGCCAGTCGTGAGCTGCCAGCTCCATCATATTTGTAGTGCAGCATCTCCACATGTTGTATGAGAACATATCCAACTTCCATACTGATCCTCCGCGTGGATCCACAGATCTGCAGGCCGTGTCTCCCTGAGGCACTGCCAATTTCGTGGCTGATTACTATCCTTCTTTTGATCAAAGTAAGCCTAAATCCTATATTTGTAATCCACACCTCATAGTCGAGAACGACCAAAAATTAGCCCTAGAACAGAAGTGGTGCGGTCGTTCAATTTGCGAAAATGGAAAAAAATCGACATATGAAAATGCATGGAACTATGAACATGGAGCCAAACTAAGCAAGTTCGATATCAAATAGATTGTCATCATGAGGCAAAATCTAAAATTGGCATGAAATACATTTTTAAAATCGTTTTAAATTTTTAAAATTCCACTGGGCAGATCCATTCGGTCAGGGGGCATAATTAAGCGAGACTAAGGAGAGAATATGAGTCAGGTCAACATAATTAGGGGATCGCTTAATGCAGGTCAACTCGGATGCAAAAATTCTAAAAGTCTGCAAGGACTCTTACGCCGTAGGGCGGATCATGTTGTTCTAATCCAACAATGTGCATTTCATTGAATATAATCGACTTTGAAGAGAGTTGTACCAAGCGGCGGAAACGGCGGTTTAATCCGCCGCCAGCCGCGTTTTAGCGGATGTTTACCGACAGTACTGTACTTTAAGGCAGAAACTTTGTTCCTGGGTCAATAGCTCTTTTTAGTAAATTGTCCATCGATAACTTGGATTTTAGCGAAACGCCTTTAAAGAGGGGTAGGTCTTTTATAGCGTAGCTACATAAAGCCAAGGTCTAAAGCTCAGCTTGTGAAATAATTTCCGGCTCGGACTCACAAAATCATGCAGAACCACTTCAAGAGGAACACTCCAGGAAGAACTTCCAAAAATGGCCAACTAAAACTGAACGTGACCAGATAAAAACGGAGTCACTCTAGATTTTTCGCTGTTAAAGGAAAAGGCGCAGTATTCTGGGAACCGAAATAAAACTCACCGTCAGCAAAATGTTTGCTTAGGAACGGAACAGTCTGCGTGGAACTCTGCAGGACCGGCTGCATAAAAACCAACATAGCTACCGCCGCCAAGGATTATGCAAATATTGTTTTATAGAACCCTACCCTCGTAGAGTTCGACAACTTTCAATCAGAAAATCGGTCTCCAAAACACAGTTCTTGCAACGGAAATAAAACAAAAAGTATGCGAAAGACTTCTCACATCCTCTCTTTTGTAGCGGCACCACTAACAGTGTACCCTACAAAAAACGTTTTACCTTTATTGATCACATTCAGCTTTCTTTCAGCATAACTGAAATTTTATTTGAAAAACCTTCCTTTTGAAAAATGGCGTAAACGAAAACATAAATAAAATATATTGAATAATTAACCGAATAATAGTAAATAAATGATAATTAATAAATAAAATATAAATTTAAGGATAAAGGACGTCGTTTCGCAATATCTTTCAGGATGCGCCACGCATTCTACTTCCACGGGATGTCGTGGAGGCGTAGTTGGCCAAACAATGACTTGCGGTGGCCAGCCAATAAGCAAGTCAGCGCTTTTTCCCTCCCAGACTGGTCCGCTACCTATTTATCGATATCGGAGGGATGGAAGGCCTCGTTGGCCTGGGCGGAAATCCGAACCAAAAACCTGGTATCGGATGCACGCGTTAGCTGGCACTTCCCTCGACTGCGCTACTCGCGCCACACATGAAAATATATTAAAAATAAATAAAGTAAACAATGAACCAATAATATTAAATAAATGGCAAATAATAAATAAAATACAAATATAGGATAAAAAGGAAATCATACGTTTCAGGAATGGAATGGTTACCAAATTTCCTGCGGTAGTAGAAAAATGCACTACACTGCAATGTTCTCGAATCTTCTCCGGTAGATCTAGCTCTGTCTTCAAAACAAAAACTGTATAAAAATTATTTGAACTAATATGTACTTATGTATATATTCGTTTAAATGCAGATCATATGAAGATAACTGTTAAAATGCGAGAGGCTCAAAGATTGTACATATTTATTCAGGATCTATTGAACGAGATCCTTCACGCTACGATTTTTTTCTTGTCGACTTTGAGTACTACCGCGTGTCCTAGTTAACTGACGATCGAAAACTGGTAATGCGATATATTTCTTGTGATATAAGATGGCGTGGTAGCGCAGTCGGAAGAGGTGCCGGCTGTCGCGTGCATCCTATTCATGGTACCTGGTTCAGATTTTCTGTCCAGGTCAATCAAGCCTTCCTTCCCTCCGAAGTCGGTAAATTAGTACCGGACTTGAACAAAAGGGATAAACCCCTGATTTGTTCATCGGCTGGTCACAGCAAATCATTTAAAAAACCAAATACGTCCTCAAACTGCCTCCACGATGTCCCATAGAAGTAGAACATGTGGCGTATTCTAAAAGGGAATTATTACGTCGCTCTATATCGTTTTATCCTTTAAGGAGGTGATTACTGATAACTTCAACTAAAGTTATCTGCTAGCTTGGCTGTGTAATTTGACGACCTAAAAAGATTCAATTGCGAAAGCATGCCGTGTGTAAAGCAGTGGACGGAGGGACTGGCTGTCGCCTGCGCTTCGAATCGAGGTTTTTGGTTCGTGTCTCGCCAAGGACAACCAAGCATTTTATCCCTTTGGTGTCGACGAAATCGTCTGGGAAGGAAAAACCGCTGACTGATACCTGGTTTGCCACTACAAGTCGTTGTACAGGTCAAATTGCCTACACGATATGCGGAGGAAAGTAGAATGCATGGCGCATCCGCGAATCAAATGAGTAACGTCAACCTGAAGGGTTAAGAGCTAAAAACTTTTACGCTTATATGATGATCTATGAAGATATGTGCTCCAGTAAAGTTTCCATATTTTTTCCAGATTACCCTAAATAGTTCAGGGATCCTGCTCTCGTCTACCTTCCCATTCCTCCTTCGTCTTCTCTTTTCCTTACTTCCTTTCTAAAGCCAATGTGATCTGTTTCTCGTGTCAATTCTTCTCATTGCAGTGTGGATTTGAAATGACAGCAAATGAATAAATCTTCATCCCTTATAATAGCAGTGTGGACGTTTGGAGGCGCAGTTGGAGGAGGCGCCGGATGTCGCAATAAATCTCGAATCGAGGCACTTCGTTCGTTCGAGTCCCGCTTTTTTCTGTCTTCACTCACCTGGCACCAAACTTCTTCGGGATCACGAAAACAGTCATGTTCTCTGGCTAGTCACCACAATTCATTACAGAGGTCAACGAGAGCGATTGCCCCGACGATACCGCGAGGATGTAAAGTAAGTACGTGAGCGCATTTCCATCCTATAGTTTCTCTCATTACCTTTAGAAAGCAGAAGAAGAACTTACCGCCATTGCACTCGATCACACGCTGTAGCGAGAAGGATCACTCAGCGGCAAGGTCCGCTGCTCAGCGTCCAACCAGGAATTCCACGTAAAAGTTGCCTAGTCAGTATGATGAGAACTCCTGCAGTGGAACCTCGAGGTTAATCTGCAAGAATGAAGCGATCTATATGAATAAAGAGAGGAACGACGACGGGAAAGAACGTTCACGGCGTCAGAAGAAGAAGCGAACGTGCTAGAAGCGAAACAGAAGATAGAGATAGTTGGAACAACGAGCACCCATGGACATCAGAATACACACTTATTCTGATTTTCAGTACTCTCATAGGCAGCAAAGTCTAATCGCAATTTTAAGGAAGCGCCTACAGAATGACAAAAATGTTAACTTCTGTGAGGAAAAGAGAAGAATTTTTGAGAAATGGTTATGGCAAAACCCTATGTAAATGAAATTATTTAGGAAGCAAATCGCGTCCTATTTCTGTCTGGTCTCTCAAATAACTGAAAATCTCGAATAGCCAAGGCTCAACAATGCTTCTTGATTTGTACCGTGAGATTTACCTAAATATTAGGTTGTACGGAAAGTTCTCTCCACGTTTTGAGTGCTTCACTTTGAACTACCATGACTTTCTCAAATCTTTAGTCAAGATAAGCGCCGTTCGAATCAGCGCACCTTTGCCAATGGGGCACCGGTCGACTTATTCCATCAGCGAAAGTTTGGTGGTCGAGAGTCGACAAAATCCACGGAAGCTGTTCTGGTTTGGTCCTGATTGATGAACGTTTTACCAGCGAGAAAGTTCTCAAAGTGTTCAACAAGGTGGTAGACGGTTGGGGAGAGGTCTGGAGAATATGGCGGGTGAGGCTGAACTTCAACCCTTCATTCGTTCAATTTTCGAGTAGTGATTTGTGAAACGTGTGAGCGGGCGTTGTCGTGCTGAAGAATCGGACCTCTTCTGTTGACCAATGCTGGCTGAAGTTGACGCAGTTTTCGGTGCATTTCGTCAATTTCCTTACAGTAGGACTCTGTTGTGACTCTGGTGTCAAAAAGTTGTAATGGATCACACCAACCGTCGACCACCACACAGTGACCACTACCTTTTTTGGTGGAGGTTCGCCTTTGAAAAATGCCCAGGGGCGTCCTCAAAAACGTCTGGAACGTTTTCTGTCACCATACAGAATCCACTCTTCATCACAAGTGATGATTCGATCCAAAAACGCGTCGGTTTTGTTGCGTAAAAGTAAAGAAGAACAAATCTCGAAAACTTACTTGATGACAACTTATGCCGCTCACTCAACTCGTGGGGCACCCACTTTTCGAGCTTTTTTCACCTTTCCAAGGCGTTTCAAAGCATCCACAACAGCGGTTTTACTGACGGCTGGCTCTTCCGCGATACCGCGAACTGTTCGGATGGTTCAGCCTCCAACAACTTCTTCAACTCATCGTCCAGAATTGCTCTAGGTCGACCGCTACGGGATTGGACTCGAGGCTGAAATCTCGGGTCCAAAATTTACTGAACCACCGGCCCGCGGTGCTTTCTACAACACTACCTGTTCCCCTCACTTGATTGATTGCTTTGATTTGAAGTTAGAATAAGATATCATTCCGAATCGCTCCTTCGACATACTTCAATAAGCCCTTCAAGAACAGTAGTATAAAATAACGTTCAAGCATGAACTACTCAGTCAGATAGAGCGAAAAATTCTATACATAAAGTAGCATTAATGCGCAATGCAGGTAGAATTTTAACTGAACGATCTACGAATGAAAAATAGTATTACAAGACGCTGAGAACTTTCCGGACAACCTAATATGAACCGCAGATTAAGCTGTTAGGTGGAATCTCAAAGATACTGATTGGAAAACATTCACCATAAGTTATGTAGATAGACTCCAAAGGATGCTTCAGAAGTCTGGAAATAAAAATGCGCAAAAAACTCTCAACAGCGTCGATTAAATTTCTTGTAAAAGCGGTCGTGTTACTAGAAACATTGATGAAATATTCTAATTATGTTTTATTAGACATCCAAATATTTATTTAGAATGCGTGCGAGATTTTGCAGCAACGGTGGAGTGAGACACCATTGAGAAGTGGGCAGATTTCCGTGTTCGGATTTCGAGTAGCAGAAACATTAGAGAGATAGACAATCAATTAGGGGAAGGTTGTGAGGAAGCTCTTAATAGAGAGTCCACATGAAAGATGGCTTAAAATTTTACAGTAAAACAGGAAAATAGTTGGCAGTATATTAATGGCAAGCCTTAAACGATAGGAGATAAGGAATGGCGTCAGACAGTCTCCGTCTGGGATGCGCCACGCGTTCTACTTTTATGTGGTGTCGTAGTGGCAATTTGTATGTGTGCTTGGCAATGGATGCGATATTGAGCAAAGAGAAAAGTTAACGTTTTACAACAATGAGTTGCGGTGGCCATTGATGGACAAGTCTGTGTACTAACCTCTCCAGGGAAGACTGGCACCAATTCGTGATCCCAGAAGGAAGTCTTGATTGTACTGCAGAATTTTAGGTGACATTTGTAAAAAGTGGTAGAGAAGAGGAAAGGATATATAGGATAAAGGTGGGAATTAACTAATGGTTTTCTGGAATGCGCCACGCAGTTCGGATGCGGCATACTCCAGAAGCAACATGAGTCGAGCCGATGGACAGATCAGCGTTTAGCTTCTCGTGGTAGACTGGTCCCAAGCCACTGATCCAAGATCGATAGTTTATTTATTTATTTATTCATTTGTTTATTTATTACAAGGCACGGATCATAATCACATGAGGCAAGATAACAACAACACATGCGATAAGGTAACAATAACACATTAAAATTAGATATAAGGGACTGGACGGCTGAGCAACGAAAAAACAAAACAAAACAAGCCTAACGAAGCTTTAGTGTAATTAGACGTTTGAAAGAAGGCAGAGACATGTTAACCAAGTTCTCATTCTTAGAAAGTACATAGGTGTTGAGTTCCCTGATGCTTCTATGAATGAGGAAACTTGACCTCACTTTCGACCTTGGGATTTGCAGATTATACCTTTGTCCTTTTCGAATTTCGAATAGTCGAATTTTGAATAAATTCGAATTTCGAATATTCGAATATTCGACTATTCGAAAAAAGTCCAATATTCGAATTATTCGATTATTCGAATATTCGAGAAAGTCCAATATTCGAATTATTCGATTATTCGAATATTCGAGAAAGTCCAATATTCGAATTATTCGTTTATTCGAATATTCGAAAGTGGCCAATATTCGAATATTCGTTTATTCGAATATTCGAAGGCTTCGAATATCGAATATTCGAATAGTCGAATATTCGAATATTCTTTATCAATCCCTTAACAAGTTAGTGGCACTCTTCTTCGAAAACCAGGGGAGTGTGACCTTATGATAAAAAACGACGTTTGAGTTTCGCGCGTCGCTCAAAGTGCGCCGAATTGTGTGTACGCAATCTGACAAGGGAAGTGAATGAACTTCCCGTGGAGATTTCCAAAATGACCTATTGCTTGTTATAAGGGTGTGTCTAAGAAGCACCATAGTGGTTTTCAAATGTCCTGCTGGCATCTGGGTAGGTCAAAAATTACAAAAAACTGTAGCACTTCAGTGCTGGCTGATAAGGCGAAAGTGACGCCTTGAATGCCCTTGAAATACTCAGAAATTAACATGCAGATGCTATAGAGCTTTAATTATAGTTAGATGTTAGAAATCTGACAATTTATTAGGTTTCCCGAAAGGGTACTGTAGGGTACATTCAAGTGCGACAAACTGGGGTGTGGATAGCGGGGAGAGGTCCAGGTCGAATCTAGGAGAGGTGTTTACGGATTGTTGTGCGCTTTGGTAAATGTAGAACACATTCTCATTTTAACCTCATTTACGAACATGATCGAAATGTTTTGCTTCAGTCCATCTCAGGGATGTGCTGATCGGGCTTCGGGTTTCTATAGGAAACGTTTCTCTTGTAAATTTTACTAATTTTACCATCTCTTATAAAATGTATCGTTTTTGACCCACTCCGTAGTATTGGTCTTCTTGCAGCCTATTCTTCCTCGGCCACTCTCCCGCGCTGACAGGGGGGGCTTTCCAAACGTAGGTACTTGTAGTAATTCTCAAGACTTCGTAAGTAGAGAATAAAATTTCGTCCAAACATTGTCCTGAGGGTTAACTGAGGTTCTGATCACAAAGCTGGCAAACGCTTTCGGTGTTACGGTCGACCACAATAGGCGATGGTGAGTATGTGCAAGAAAAGGTGCAGAATAACCGGCCGTGTTGTACTATCGTGACTCCAAAAATTGAGTGGAGGTCGGAATTTTTTTCGCCCAAACATCGCCTGTACTGCTACTTTGGATGCTGAGCACGAATATGGTATCCAATTCCGACAATTTGTCCGCTTACGATATTTCATAGTGTGTGTTCGTGAGTAAGGATGGGGTTGTCATGACCACTGATTTCGTCCTTTCCTCGCCTTAGGAAATTATTTAGGCTGCTGCCACGAATCTGTCATTTCTTTTTCTAAATTATCCATTTTTCGTGCACTAGTTTCCATCTCAAAGTCGAAGACTGGAAAGCAAGTCTGATCACATATGTAGGTGAAGAAAGCGATTCTATGTACTTAAACTGATAAACTTGATCACTCATGAAAATGTGGAATCACGCGATCACGCGAAAACGTTTACTAGATTTGCGATCAGCACCTCAATTAGCCCTCTAGACGACGTTTGGGCGAAACCTGCTTTCGATCTCCGGAGTTGTGGGAGTACAAGTCCCTAAACCTTCGATTAGCAGAGAGTGGTGGGGAGGCGATGGGCAGCAGGGGTGTGCGTTAAATTTTTTCGGTAAATTTTTAACGACCACTTTTTAACGAAAAATTTTCGCGTTAAAAAGGTAAATTCGGTAAATTCGTTAATAAAATGTCCCTTAGCTGCATTCAGTTTTAAACCACTGGGGTGCCTCTCCGACAATCCCCCACAGCGCTCAATAGGTCACTTATAAGATTCCCACGGGAGGTTCATTGACCTCCCTTGTGAGTTGACGCGAAGTAAGCGCTGCAAGCGCGGCCCTCCGCTGCGCACCTGCTTCCCTGTAAACGGCCGTCGAGCGTGCTGTGGCCATTCGCATTCGTGAATCGCAAGTGATTAGGGTTATGCCTGTACAAAGATATTTTTACCTTCAGTATACTACGGGAGAATCTTCGTTTTGTATTTCTACCCCAGTTACAATAAGGGAACGATTAGAGCCGAAGGGGCTGCGGTAGGGAGGTAGAACTTTAAGAGGTCTAGAAAGCTCCTGCTTTCTGCCAGTGAAGACGTTGAAGAAGAGAGGAAGAGCAATGGCTATGGAGTACAAGAGCCAGTCATACTCCGTTTCCTATGAAAGTGAGCCATCCCCATTTTCGCTCTAACACTGTCCAAGTCGTAGTGTCTTGTCAGATTAGATTCCATCGCGGGTCCTTTTCTCTTCAACGGAGCTAGAACACAAACTGAATGCCATTCATGAGACTCCAGTGAGCCCTTTCTGCACCAGATCGCCTTTGTGTCATTTCTCCGCCCATGATAATCATTCTTTTACCACCTGGAAGCTTCGCTATAACATAAGGAAAGATAGCAACCTATAGAGAAAGACCTATGACAATCTAGCTCTGCCTACCCAAGGTGTTTCTCTCTTCTCGGTACACGAATTCTTAGGGAAGCAAAGCGTGCTTCATTGCCATTATACTGCTATTGCCCTTTGGTCTCGTAAAGGAAATGGATGGAGCAGCCATCCATTTCCTTTACAGTGGGTAATAAAAAATAATTAAATGTCAACCACTGGGTGGCGACAGTAAATAATAGTGTTCATTTGATTATTCGAATATTCGACTATTCGAAATTCGATCATTCGAAATTCGAAATTTTGAAAATCGAATATTATTCGATCATTCGAAATTCGAATTTTTTTTCCCAAGGACAAAGGTATATTGCAGATAGAGTCTGAGATGCTCTCTTCTGTCGGTTGTCAAAGGGCACCAAAAAACCCGACTGACTCAAGCAAAGCCTCCCTGTCAGAACTTTGAACAACATAATTAAATCTGCTCTTTTTCGTCTAGTCTGAAGGCTAGACAATCCAAGCATCTTAGGTTAACCCTGTCAGCTACTCGGAATATTGTCATAACTCAGACCACGACATTTCAGAAAAAGCTTAGGGGTGAAGTTATTCTGAACACTTTCAAGGAGTTTTATGTCCTTCTTTTGACAGGGACAGAAGATTGATACACCACATTCTACAATGGGCCTTACGTAAGATTTGTAGGCTCTCATGAGAGAAGGTTGGTCTTTGGTTTTCAATACCTTAAACAAATTCTAAATTCGGTAGTTAGCCTTCTTTACAAGTGCTTTTTAATGCTGTTCAAGATTTTTTTCAAGGTTCCTGGAAAAATGGAACCCTAAATTTCGTACACTAGAAAGCTGTTCTAAAACTGATCCATTGAGCGTGTAGGTTGGAAGGTGACCTTTAGATTTTGACTGTTCAACAAGGCAATGTGATTTTTCAGCAGAAAGAGGTAGTTCCCAGGTGTTTGCCCATTTCTCTACAAAATTTATAGCTGCTTGGACTTAACAGGAGGCTTCATGGTTTTCCACTTCTTTGTAGACCTTTATATCGTCCGCGTACATTTTACAAGAAACTCCAAACCTTTGAACAAAATCAGGAATTTCATACGTATACAAAAGAAAAAGTAATGGTGAGAGAACTCCACCCTGTGGAACTCCACTGAGAGCAGAATAAACCCATGAATTCTCTCCACTTACTCTGACCTTCTGAGTTCGGGAATGAACAGGGTGAAAAACGTTTAACAAAGCAAAGTGAAAGTGAAAACATAAAGAATAAATAAGGATAAAGAACGACGTTAATTAGCCTTTTTTGGGATGCGCCACACATTCTACTTCTACGAGATGTCGTGAAGACGATCTGCGTACATAGATGGCCTATGCAATGACCTTTGATGGCCAGCCGATGAACAAGTCTGCGTTCTATCTTCCCAGATAGGTCTGGTACCTAATTTTTTTGGAGGGATGGAAAGCTTGGTTGGCCTAGGCGGGAAATCCAAATGAGGCACCTGCGCGACAGCCAGCACCTCTCTCGACTGCTACACTCGCCCCTACAAGATCTTAATGACTTTAGATCGTTACTGACGCTGTTCTTCTCAAGGTAAATACCACAAGGTAATGAATTCGTGTAAACCCATCAGCACGAAGGTCAGCTAGATCGGTTGCCGATTAACGGCGACTGAAAACGGGACGACCCGATACCGAGGCTCGATAAGCCGCCGTCACCGTCGGCAGGGCTCATCATGAACATGGCTGACGATGGGGTCACCTGTCGCCGCGTCCACAACCCGGTTATCGTCCAGCCTGATTTATAACGAACGAAGTTCGCTAGTAAAAACGAAGAACGGAGGACAGGGCGACGGGCGAGTGGCTTTGAAACACATTTACTGGAGTATGGAAATCCTTATTGGCGAGGGGCAACAGTTTCAAGCAGTTTTCAGCCCCGTAGGATCAACAGTAGAAGGTGGGACGCAGGTGTGTGTTTCGCCTTGTAAAACGTTAAATCTAGTCCTATTGAGAAATGCAGGTATACAGTCGGACCTAACGGTGTTAATCTTTTTGTCAGCGCAGCGCATTCTAATTCACACGATGTTGTGCAGTTATATCCGCTTTTGGTCTGCCACACAATTAATTGCGGTGGCAAGTCAACGTACAAGCCAGTGCTTCATCTTTCAAAGTCAAGCCTGGTACAAATTCGCCGACCTCGGAGGGATGGAAGGCTTCGTTGGCCTGGGCGAGAAACTCGAGTCAGAACCTGGAATCGGCTGCACGTAACAGCTGGCGCCTCCTCCGACTGCGCCACCACACCTCGCCAATATGCCGATATTTTTCGGGTGAGTGCTGACGGGTCCCACGAGGTGTGAAATGCGTTCGATTAAGCAGCGCCGGAGGCGTAATGGCGTAGAACATTCCCGCCAATCAGCAAGGGGTGCGGGTTCGAGTCCCCCTGGTGCTACAGCTTACAACCTCGATACCAACCACTTGAGGCTTAAAAAAACTGACTTGCGGCCGATGTTTGTTTGAAAACAGCGATATGGTGAACGCTTTTGAAACTTGCTTTTGAAAATCCGATTATCACTATACATATGGCTGTAAAGCAGAATGAGAACTAGCTGTCCGAAGCAATATAGCATCCTGAGAGATCACTAAAATGTGGACGAACATAAATTTTCATAATTTTTGGGTAAAATTAATAGTTTAGCTGCTGGTTAGTTGCCTATTATTAGCTTAGTTTAGATAGTTGCTTATTTTTAGGTGTAGTTGCTTATTTGATAGCGTAGGAATGTCGCTCCCGACCGTGAGACTGATGTTGTGTTGTGCTGCATTTTGCTTTCTATCCATGGCTTAATCCGCTTTTTCATTTTTCATATCGTAAAGAAAGCCCTCTTAAATAAATAAATAAATAAATAAATAAATAAATGATATTCAAAAACACTGATATTAATATTAGCATATTTACTTAATATTAACACATTTGGGCTACGAAAATGCACATCATGACTCTAGTAAAGGAGTGCATTGCAATATCTTCAAATGGTCAGGCTCGTACTATTCACAAGTTAGAGGATTAGCCATGGGTCAACGACATGCGCCGGTTCTTGCGGTCTGTTTTATGAGCAGGGTGGAACAGCCGGTGCTTGACCGCTCACCACTAATGTACTGCAGATATATAGATGATTGCTGTATCATAACATCAACACAGTCCGAAATGGATGAGTGTCTCAGGATACTCAACCAGCAATCTCAGTACATTAGGCACACCAGAGAAACTCCGAAAAATGGTTGGCTCGCCTATCTCAACACACAGGTCAAGTTGTCCAACGGGGTAGTTATTTTTTTTATATTTAAAGACGTGGGATCAAACCACACGTGTGAACACAAAGAAAAAAAGCGAGAAACAGACATTAAATATGAACAAAAAGCCATCAACGTAGGATCTTGAACAATGGTTACTGTTTGAGGACGATCATTCTGAAACATGAAAGGACCCAAAAAACAAACACAAACATAACAAACATATCACCTCTACTCCACAGCCGAGTTTTCACCCAACAATTTCCGGAAGGCTTGGACAGATAAACCCAACGACATTTTATCACAACCGAGTAATGAATTGAACTCTTTAAGGTTCCTATAGGTGAAGAAGTTTGATCTAATCTTTGTTCTTAACACCGGAATATATAACGTTAACTTTCCTCTTCTGGAATTAGTCAGCGGAGCACCAAAGAAGGAGAGTGGATCTAGAGAAACCCTATGAGTCAAGATCTTAAACATCATAGTGAGATCTGCCATCCTTCTCCTGCTATGTAGTGTTGGAAGTCCGAGAATTTTTGCCCTTTCAGATCCATTAGGCAGCTGCCTGTAATCTAGTCCAAAACACTTTAGAAATAATTTTCGCGTAAAGCTGTTTTGAACGCGTTCTAAGAGCTGAATGTCTTCTTTTCTGCAGGTGTTCCAGACAGCTATTTCAAACTCCATTATAGGTCGAACATAGGTCCTGTAGGCTCGCAAATAGATTTCAGGGTCTTTTGTTTTCAAAACCTTGAATAGGACGTATGTGCAACTATTGGCTTTCTTCGTGAAAATTCGATAGTAGCTGCTGAAATCCAGGTTACGCATGATTTGAAAGCCTAGGTCTCGAACTTCCTCTACAGGTGTGAGACTTCTGGACTGCAGTTTGTATGCAAATTAGCATTAGAGTGAAGTGGTACCGTAAGCCAAGCTCCAAGAACATCTTGATTTACGCAAGGTCCGCGCATCCTACTGCTGTGAAACGAGCTGTAATAAGCAACATGTTTCGCACAGCAACGAGAATATGTACAGGCCCTGACGAACGACAGGAATCCTTGCAGCTAGCTTCCGATATAGCCGCTTCTAATGGCTATACTACGTTAAGTCGTCGGCCCACATCTCACGCTAACCGCCAAAACACACCCCGACCAAATAGGATACCTTTCCTGCTTCCCTTCATCTCTGATAGAGTCACTGCTGAAATTCAGAGAGGTATTGTAAGTGCACAACTGCGGGATGATGTTGTCTTAGTGAACATTCCTAACGACAACATAAAACGGCAGCTAGTTCGGAATAGACTCTATGATACACAGTGCATATCGGAGAATTGCATTGTATGTCCAGCTGGAAGACTGGGGGATTGCTCAAAGATCGGGGCAATTTAGGAGCTCGAGTGCTTGGCCTGCAATGCAAAATATATAGGGGAAACGGGAAGGGTTCTGGCAGTACGTGTAAAGGAACATCTAGCCAGCAAAAGACGTGGATTGCCAAGAAGTCCGCTTGGTAAACATAGAATTGATGTGCACAACGGGAACGATTTTGAGGTGAAGTGCAGCATTTTGGCCGTTGAAGGAGAAATATCGGCAAGGAAAGCGTTAGAGGCGTTCTGGATTTTTAGTAGAAATCCGGTAATGAACAACCGAAATGACTGCCTCTCTGTTACGAGTGATTTCTTGCCATTTGTGTCTCATTGTGAACTGTAAGTGACCGGTCGGCGACAATCTCACTGAGTGGGTCTCATTCGCCTCTACTGGTCTTCTAGCGTGAGCGAATACCAGCCCCTATGGTGGATCCTATGCGTTAGTTCGTCCCTTACATTCGGGCTCTCTGTAATGACTCCGGGAGTGGGTCGAAAATGCTAGGGCGGCTAAGGCGCTTGGTGGAGTAGAGCGCAAATATAAACCTGTTGCTCCACTTTCAAGCCTCTGGAGACGACGGAACGTCGAAACGTCAGGCCGCAATAATAAAGATCCACCTAAAAACCTCGTTTGGCACAGCATACTGACAACAAACTAACTCACCATGCCGAGGTTTCAAGAAGAGAGAAGTTGGGAACTACTAAGCTGTATGTTTGTGTGAGCAGATCTGTATTTATATGTCATTCCCGTTACGCATTCGTGATTCGTACAAGGAATCGTGAGAAAAAGACTCCGTATCCGGTATTTTCGTACGATCACATAGTAAATACATATCTTTCCCGTGACTATGCATGCATGCACATGATCTCACAACGATTGAATCCTGTTTTTCAGCGGCAGGGACAAGGATGAAGGACGGCGTTACTCAAACCCTTTTGGGATGCGGCACGCATTCACTTCTACAGGATGTTGTGGAGGAGATTTGAATACGCATTTGGCCGTACAACGACTTGCGGTGGCCAACCGACGAACAAGTCGGCGCTTTATCCCTCCCAGAGGCTCTAGTACCAATTCATCCGACCTCGGAGGGATGGACGACTTGGTTGGCGCTGGCGGGAAACTCGAACCAAGAGCCTGGTACCGGGTGCACTTGACAGCCGGCTCCTCCGCCTACTGCACTACACGCACCGCATGGTTTTGATACAAATAAAAAAGTTTCCAAACAATTAAAATAATATAAAATATAAATGAAATACAAACAAACATTAGCAACAAAACAAAAATTTAAAAAATCCAAATAAAAAGCGTAAAAAATTAAAAATTAGAACGAAAATATCCATGCCTTATTTGTTTTCAAGGAACACGAAAAATTATGAAGTGTTTCTGTGAAAAGCGTTTTTAAGAAAGATTTCATGAGTCTTGGGTTTTTTATGTAGCTGCGTATGTGTTCGCTGCGTCAGTTGCCATCACCTCTTGCCTACACAGGAGTAGCTTGCTTCTGAATTTTTATAGATAAGAGTCTATGAATCGGAAAGGTCCATGTCGCGAATGTGTGCAGCATTGAGAGGTAGGCGCGCGCCAGCCAACCATAACGAAGAACAGCACCGACCAAACACACGACGGCCAAACAGGGTACTGCGGACAGTACACTCCCTCTCTTTGTGCCACGCCCATTCAACACCTCACCTTCACCTCCTAATGCTGTCCACGTTCGCGACATGGACATTTATTTCTTACAATGAGCAGTGAACAGCACTCAGAAAGAACTAACAAAATAACTACCATTACAGATGTCTCTCAGCAAGTTCCAAATGGTGACCATCTTGAGACGCGTCGCAAGTGCCACTTGACCCCACGGACAGGAAGACTTTAGCAAAAACAACGTTCAAAGCGGTCATGGTGAAACATTGACCATTCTCCGGGGAGAAGAGACCCTTTGAAGAGGTGTATTTTGGAAGTTCCATGGATCGCTGTACTTATCGCGGCGCGACCGGATCAAACACCGGAAATGACCTGTCTAGTGGCGGTCTCGGAGCATTAACTTCTAATTGGATGTGTTCTCTCAAAAAATCGCCCTTCTGATGACCCTTTGCTGCGTGGTGCAGGAGCAGTGGAGGTAGAAGAACTCCTTATCATGAAAAAATGAATAAACTGAAAAACAGTCGCCTTGCCTTCTTGAAGCGATGTTAGAGTTTGAACAAGGTGAGATGACGACACTGATTCTAAAGCAGTTTGACATATATGGGATTCTGAATTTCGTCGAACATGGCACGACGTTGACACAACATGACACGCCTTCTGGGTCTCGACGTACGTGTCACGACGTCTGTGACACGTCTTCTGAAAACCTGTGGCACGACACCTAGTTGTAAGATACGACTTTTAATCTCAACGGACGTTGTAGGACGTCTGCCACGCATCTTGTGAATATCGGCCCGCATCTCATCACCTCCTAGGGCCGGATTCATCAACTATCAAACCCGTGGGTATGCAGCGTATCAGGGGTAGAGACAAGACGTGGGTATCTCTACCCCTATATCCGCGGGTTAGTCGTTGACGAATGGCTGAAGCTGGTGGCTGTTTCATCAAGCAGCGGGTATAGGTAGAGAAACCGTAAGGGAACCACTTACCGCAATGGCTAGCGGGTATGATTTGTATTCACGAAAAGAATCAAGGGTAAGGTACAACTAAGCCTCTCGCGAGAACAGCTGATCTCACTGGAGCGACATTTTGCCAATGGGGCGTGGAATCCTAGCGGGTATGTGTACATACATACCCAGGAAGATCTACGAGTACATATTCTCTACCAACTGATATACCCACATGTGACTGGTAAGTTTTAGCATGAATGCCTCATTCTGGGTTCGTCTACCCCACATACCCCGCATACCCGCGAGTATAAGCGTTTATGAATCCAGCCCCTGGACGGGCAAACGCTGACTTGTTCATCGAATGGCCACTGCAACTCATTGTATTTACATGCCGAATTCGCATCCAAATAACCTTCGCGGCATCCTGTCGAAGTAGAATACATGGCGCATCCTAGAAGGGATTAAGTAACGCCGCACTTTCTTCGTTATCCTATACAGAGCGATGGTGGAAGAATAAGCGGGAGACAGAGCTGAGCAGGTACGGTAGACATTGAGCCAGAACAAAGTAGCGCTCGGAATTATGGCCGGCCACGATCCCGCCCATTTCCAGGCAAAGAGGCAGGAGGAGGCGAAATTAAGGACGATGTTGAAGATGAAATGTGATGAAGTAGGCGCTGAGGAGATGAGAGCTGGCGAAGACTGCTGTGTCAGCTTCAAACATAAAAGGCATTTAATGGTCTGACAAGGCTCGTTGGGAACCGGGAGTGTTCAAAAAGGCAAGGGAACGTATGGAGCCGGTGGTGTGCTGCTCGTCTCCCGGAATTACTCACAAAGCATCCTTCTTTCGACGTTCTCGTTCCTCGTGCGCATTGCTTATGTCGCCTGATTTCCTCTTTTCATCTCACCTTTCATCATAGTCTCTTGAACGGTAATGGCCGAACTTCTAGCGCCTTGGAAGCCCAGCATTCTTCGTCCATGTGGCCTCCATATCACCCTACGTTAGGTCCATTCTAGTGTACTCTATTAGCCCCAAGGATCCGCATCTCACCCCTTTAAACAAGGACTCAAATGCACATTTAGACGCATATCATTAGCATTTCATTGTCTCATATTATAATGGATTGGTAGCGCGGTCAGAGGAGACACAGCCTGTAGGTGTACCCTGAATCCAAGCCAAGAGCATTCTCTGGAGTCGCTCAATTTTACCACAGTGGTCTAGTGAGAATTAAACTCGAACATGTGCATCGCCTGGCCACCGCAGGTCACTTTAGAGGTCATCGTCATGACGTTCCGTAGAGTCAAATAGGTGGCGTATACCAAATGGAAATGATTAATAGCTATGAGAGCTTCCAACCTCAATACCACCACTTGAGGCTTGAAGATGAATCGCATCATCAAGATTTTGATTTTCATTAATATTTATTTATTATATCCCTTGTGCTACCGTCGCTGAATTTTGGCATAATGTAGTCATAATCATGCTGACGAAGGCGACTGCGCCGAAGCGTTAGCTGAATAAAGGCATAGTATCAATCTTGGGCTCGAGCCCGAAGCAATTCTACGATTCAATTTTATTTATTATTCTTATTTATTTATTTTTCTATTTACAACACAATGGCATTTATTTATTTATTTATTTATTTATTTACAACGCTTTATGTGACAAAGCAGTCAGTGATTCTCAGGTGCTCTGTCTGCGTCTTCCACTTCTGATGGTGAGACACAAAGGGCTTCACAATTTGGCCTATCCGACGGCTTCCGAAAACTGCTCTTCAGAGAAGCTTGACATCAACGCACTAGAATTCGTTGATGGGATGCTAACGAGATCCGTAAGAGGAAAGCTCAAACATAGAATCTCGATAGCAAGGACGCGAGTTAGGTCAGAGTTCTTAACGTATAGGATCCTGAAGGATTTTAATTTGCTGATTGGGAGGTACGATGATCTGGCGAGCCTGTCTGCGCGTACTTTTATAACGTATCATGCTGGTTAAATTTTTCATTGTTGTGCAATACGACATGTGGTGAAAACATAGCACAAGAATTGACATCTAACTGATTTGTTTACGTATTTGGTTGTTTTTGTTCTGTTCTTCTGTTGTTAGTTTGTAACGCGAAGACTCAGGTCTACGCCTCAAATAAATAAATAAATAGACAAATAAATAAATAAATAAATAAAAATGTTTTATCCTTCACTATCCTGGCACGGGAGATGAGTACAGCGGTAGGATGTAGAAAACCATTGTTATAACAGCTTACGACATCAGTAACAGCTACTTGAGGCTTAAAGAAAATGACCTAAAATCGAGCTAGTTTGAAGCTTGTTTGAATATCTATTGCAATCTGCAACTATTAGGTTGTCCCATAAGTCCTCGCCGTTTTTTTCAACGATTCACTGCAGATTTCGCCGGCGGTCTCTTGCATAGCGCTGCATAGCCTTCGAAAGAGAATGATTTGCTCTATCAGAGCATGTATTGCATTTCTTTTTTCATCATGAATTTTGTCAATTTGTAGGTCGTTGAAGTGAAAAGTGAAAAAGTGAAAAAGTAGCCATTTGCGCACTTGTTCTCTCCGCTTAGGTTTGTAATTTTTTATAGCATTTGGAAGACAATGTTCTGTACTACAAGAATATGTGTCAGTGCTATTTGCTCATTTGTCCTTTATTGATTTTTAGGTTATCAAATTGGGATGTCTGAAGGAGGATGGTTGTTTTTGCCGGCAGCTCCTGCTCTGTGATTGGACTTTTTGGGTTGGTGTTATATGTCTTTCGCAAGAAAATGTCTTGCTCTATAAGAATATGTGTCGCGTTTATTGATTTCTATTGAATATCAACAAAATGCTAAAAAAAGAATAATCGTCTTCACCAACAACTCCTTCTCCTTCTTCAGTTGTTGATGTTCGACAGAAATTAGCGTGAACCAATAAACGCGACCCAAATTCTTACTGAGCAAGACATCCCCTTCCAAACGACATATGACACCAAGCAAAAAAGTTCAACCACAGAACCGGAGTTTTGGTAAAAATTCGGACGGAAAAGTCGGAATTCCCAATTTGATGGCTTAAAAATCAAAAAGGACAAGTGAGAAAATAGGACCAACAACATTCTCGTAATACAGAACATTGTCTTCCAAATGCTATAAAAACTGTGCAAAAAATTACAAACCTAAGCGGAGAGAACAAGTGCGCAAATGGCTACTTTTTCACTTTTTCACTTTCCACTTCAACGACCTAAAAATTGAAAAAATTCATGATGAAAAAAGAAATGCAATACATGTTCTGATAGAACAAATCATTCTCTTTCGAAAGCTATGCAGCGCTATGCAAGAGACCGCCGGCGAAATCTGCAGTGAATCGTTGAAAAAAAACGGCGGGGACTTATGGGGCAACCTAATAGAACCTGTAGAAACATACAGTACGTTCTAACAAATTTATTAAAAAAAACAGGAAAAAACCTAAAATGCGGAACATAAAACTTAAGACGAAGTTCACAAAGAAGGAGGAACGACTGCTGACATCATTCTGAGATAGGAATGAGTTTAAGGCCCACGAAGGCCCCGAAACTTCGGTGCAGTTCTGAATTCCTACTTCCGATGGGCGGCAACGTTGTAACAATAACATACGACGCTAACTGTAACAATCCTACAAAGATGATAAATGGCCAACGGTCGTCCGCACACGGTGAGCAGCATCAGAACGAGTTTGTCAGCGGTAAACACTCATTCAGAGAACGAAATTCTATCGGAGGATTACTGGAGTGTTCGGGGGATCATCCAGCGTCGAACAACCGTAATGAGGAGCTAATCTGACTCGGTCGCTTTACATTTCCGATTGGCTAACCATTATTTCGGGTGCCTCAAAAAGGGTGTACACTGTTTGAAAGGTTATGGGCCTATGACTTTACTGCCAGTAAAACTGCTGAAGAGGCTAGCAACTCATATGAAAACGCAAGAAAACCGATAATTTCGGACATGAGCGAAAGGGATCGCGCCACGAACTCATCCGAGTTCCTAGACACTTGACACTTGATTGATTATGTCTGGCTGGAATACTTGTTGTTGTCTTCCCAATTTGCTACTTCTGTTTTCAACTTTTTGTTATCTTCCTATGACTTTTAATGTGGTCAATTAATAAGAACATTGTAACAAGCATTCAGCCTATGCACAATCACTCGAGTCTGAAACGAATGTTTTCCAACGGATGCATGGCGCAGTCTTGACGTCGGTTGTTCTGTACTTTTACATGAGTCTCTAAAATCTTTAAAATCATCTTTAAATCTTTACTAGCAGCAATATTAGAACTTTAAAACGAAAACAAGCATGCCATCAAAATCAATCGAGTGTAAAATGTAGTATTTCAAGCGAGTGCGTGGCGCTATCCCTTTCATATAACTTTTTAGCTTCTTCATTAGCTCTACTGGCAACAAAGTTACCACCTTTCAAACAGTTCATACATTTTTGAGACATCCTGATGTATCAGCGAAATCCATCGTAGAGACAACGTTTTTTCTACCTCAGGGAAGGTTACAAATTAGAATACAAAATACACCTGTTATATTGAAATCTTCCTGGAATGAATACTCCTTACTGCAAAACAATATCATTTCTCTTCAAAGGGAAACAAACTGTCTCCATGACACGTCTGACTCAGGTTTGGTAGATCCTAACTAGTAGACGCTAATTTTTTGAGCTCAAACTCTTGAAAAATTGAAATGGATTAGCAAGAGCTCTTCGATGTATTTCCTTGAAAATCGGAAAAATCCTTTTCAAAACATAACTATAGCGGAAGTCTATCCGAGATTACCTAAGCCCGTCACCTGTTCCACTCTAGAAATGCTGCAGTTATCGAACGAGTACTCAGGTGCTCATCCTTATGGTTACGGCCTTCTGTGGAGAATGAGATGGATGAACAACGTTATCAGCAGGGCACTCTAAAATTCTTATAATCTTCTGATTTTTTTCAACTATCTTGATTTAAGAGAAAACAAATAGCTTAAATATTTTACCACGCCTGGTGTTGAAGTAACAGGACGGCATACGCTATTTAAGCAATGAAAGAAAATAGCTGCACCAGTCTATCCGAGATTACTTAGATTCCAATGATGAGGAAATTTCTCCTAGTTTTCAAAACTTACGTTCAAAACACTATTGGTTTAGAGAAGAGCTTTCCTCTCAAACTAAAAGAAATTATATAAGCCGCTTCTCTGTCGACATACGTGATACTAATATACCACATTTTCTTGAAAAACTGATGCATTACGGCGCTTGAGATTGCCGGGAGTTACATTCGAACCATTGACGGTGTGCTTAGGGATAAAACTGAGCAGGCGTTTATATCTTGAGCGACGCGAAAAGCGACAGAACTTTCCCACAATCTATTTAATAGGCATAGCTCAGAGGTCATCACCGCTGGTTGAGTGCCGTCCCCATAGCTGCGCCCTCTCGGCAAGTGGTTGGCACAGTCAGCACCGCAAAACATAAGGAGCGTTTGTTTTTGCTCCCCCAACAACTGGTTCTAAGCGGTGTTTTGAGTAGCTTTTGATGAATGAATAAATGTCGCCTGATGAACTGAACTGCCCGCCGCCACAGGTGCCGTCGTGATGGATGGCGGCTGTTTTCGACGGCTACATGTCAAATTCGGTCCGACAAAACACACAGAAGAATCCAGCTCGCAAATGCGAATAAAAGGAATAATACAATAATGTACATAATAAAAAAGGCATAAAAGCCACGCATGCGTAAATGATCGTTAAGAATTCGTTGGTTTTGTTCTGTAGCGACATAAGGCGATTCTTTCATGTGTATCATAATAGTGGTAAAGGTGCGTTTGTGGCATAGAGAATATTATTGTCGACCTAAAAAGTAAGCCAGAAAAATGGGAAAAATCGAGATCTAAAAAAGGCAGGAAGAGGTTCAGAAGGGACTTCAGGCTAGAGCGCAGTCACCTACTCTAGCCGCTCAAATCAAACCCAGTCATCTTCACCGATCTGCAAACATTGCAGCAAAACCGAGCAGACCAGGATGCTAGATAAAGGCTAGGAAAGGCGAAAAAGTGCATCTCATCTACAAGATCGGCAGATGAGCACGGCTAGGTGGCAGCGAGGCGCTGTCGGTGTCTGCAAAAAAGTTGCAAAAAATACATGAAGGTTGCACGCCACTAGGTCGAGACTGGACGCAAAGCGGAGCGCGCGATATGTACTTATCACTGTTTTTTGCCGGAAAATGCGAAATCTGACCAAAAATAGAGCCTCATTCAGTACAGCATCATGCCCCCAAAGCGCTTATAACAGCCGTGAACCGGACTGTCGGAGCGATATCTGCTTTACTGCTAGCCACTTTCGCTTCAGAAGTTGATAGTAACCGATGGTAGTTGACCAACTCACTGATTTCAATACGGGCGATACCAGGTTCTTGGTTTTATTTTGCGACCAGGCCAACCAAGCCTTCTATCTCTCCGGGAGCGGTGAATTGGTACCAGACTTTTCTAGGAAGGTAAAGCGCAGACCTATTCATCGACTGGCCACCGCAAGTCATTGTATGGCGAAACACCCATTCGAATCGTCTCCACGACATCCCGCAGAAGTACAACGCGTGGCGCGTCCCAAAAGGAATTTAGTAACGCTGTCCTTTCTTCTTTATTTGTCCAACGGTATTGCATGGCAGATCGATACGATTTTTTCTTCTTGTAGGCTCCGCCTAGCCACTATCATATTTATGTGGTTCCTACCTCAATAACAAAAACATAATAAAATGCACCAAGGAATATCGAAGGGCGTTCATTTGTGGAATGCGCCACGCTTTTTTCGTGATGTCGTGCACGTAGTTTTACTGACATTTTAACCGTCCAAGGGTTATGAAATAAATATGATGAAATAAAATAAAATAAAATTAAACAATAATGTTAAAAAACATATAAATGTTATAAAAGTATAAAAAATCTAACACAATGTCCTCTTTCTGTAGCTGTTCTCAGATTCTTTTTTCTTCCCGTAGTCTATACTGCTTCTGTAGTCGATTCTTCGTGTAATCGACCTGCTATCTTAGTTGCCGACTATAAAGAGTAAAGGTCGGCGTTAAACAATCCCTTTTTGAGATGCGCCACGCATTTTACATCTACGGGATGTCGTGGAAGCGATTTGAATGTGTACTTGGCTTACACAATTACTTGTGTTGGCCTTCCGAAAAACAAGTTAATGTTTTATAACGATGTTTTATTGCGCTCAAAACTCTGGCGCCAGGCGGGACTCGAACCCTCACCTCCTGTTGACCGTGCGAGAATGCTCTCCGTATTTATAGATGAGTCGGCCGCTGATAGAGCTTCATCCTTTCCAGACTCAAGTCTCTCAGCTAACTCGGAAAGATGGAGGCTTGCATGGCCATGGGGGGAAATCTTAACCAAGAACATCAAGTCGAAGTGCACGCAACAGCCGACTCCTAACACGCTACCTTGTCGTAGAAGAGCTACTTTAGAAAGTCTTCATCGACTAATTTATTGCAGTCCGGAAGGCATATCGTCAAAGGGAAGGCTTCTAGCTCATTAATAAAATGAAGTGAAGGAGCACAAACACCCTAAAGATCTACTGCTCCAGCAATTTTGAACTGGAAATATCGGAACAAAAATTGAGGTAACTAAACAAGCGCTTAGCTCGGAAAACACTTTCTGATCATCACATAGGGCAACTATGACACTTCTATCAGGTTAATATTTAAGTGAACGAGTTCTTCCCGCGTCATTGTTCGTAGACGCGCTTGCCTAATACGCAGTGGCCAAGAAACTAAGTGAAATCGTACGCATTAACTGAATTATTCTCTTCCTGTTACTCCACTCACGTAGCAAACAACACCAGAGGATAACTTTTGAGGCACCGAAGATGGACAGCACTAAGGAGCGAAAAGAAAAAAGGAAAGAAGAAAAGGAAATATTCACTCAACTCTCGCACGAACATGGTTTCGTCGTATGGGGTGTTTCCTGCTGATACGTAGAGAACCTAACCTGAGCTCAAAACTACGCTTGGATTCACTGTTTTGATTCTACCGCAGTAGGAGAAAGTAGAACTTAACGATTAAAGGATAAAGGAGGGGTTACTCGATCTCTTTTGGGATGCGCCACGCATTCTACTTCTACAGGATGTCGTGGAGGCGATTTGAAGGCTTATTGGACCATATAATGTCTTGCGGTCACCAGCCAATGAACAAGTAAGCGCCTTATCCTCTCCAGACAAGTCTGACAAGTCACAGACCCCGGAAATAGTCAGAGGCCCCGAAGGGATTGAAAGCTTGGCGGGCATTGCGAGAAATCTGAACGAGGATCCTGAAATCGGGTGGACGCAACAGCCAGCACCTCCTCCGACTGCGCTAAACGCGCTCTCAAAATTGAACTCTTGCTCGGCGAAATAGAAGCTAACAATTACAAATTGTTTTATTAGATTTTCAATTTTCTAGATTTCACAAGTCTTGGTTATTCCATTTGTTGCCGTACCCTAAAGTGCATAAATAAATAAATAAATGGATAAATAAAAGACAAAGGTCGCCAAAGTCAAGTCAGTGCTTTATCCTTCTCACAATCAGATAGGTCTGGTACCAACTAACCAATCCGAAGGATAGAAGGCTTGGGTGGCCCGGAAGGAAACCGTAAGACCATGAATAGATTCAAGAAGCTGCTATATGCGCTCATAAATAAGTAAATAAATAAATAAGAATTATAAATAAAGGGCCCTTTTCACGTCGTGCTGATACAAGGGATGTAAAACGTATTGACGCCACCTTCTTTTAGTTTCAATTATAGCTCCTTTTAGTTGACAAGGTTTGTAAGTGTTATTTTTGTTATCATTTCCGAAGATCAGAGACACTGTCGCATGGGCAAAGTCGTCGAAAATTAGATGGGCCGCCTACGTAATGCACTTCGCAGATTCCGCGGGACATCAAGAGAACACCAGGACGCCCACCAATGCGCTGATCGGATTTTCTGAACGGTATGCCGCTTTTCGTGTTCATCGAGCGAAGAGGATCCATTGGAGCACTCTGGCACACGACAGGGACGAATGAAGACGTTGCTAGCACCCGTTTGAGCAACTCGATTATCAACGGGGCAACAGGTGATACACGTGATTTATTTATTGCCAATTCAAATCCGTACACTGTAAGGGCAGGAAACCTTAAGAGGAACAGATTAAATTGGCTATCTGCTGAAAAGAAAAAGAAACATGAAGAAGGGAAAAGTGGAGGAAAGTAGGATTCCTAAAAGATCAAAAGAGGTGAGAAGAAGAAGATATGGAAGCTCTACTAACGCACAATATGGTTGTGAATGTGTTAAATCTTTCTGCGCACTGCTATTTCCACAACCCCGCGTCCATACTTTTTGCGAACTATTCAGAACGATGAAAAAACATTCGCATAGAAATATTCAAAACTTCCCTGGTATTCTGAGGGAGAAACTGGGGGCAGGATGACTAGTATCGGTTGGACCTATTTCACGGCCACAAGTGAAAACTAATCGAATCAGTTCTTCTTCAACAACGACATGTAACTCTGACGGCAGAACAGCATCCTGTCAGGTCAAACTCGCTAAACTACGTGGACGGAAGTTCCGTAAAAACTTCATAAGTAACTTGCAGATGCTTCAATTGAGGAGCTAAATCACGAGGGTTTGGCAACGTAACGCAGTATACAGCCAAAAAAGGGGTCATAAAGGATGTTAATGCTCACGCAAACGTAATCTTCAGTGTGTCAAGCCTGTTGCACCTCTATCATCTGTCGTCCCGTTGATCATGGAGTTGCATGAACGGCGGAGCAACTTCTCAATTCGTCCCTGTCTCGTGCCATAGTGCTCCAATGGATCCTTCGCTCGATGAACCCGAAGCAGCATCATATCGTTCGTTCAGGGGTTTCACGTTCATCAACCACTTACCGCCCTCTAACGGTGAAAATAGCGCCAAACCTGATGCTAATGAATGTTACATCAGAACCGTTAGAGGGCGATAACCGGTTGATGAATCTGACCCCAGGTAGCTGCGAAGCGCATTACTTGGCCGGCCCACCTAATCTTCGATTTCAAGCCTACCTCGCTTTATTCCACTTTATCCGAAGCTTTATCATAATACTCAGTCCATTGAGATGGAACGCGATGGAGAGGGCTTGAGGCAAAATCATGCTGGTAACTGCTTCTGTACTAGGAAACGAAAACAAGATATAGTTTAATCAGTCCATTTTTAAGGTTATGGGAATGTAGCGCAGTCGGAGGAGGTGCCAGCTGTCGCGTGCATCCGATACCAGGTTCTTAGTTCGGATTTCCCGCCCAGGGCAATCAAGCATTCTTTCCCTCCGGGGTCGATGAGTTGGTATCAGACCTTTCCGGGAAGGATAAAGGTCTGACTCGTTGGTTATTTATTTATTTATTTATTTATTTATTTCAATCTATCAATAAATTTTATTTATTTTGAGATGTTATTTTTTTGAATTGTACAAGAAACGTCGGTTGCCCACGGCAAGTCATTGTGTGGCCAAATTCGCATGTAGATCAGTCCACGACATCCCGTAGAAGTAGAATGCGTGGCGCGTCACAGAAGGAATTGAGTAACGCCATCCTTTACCCTTTTATCCTTTATTTATTTTAAACTGTTATTTTTTAAATTGTACAAGAAACAAAAAATATCGAAAAAATTAGGGAAACCCCCTACAAAAGGCAGCTTTTTCCCTGCTTAACTTGAAAAGAAAAGTGGTGCCAAGCTACTAAAATGTGCGAAATGAACATGGGCAGCATTGGGAGGTTTAACCGCCTCAGCCAATCATGATCGTGCCTTTTTGAGAAGGTGTTTGCGGTCGGTACCCCAATTGACTAACGTGCGTTCGGTGCTCCGATTGGTTACGATTGGCTACTGCGCTCTCACCTACCAATGCTGCTCACATTCACGACTTGGACTAAATGAACAACACAAAATCAATCTATGTTTTTTCTTGCTCAAAGTGATAAGGACGTGCACGAAGGCTGCCGCAGACGGAGGCGCTTCAATCCAGTGAGGAAAAGCTTCAGAAATTGAGGATAAACGTCTATAAATTCAAGGAAAGGGATGGAAAAGGAGCAAAGAACACTCATGGTCGACCTGGAAGGATTTTTACAAATGCGGCGACAATGGGTTTCAAAAGAATGCCTGGCGAAGAAAGCCTAAAGCTGTTGGGGTGAGTTCGTCTAAGAGAAAAGAACGCATTAGTTGATCGAAGAAGAATGGCAGGCTGCACTCACCCACTGCGGAACGAATTAGTCCTAGACTCGCAAAACAACCCCCTCTATCCTCTAAGAGGTGCCGAGGGACAGCAGGTCTTCGAGACCAGTTCCTCGGGTAAGAGCCCTAAGAGCGGAAGGTGACCACCGCAAGAAAAAATGACGGAAACGATCGATCCGACAAGGACAATAGCACGCGAAATGTAGTGGGCATACGTTGAAGAAACATTGGGCGAAAACGATTAGACGACCGCGAGAGCCACACGAGCGCCTGTCGCTTGGCGAGAGAGTAGCGCGACCTTGAAGTCACCAAGAGCCACCTACCTCTACGAGGACTCTCCCCTGGAAGAGACTTCCATTCATTAGTTCAGAACATCCAGAAGCGCTCAAGAGGTCATGCAAACTTCTGGATGGTCGACCCTAGAGGCGATGGAAGAGGTTATGAGATGCGGAGGATGAACACGAGGATTCTCTGCATGCCAAACGGGACTGAGTAACGCCGTCCTCTTTCCTCCATCCTTTATTGTGAGCTGGCTCTCCTAAGACATAGCACATGTTGAATCCTCTCAAAAGCCCTCTTCGGCATTTCATTGACTGAAGCAATAACAGAGTACATGATGTGTGCTGTCCTTCTCAGACAGTCCGCTACCCATTCTTCGTCCTCGGAGGGATAGAATGCCTGGTTGGCCTGGGCGGGAAATTCGAACCAAGAACCTGGTATCGGGTGCACGCGACAAGCGGTACCTCCTCCGATTGAGCTACACGCGTCCAGTAGGGTCTCCATTCACTCTTATCATATGCCAAACTAGCCCAGTGCTGCCTTTTTGCTCTGTGGGGAGTCGGGAAGTGTAAACGAACTACAGGATTCCAGGAAACTGTTACAGGTGGAAGGATTGAACACTGATCTGCTCATCGACTGCCCACTGCAAGTTATTGTGTGGCCAAATCTGTATTCAAACCGCCTTGACGACATACAGCAGAAGTAGAATGCGTCGTTGCCAACGTCATATTTAGCATTCGATCGAAAATGCTGAACTTAAGAGAACTCAACTTCTTTTGCATACAAGATAACCTTCTAAGATCACGTTCCCAAGCAAATCGTCGTCAAGTGAAGATAGAATGCAGGTTACTCTAATACACCAATGCCTGAAAGTGAAACCCTCCTTGCCGACGTTAAGGGCGTGTTGAAGACCTTTGGTGGAAACACAATGACATACTAGAGACGGTGTCACAGTCCCTTTGAAGGTTCAATACAGGCATGCTGTTAAGTGTAGTTAAAGGGTGGTGCCGATTCGCTGTGCAAGAGTACTTTCGCCTACCGTAACTGAGGCTTTGGGTGGCAATAGATCCAAATCGTACGCACGTAGCTCGGCGATCCAGTTGGTTGTTTTTTGTTTTCAAATAAAGGGTGTAAGATGAAGATGGTCGTTAACAAAGCAGTTGAAAGACCGACAAGGTGCGAAGATTGCAATTGTGCCCTTGGAAGGAAAAATATCCCCAGATCACAAACTTTATCCACAATTTGCAACAGAATTTCATTTAACCTGTAGACACAGCTCAATCTGCAGGTCAAGGACTACACGCTGCGTAAAGTGTTATCTAAAGTTTTAACACTGGAGGCCGGAATTATGACGTATTTATAGCGATCCGGAAAATAAAATCCTCTAGCGAAACAGCCTCTAACGAGCTTAGAGCACCGGCTAGGTCCTGACGACTGAGCTGCAGTTGCAACCAATACCGGACAGTACTAGGCGGGCGACCAGCTGGGCGTGGTGGTCTGTTTTTGCGATGGTCGTCGATGTTCCGGCCACTTGATCCACAACAATACAACGACGACGGTGGAGACGACGGCGATGCCGTCGTGCCGCACAGTGTAAAACCGATGGCGACTTCCTAGGGCCATTAATGGTCAGACGACGATGGCACAGTGGCAGCACCAGCAACGAGGGCAATTGCCAAAACAACGTGGGCAAAAGGCTACGACTGGGCTGCGAATTCATTCTCTTTAAGCCTCAAGTGGCTGGTGTCGAGATGTAGGCTGTCAAAATTGAAACGCCAGGCGGGACTCGAACACGCATCTCCTGCTGACTGGACGGAAATGCTCTACGCCATTACAACACTGACGCTGATCGAACGCAACCTCAACAGTTGTGCTCGAATGATTATATTCGAATAATCTATTCAAATATATTCGTTCAATTATACGATTGGTGGCATAGTCGATATTTCTAAATTTTCGAGTATTCGTTCGATCATTCGAATCCGCAAGTCACTGCTTGGCCAAATATGCATTCAAATCGCCTCCACGATTTCCCGTTCGATCGTATTCGAACATCGAATGGGAGCCATAAGGTGAAAGGATAAAGGACCGCGTTACTCAATCCCTTTTAGGATGTGCCACGTGTTCTACTTCTACGAGATGTCGTGGAGGCGATTTGAATGCGTATATGGGCACACGATAACTTGCGGTGGGCAGCCGATGAAAAAGTCAGCGCTCTACCCTTCCCAGAAAAGCCTGGCAGCAATTTACCTACCTGAAGGGATGGAATGCTTCGTTGGCTTGAGCGTGAAATCCAAACCAGGAACCTGGTATCGGGTGCATACGACAGTCAGCACCTCCTCCGACTGCGCTACACGCGCCGTTAAAGGGAGCAGTATGCGAGCATTATTCGAAAATCGGGCAAACTTCAAATCCTTAAGTATAGAACCTGATTCGAACAAATTGTTTGAGTCAACAAAATGAAAAATGGTGCGCATTCCGTTTTCGATCATTCGAAGAAATTCGTTTATACAAATATACTATACAAGTATATAAATAAATTCATTTATTCGTTCGCTCGAAATTTTTCGACATCGGGTAAACTTGATCATTCATTCCTTTAGAAAATTTTCCACATCGAGTGTGGAGCTCAACTCTTCCGGTAACTAGCTTGGAGCGATGATTGAAGGTTCGAATGTGTAACCTCTGTAGAACATAGCACAACTAACGTCGTGAGACTATGAAACACACTTTACGGCCTTCGGAAGTGAATCCGCAAACGAGAAGAATACACACGCACCTCATATCGAGTGACCTTGCACAAGGTGATGCTGTTCCCGAAGTTGGCACAAATCGAATCAAAGCGAATCGACGGCAGACATCGGCCTGTTGGCGTCAAAGACCGTCGTGAAGCAGAAAGGAAAGCAAGCAGGAGAATGTATTAGTCTGGAACTGGCCTTCTAGAAGGCCCACTCTTGGCCTTCACAGCTGGAATGATGGCTGCCATGGCTGACGGGTGGATTCTTTATTGAAGTGGGAAAATGAAACACTGAACAGATGGGAGCAGAAGTGGTAGAACACCGGAATACGAAACGTCCTGAAAAATCGACTTCTTCGCAAAAACTCTATGGATATGTAGCTTTTTTCTGTTGCACACTAGTTAAATCACAGCCTTACTTAATGGTACACTACTGTGCATGAGTAAATCTTCTTCTTCAGCATTTGTCCCGCTTAGTTTCGGCGTTCAGTTTCTGGGTAACTGGGGCCACATTTCCCGATCAAATTCCTGATCATGTTGCAACCTAGCCATTGCGCATTTTGTGGTGTGGCACAGTTACTGTTACCATTTTGTCAGCCTTTTACGCTGCCCAATGATTTCACTGGCACGTTTAGATGAGGAAACAAATCAGTCAGAGGATAAAGCGATAAAGATGGACGACAGACAGTCCTTCTCGGGATGTGCCTCCCTTTCTACTTCTACAGGATGTTGTGGAGGCGATTTGAATGCGTATTCGGCCTACGCAATGATTTGCGGTGTTCAACCGATGGACAAGTCGGTGCTTTATTCTTCGCAAACAAGTCTGGTACCAGTTCACCAACCGGGGAGGGATGAATGGCTTCGTAGGCCTAGGCGGAAATCCGAACCAACAACTTCGAATGGCGAGCACCCCACACCCGGCGCCTCCTCCGACTGCACTGCGACGCGCCTTTCATACCATTTTCAGTTGGGCACTCTTCCAAACAAACGTGATGATTCAGAAACCAAAATCAATTTCTTCCAAATAGAAACTTTTTTCTTACAGGTTAAACTACGAACTCTTCTTAGACTAAGATGGTAAAAGTGTTTTTTACTTCAAGGAAATATTGGTATTTTTTCTTGGCAATTTTTTGTTTAGCTACCCAAATGAATGTAATGGTTTTATAGTTTTTTAGCAAAAATAGTATATTAAATCTTGTTCTAAAATGCAACATGACAACCATCATTTAGTTCATTAATAGACGAGATCGCGCCATGCACTCGAAAAGCTTTCCGCGCTTATATTTGGTTGAAATGCTGTTTACAAGAATCAGTGGGGATGTGTATATTTTTTACAATTGTATTTGTTGCATCGCTCCCAAGCAAACAGAGCATTTTCGATCAATCGAGTAAAAATCGTGACGCATTTGGCGGGATTGTAGCGCAATCTTCTCTCACGGCACTAAAAATTTGCCAATCTCCTTTAATCATTGTTTATTATTTCTTCTCCAAAAAATTACAATTTTATAAAATTTCAAACAATATGTTTGCTTATTGGGTAATAGAATTAAAATAAATCTCAAGGAAAGTCCTACAAAAAATTTCTTTGAGCAAAAAAAATTCTGTCTTTTTTGGGAATTGCAGCTCAGTCTAAAAGAAGCTGGTTTTGATGTGGAACACGTTTAGTTTGACTTCAAAAACGTTAGGTTTCTTTAGAGGAGTATCCGATTTCACGTGAAAAATGTCCCATTGATTTAAAAAGTGACCACTTTGACGTGACAATTGTACAAATAAATAAATAAATAAATAAAAGTAAACCTAAAAGGCAAATAAAAATAAATATAAATAAAATAAAACAAAATAAAACTCTCGCTCCTAGCTCCTGGGAGCTCAATGCTGTACTATGAGAATGCCATCGATCGATGAAATCACTGTAAAGCGGTTCTTCTACGACGGTGTGTTTAACGGCTTCCGCTGAAGGTTTGTTGATGACATCGACGACCACAATAACGGCAACGAAACGCAGCGTCAAATGGTGTCCTCTGCAAGCCGTCGACATTCACGCAGATGCTCTTCTTCCCTAAGACTTCAATTACTCCGACAAAAAACTCGAATACAAGGTCGAGTGCTCGTCGTTCCATCGGTCGTGACGTCTTTATCGCCCATTCACATTAATTTGTGACTTAAGGTGACAGTGTGTCTAGCGAGAAGGATGATGAATCACAGCCGCAGAGTTTCGGTGACCCGAAGTTTGAAGCACAAAGAAACACCGGCGTAATCCAAAAGGGGGAGGGCACTCCATAATCACTTCTAGATCACTCCTATTTGAGGATAAACACATACAATACAACATATAAACGCGCTTATCTGATGCCCTCCACAGGAAATGGAGGGTCCTGTCGCTGGAATACTGAAACAATTAGTTATAAGAGCATGAAGAGGCTTCAGCTGCTCCGTCGTAATCCCTGTTTGAATTCGCGCGCTACCGAATGCACGCCGACTTACTCACCGTGGGGCGATACGTAGAGGTGACCCGGGGACGCCTTAGCGTATTTTTTCTGTTTTCTGTTTCCTTTTTTGATTATTTTATTGTTTGTTTTTGTTTCGATTTTAATTTAATGTTTCTGATACAGTTTGGGCTTCCCTTTTGAGATTGCACCAGAATACCTTCTGAGGCGAGCTTGATCAACCGCTTAACTTGCCAGGGTGTCGTAAGGTGTTTTAAATAACGACATAGTGAGATGTTCAAGACGGGCTGCTCAAAATGTGATCGAATCGCATTCTTAAGAACTAGAAGTAGCTCCGTGAAAATCATCTACACCGCTCCAAAAACGTGCGTAAAGCCTCCGCGCACTTTCGCTGAAATACGGCGGCACTATCCTTAACCATAGGGCAGGGACGCAGAGCTTGCCGCCGGCGGCAAGTGGCAGCGAACGATGCTGTGCTGTAGACGAGCAGTTTTACGGCAAGATGTCGGCTGCAGCTAATTTGCCCCCGATTTGTCGCTGCAGCGTATTTGTCTGCGCTTTAGGCCTATGTCATACTTCGGCGACGCTGCTGTCGGCGACGTCGGCGACAGTGTTACGCGGGCTTCTACGCACTGCGTAGCAGCCCGCACAACACAGCGTCGCCAAAGTATAACATATGCCTTAGCCGACCACGGAGGGGATCGGCTGGAGCGCAGACAGAAGGCGGGAACGCGAATAGCAGCAGTAGGTAGCTACTAGAAATAGGGTCAGTGTATCGCTGCCGCTTGCGGCCAGCAAGACTCAGGTGAGCGTGAGCGACGCACATCACACGAGTTTTGCCGCCGGCCGCAAAAGTGTGCTTAAAGTCTAGCCCATTTACTTGTAGAGGAGGTTTGGCTTGCTGAATGATTTGTCCGTAGCCATGCTAAAGTAGAACAATACGTGGTGTTCTAGCCATAAGACTTAGGGCATACTCATACTTCGCGACAAGAGCGACTCGTCGACCGTGCAAGGCATGCAAATCGACTACAACCAAGCGATCGACACCAAAATCTGTTCATACTCGAGTGCGGGCGCTGTCGCTGCAGTCGCTCCAGTCACTCTTGTCACCAGTGCATACATCTACGGAAGCGACTGGGGCGGCGGATGGAGTGTGGAGTACGTAATTACACAGTACTAGTGCTAGAAAGCACACTAGTGCTGGAAGGAAACGATTTCTATTCTGTCCTTCTTCAGACCAAGGTAAGGAATGCTTTTATGTTTCTTTTGAGTGCTAGATTGACGATGTAGGTAATATGTTCGTTTACTTGTGTCTGTGTTGGCTGTAGATGACATGTTGAAGAAATGACACATCGAAGTAGTTTAGAAACCGCTTTGAAGAAATGGTTCAAGCACGTACAGCATACTACGTCTGTTGCCCCATCGCTCTTGTCGCCTTTTCATAGTTCCGCGCACTGTGTGTGCTCTTGTCGCTGCCGTCGCGAAGTATGAACAGGCCCTTAAACGACTGTTAATTTTTCGAAATATATAAATAAAAGACAATACCGAAAGAGTACAAGTTGCCGCTGTACCCTGCATCGACCTGAGGAAGACATTCGACTCCGTCGAAACTGAAGCGGTTATCGAAGCCCTCTCACTCAATACGTTCCTCCTCAGTACATCAGAATACTTCGGGAACTGTACAGTGGGTTCACCACCAAGATCTCTCCATTCTACGACGACGTGAAGAGAGGGGTTCAGCAAGGGGATACCATATCCCCGAAGCTCTTCAGCGCCACCCTCGAAAACGTCATGCGCAAACTAGAATGGGAAGACATGGGAGTGAAGGTCGACGGCCAGCAGCTGCACCATCTTCGTTTCTCTGACGACATTGTGCTCATAACACTGAGCATTAGCCAGGCGAAGCGAAGGCGCTATGGTAGTTGGGGGGGGGGTCACCATAGCATGCCGCGGCGGGCAGGCGCGGAGTGTAGCTACATATAGCGGATGTAAATGCGGTTTTATCTCTTCAAGTCGATTACAGATCCACGTTATATTTGCTTCTGTTTTGTGCAAGGGAGGGAACTCCTGGATGTAGGCAATTTTAGCACGGGTGTGTTACTCGAGCCATACCCTGGAGTCCTTCCCCCTGCCTAAATCTGTGTTCTCCTCCGTCAGCGGACAAAGCTATAGCACTGTTTGTTTCTCTTGTTTACCATCAGTGTGTTAGTGATTCTTTTTTCATGTTGGTGAGGCTTTTTGTAAGGTGACCCTCCCCGCAACTACCATAGCGCCGGAAAGAATGCTGGCCGACTTCGATCGTGTATGTGGGAACGTTGAACTGCAGCTTAGTCCTACGCAGACGATGTTAATGAGAAACGGACGAGTTTCTGATGCCCCATTCTCGCTCAACGGAACGAAGACGCCACGTAATGCGCTTCACAGACACCCGCTGGACGAGAGCCGTCACCTAGTGGATTCCTCGGTATGCCAAGAAAACACCAGGACGCCCACTAACGTGTTTTTCGGGCTTCTTCGTGAAAGCCCTGAACGGCCGATATGCTCTTCGTGGCCTTCGAGCGAGGAGGATCCATTGGAGCACTCTGGCGCGCGACAGGGACGTATGGAGACGCTACTGGCGCCCACTGGAGCAAGTCGATGATCAACGGAACGACAGGTGATACAAGTGATATGCTCAAAACATCTTGGATACCAGCTGTTTGTTCTATGCAGTGTGCAGGCCAAATAGCAGTCAAGGTCGATACCGTATCGAGCAGGACAATTTGGGCAATGCAAGAGTTCAGCCCATAGACGTGTTCTAAGAACAAGTAACATCTTCATTGTTAATAGGCACTGCTGAAATCATGGCAACAATTACATAGCATAAACAAAGTGTCAAATTATGGAATATAATCGGAAAAAACGGATCTATCCTAGTCGGAGGGGAGCACCGCTAGAAAAGCGGAACGTTCCCCAACAGAATCGCCTTATCCTGCAAGGAAATTGCAACGAAGGAATCCTTCGTAGTTTAGTTCATGGCTTCGTCCTTGTAAAATAACTCACCTTCAGTTTTACCGTTGGTACCAAACGGACTGAATCAAGTGCTCTTCCCTCTCCCCACTGGGATAGGTCCAAAAAAAGTTGTTCAGATAGAACAGGCTTAACTTCGCGGCCAAAAAATACCCAGCAAACTAAACCAAGTGCACTCACTGAATCAAGTGCCTCCACAAAAAAATAAAAAGCAGGGTAACAGTGAAATTAATGAAGAATAGCAGTATACTTAGCGATATTCAGGAAACGACAGGCCGTGAAAATCGCCAAGAATTGTAGAATTAGCACGACCTCTCGTTCGTGTAGTGAACGGCGCAGTAGTCGCAATGGCAAAGTGAGACGGGAAACAAGCAAGAAACAGCTAGTGGATGATATATCACTTCTATGGGGCGACGACGACGATCACACCAGCATATCATAATAGAGCCCCGAGGGCGAACAGGTTTCATCGGTCCCTTGAACGAGGTGAGGGGCCTCGCCGAATGGACTCCACGAAGCCGTCCAATGTTCACGCTTTTTGGGAGCCTAGTGAGGAAGAACCAGTTCGGGAAGCCGCTTCTAAGAAGGCGGAAAAAACGCGAAGGTCAGGCAAACTGATGGAATAATCAGTGCGACTACGAAGGCCCACACGACACGGGAGATTGAGCGGCGCCGAACCGGTTCGGTCCCCGCGCCATCCACCAGCCGACGACATGCCATCAGATTAACACCAAACGCCACTGGTATCGGGGATCATTTTCGGCGACGAGAAGACGTTAATAGTGAAGAGGGCCGCTTTGGTGCAGTGCTCGTTAAATCTTATGTTACGATCAAAAAAAGTGGCCGCGATGTGGTTGCTGTCGTGGGGCGTACAAATTCTAACCGAGCATCGAGTATTCAGATTCTTTTAAAGAAGAACCAGCGTGTATTATTGTTTTATTAGAATAAAAAGGGTAAAGGACGGCTTTACTAGTTTCCTTTGGGAATGCGCCACGCATTCTACTTCTGTCGTAGAGACGATTTGAACACGTATTTGCCCATACGACGAGTTGCGGTGGCCAGTCGATGAACAGATCAGCTTCATATCGTTCCCAGACAAGTGTGGTAGCAATCCACTGACCCCGCAGGGATTGAAGGCTTGGTTGGCCTGGACGGGGATTCCGAACCACGAACCTGATACCGTGCGCCAGGCAGGACTCGAACTCGGAAGGCCGCCATTTTCTGGGCGATATACGAACCGGAAGACTTGCATTGGGGTGCACGTGACAGTCTGCGCTTATACCCACTGCGCTGCTACGCGTCCAAACAGTGTTATAGAGTGGTTTTCATGTTCCTAGAATGAGATGGATGTCATGAGCCACTCTGGCACTGAATGGGATGAATGGGGTGTTGCTGGCCCCTGCATGAGTAAATCAATGACTATTCTGACGACAGTCAATAAACTGAGAATACTTATCTTCGGTAACCAAGAGTTTTTGGTGTTTCTTCCTTAAAAGAATCTGAATACTCTTCTTTAAAAACCTAAATAAATAACTAAATAAAAATAAAACGCACTTGTACAGCGACAGTTAACTGGCGTCACGTCATTGCGAATCATATGGTTAGGTTACAAAATTTCGCTATCAGTTTTAAAAGGTTATTTAGGCGAATAGCCGTATGAAAGTGGACTATGCTAGGAGAGAAATCCATCCAAACAGTCTTCCAAACAATAACTTCTTTCACTAAAGATTCGTGTTAAAAAAACGTTTATTAAGCTAGTTGGTCAACCTATTCCTTTTATCGTAGAAGCCCTCTCCAACGCTTTTCGCAAGGGACATTACTTTTGGGAAATTACTCCCCGCACTTGAGCAAGATAATAATGTATTTCTCGTCCTACAAAGCTCCTGTTTTGAAATCGTAGGTGAAAACATTATAGCAACAATATGCGTCAGAAAAAAACGCCATGAGAACTGTTGAACCATCAAATATTTTCAACTGATGATGTGTTGTGAACGCTTTGTTGAAGCAACCCATGTTCCTTAAGCCATATACCACTGGCCCTTAGATCTTTGTCCCATAGGTTGTTGTTGAACGCAGACAAAACCCGGCATTACTTTGGAGCCATCGTTGTACATATTGGTCTTCATCTTCTGGTGCCGTCTGTTAAAATACTGAATATAAACTAGTTGGCAACGATGGCATTCCACAACAGTGGCACACGAAGTGTTACCCTTGCTCTAGCGGAGTTCCGCAGGCTGGAGTTCTGTCCCCTATTCTTTTCGTTATCTACTGTGTCGATCTTCCGGAAAAGCTTAAAACTCATACTTCGGTCAGGATACAGCTCTATGCGGACGATATCAAGGTTTATGGCATTTACGGTAAAGATAATCGACACGAAATCCACAAAGCTTTGAGCGATTCTATATGGCGATTAATGGAGTGGACCGAGATGTGGGAACTTCCTGTTAATCTTTCAAAAACGTATGTAGTACACTTCGGACGTGACCAGGGAATGCAGTATGGATACAACGATATTGTTTTTAAGCACTGTGAAGAAGTGAAAGATCTGGGAGTGCACATAAGTAACTCCTCAGATTTCCGGCCACACGTTGAAAGCATCACTCGTAAAGCACTTCGGAGTGTGTTCTTTATTTTTAGGAGCATACATTCAAATGATAGGGGTATTTTCCTAAGACTTTACAACGCCTATGTACTCCCACAGTTAGAGTACTGTTGTCAAGTGTGGAACCCTTGTGGAAATAAAAGGCTCCAGTCGCAAATCGAAAAAGTTCAACGGACATTTACAAGGATTCTCATGTATAGGACATTCAATTTAAGATATCCTAATTCCCCACCAAGCTACTCGAGCAGGCTACAAATTTTTGGCCTAAAAAGTTTACTATTTCGAAGAGTTTTTACCGACTTGGTTCTCTGCTTTTGTATATTGCACATGGAGGTAAATCTGAAAATCAGCAAGTATTGGATTTTCAAACCTAGTTATGGTCGTACGACAACATTTGCAATCGCATGTCCTCAGCTAAAAAGATGGTGCCATTCTAAAGCTTACAATTCTTTCTTTTATCGAACATCACGTTGGTTTCAAATGTTGCCTAACGACGTGATTAGTTCCCCAAACATCCAGGTTTTTCGAACTAGACTTAAAAGGTTAGATCTTCTTCCTATACTAAATATACAGGAATTTTAGAAGCCAATGCCTCCTACACGGATTACACAACGACTTTATAGCAGCGCAGTGAGAAGCAACCATTGAAGCTATTTTTACAACTTGTACCTTAACATTTGCTGGGTTGACCTTTATTTTTTCAGATCTTTGCAGTCCTCGCTCATGTATTCGTAAATTCAAGGACAACACAAAACGATCACCTAAAGCCATAGACTTCGTAGCTTTATAATGTAAACGGTAAACGCTTTTCCCAGGGTTACCCTTATCCATTCAGTGAAGCTCCAGTATTTTTTTTCACAGTAAACAACAACTGGTTCTAAAATAACAATTATGAAACGGTGGTTCTTACCAAACCTTACTTTTCGTTTTCCTACTGCCATTTCATATTTCTAATTTTTCTTATAACGACTTGTTTTTTTCTATCCTTTCTTGTGAGGCGCACATTTGCGTGCATCAAAATAAATAAATAAATAAACAGGTAAGCAAACTCGAAGTTACACAGGATGTCAGTATTGCTAAGTTCTGTGAGCAACAAAGCGCTTGATCGTTCACGTTTTTTATTGTTTTATTACATAGGTCGACACTTATGCGGAAAAGGAACTCATAACGGCAACAAAGAGAAACAACAAAGGAGTCGTAGACCACAGCTCGTACGGCGAGCGATCGTACGCACCAGGGGTGTGCATTAAATTATTTTCGGTAAATTTTTAACGACCACTTTTAACGAAAAATTCTTGCGTTAAAAATGATAAATTCGGTAAATTCGTTAAATAAAGTATCCCTTAGCTGCAGTCAGTTTGGGTGTGTTTTAGTATGTAAAAAGCGAGATCTTTTTCTTGATTGATTTTTTTCGACTCCATCTGCATGACAATTATACGACAATGCCTTCATCTTCAAACAACAACAGTCTATCATCAACAAAATAAGCGAGAAGAACCATTGAGATTCTGAAACCAAACAGCAACAAGACTTCTAAAATAGGAAATTCCTTACTATGCCTGGTTCCTTTAGATGGTGGGAAGTCGTCCACCTTCTGGAAAGATCCAATGCATCGTATCAAAGCTCATCGTTTTGAGCTTTTTCTTCTTTTCTCCCAAATTTTTACAAAACATGAGCTCCTAAGTAGACTTGCAGCCGAACATTTTTCTATACTGCCATAATTGTTTTGGGAAACTACAGAATGTTTAATGAAGAATTCAATCAGGCAGCGACCACCCTTGGTACAGTCCGTCTTTTTAGGATCTCTACGAAGTGTTTTTATCTTTCCTAATTCTTCCAAGTAGAGTTCGCCACGATTTGTCGCTCATTTACGATTTCTCAGCAGTTAACCACTCAGATCTTCTTCTTGAAGGACCTGGTTCCAAACTGTACAGCACATTTGCTTGGGGTTCGAATGTGCTTTGAGCTTTCGATTTCTTCCTATTTTTGTAGAGCACATTTTGGATTGATGACCTGTTTTATAGTAAATTCCTAAATTAGACAAAAAACCCATAGACCTAAAGAAAATACTTGCTAAAGCCGGACCTGCACCTCCAAAGATATACCTTTCCGTAAATCTTTAAAAACCTTTATGCAATGACAGGTCAATGTAAAGTGTCACCTTTTATACTAACTTGTATAATAAATGACAGAGATTGTCCAACGAATTCATACATTTTTATGTAGTGTTCTAGTGCTGTTCTAGTGCTTTTAGGTACATATTTCACTGTTTCTCGTGTATACTGGCTGTCCTTCTCCCAAACGAAACTGCAAAGGAAGTTCTTGAAGAGGACGAAGTAGTTAAGAAAAATTGTTGACATGCATGGCATAAAATTCACTAAAAGCGAAGCAAAGACAGTACCCGGAGCCGCGCTCTATCAATTAGGCGATGCTCAAAATTGCCTTGATGTAGTTCTACAGCCACCGGCTGATGCTGCACGAAAAATTCCTCCAACTTTCCGGAAAACTTGCGGAGAAGAGGGAAGGAACCCATCTTTTCCCTTGTTTCGTTTCTTGCGCTTGTTTCTCTTTTCGCATAGTTTGTGTTTCGCAGCGTTTTCTTCGTGTTTTCTAGGCCTTTTCAACCCCACTTATGAAACAAATATCACAAAAAACTGTGGAAAGCTGAATGGTTAGTATTTGTGAAGAACTTATATGCAGCAATCAAACGCAAGAAACGGACCAGGAAGTCGAAAAGCACGGAACGACAGCGTAGAAAAGTGGGGTCGCACGCAGATAAGTTGGTCAAGGAGCAAAGAAAATGCCAACAATTCTTGAAACTCGAAGACAATATCGATTACCTACACTGATTCAAGTTAGCAGAAGGTTTCCTCGAAACACTGCAAAGGCCCATTCAAAAAAGTCTAAAATGCATTTACATGGAGAGAAAGCAAAATTTTAAAAATGCCATAAAATGTCGTTAATGCAATTTAACGGATTTTTTCGTCGTTAAATTTCGTTAAAAACTTTTAACGAAAAATGCCGGTAAATCTGGTAAATCGGTAAATCGTTAATCGTTAAACGCACACCCCTGGTACGCACGGCATGATCGACGTCCTCATTGTAACGAAAAGTCTCCAGCATTGAGACCGCAACCGCCGTAAAGGAGTTTATGGAGTAATAACAAGTCATTACCATTTTCCTTCTGTAGGACAATGTATACAAAGCCAAAATATCATTTCTGTCCAGAAATGAGAGGACAGTGCCATATACAAACCCTAAACTTCTAATCTGTCGCGACCGCGATCGCTCCTCGGTCCGTGGCTGGCCCGGGCGCGCTGTTTCTCACGGCGGCTTGCCGATGAGGCGCCATCGATCGGCCTGGGAGCATGGGAAAACAGGTGACTCACCATCGATCGGCGCGCGCCGCCTCCTCTCGACGGGCGCGCGTCGCACTCGACGTCCTGTGCTCCCGCGACGAGGTCTGCCGACCTCGTCCGTCGTCCCCCATTCCGGATGGCCGCCGTGAGGCCTCGACGCTGCTCCCCAATACGCACGCCGGACGGAAGCGGCACCGGGAGAGGGGCCGCGAGGTCTGGTGAGCACTGCGCTCACCCTCGCGGCCTCGGAAACTAATTCAGCCTGCCGACCCCGGAGGACCTCCTGCTATTCCCATCCTCTACTATTCTTCCTGTATTCTATTCGTAGCCGCGATAAACTGCTACAACTACCCGGTGTTCTGTGAGGACGGAGGAGGAGGGTGAGTCGCTGTCAATACGTCCCGTTGTCCGTCTTCTTGGCCAGTCTTCTCGGCATATAGTCTTGTCGTCGGGGTTGTGCCTTGCCCTCCAGGGGTCCCGGGTTCCTCCCTTGTTCGCAAGGAGGAGACGGCTGGAGGGGCGAGCCAGAGGACGATGAGGAACGTGAGTCCTCGCTGGAGTCATCACCACTACGTGTCAATACGATCAATACGCAGGGCCAGGGCTAGGAACTTAAGGCCTCGTCCTCCCACGGGTTCGGGTGTCCCCTTGGCGATCCTCGGGTGTTCCGTGGGGCGAGAGGGGGCTTCGTGTGCAGGGCTTGCCTCTGCCTGCGGGGCCACCGATCGCAACATAATCATTGCTTTCCTTGTAACATTATTTCGTACTCTTTTCAAGACATCTATGGTTTGCGTTTCTAGAGAGTACACCGGAGTACCATATTCAAGTAACGGCTTGACATATGTTTTGTAGACCCGTGTGAACACGCTTGCATCTCTGGTTCGTAGGGTTCTGAAAACGTTATTAACAAGTCCGCTTGCTTTTTCTGCGATCATTCTACATCGTGCTTAACGAAAAGAGGTTCTTTGTGACCAGAAAACCTAAATGAACTATCTCTTCCATCTCTTGAATTGGTGCTCCATCAATAACGTAGCGATGTTTATATTGGACACACCTATAGATGTAGCAACTTTTTTTCCATAGACAACGGCAGCTTCCTGGACCTCACAGACCAAGTTATTCGCATCTGTAGGGCCTCAAAAACTTTACAAGATGTAACCGCATAGTAGATGTTAAGGTCATCAGCAAACACGGTTCACCCTACGTTACTCCCGGAAAGGCGCAAATGTAAATCATACGTATAGATGTTGAACAAGACCGGAGAAAGGACTCCACTCTGTGGTACTCCGATAGGCGCAGGTCTGGGATTTGAACAAGATGATTTGACACGCACAGAGAATGTGCGGCCAGCGGCAAAAGTACTAATCCATGGGAGGATTTTCTAGGTCGTTCTCAGATTGAACATATATTCAAGTGGACCCGCAATTATATGACTTATGCTTTTGATAAATAATAGGGGATATCGTCCGACGTATTTTTGGCACATCTTCTAGATACACGATGTATGAGCACTCGGAAATCCTGCTTTCGTTGGGCTTGAATAGGGCATCGTAGAAACCGGATGTACCCAGGATTCAGCACTGCTAGTCAGTGGTGGCTGTCCTTCTTCAATAACATAGTAATCGGTCCGAAAGCTTTGTCATTGTTTAGGGTATTAACATCCAAATTATTTTATTCCTTGATTTGCTCTAATGTCTCACTCAGCCATCGGTTGCCATAATGGAATTGAGGGTGATTTCCAAAACGTTTCATAACATCCGAATGAGGCGAATGAAAATGGGACCAACAGCTTTCATTTAGCAACTTATTTGTTCTTACGCTTTAGTGTTGTAGAAACCTCTGCATACTGCAAACGTTTTTAAATGCTGTGAATGCTTAGCCTTGCGATCTTATGAAAATAGCTGGTTTTACGTAAAGGTGTTTTGTGAGTCGCTTTAAAATGATGTAAAATGTTTTTCATATATGTACAGATGTTTCTCCCGATATGGGCTCACAGCGTTCTGGCTTAGAATGCTCTCATTCCTCTTCGTGGGTCTCTGTTCAAAGAACATGAATCAAAGTGCAAAGTTGTCTGTTTTTCCTGTTCCTTTTTCCTTTTGATGTCCACTCATGAGTACCTTGTGACAGTCGCACCCTTCATGATTCAGGAGGCGTAGTACTCTTTACATATTAAGGTCATTGACCTTTGTTCAACGAATCGTGAAGAATGCAGAAAGTGTGAGGAAATCAGAACAGGTCCAAAGTCTTGGAGGCTGCTCCTGAGCGTCTTCGTATCTGGGAAAGGGGACCGCTGTTCAATCTGGTTCGATAAGTCTTAACAGCGTTTTCATTTTTCTTCCATATTTCTTTATTCAATAGACGATACAAATGGAGTCTGGCATTATTATGACGAAGGTGCCTTGAATGTGATCATGGCCGCTTTTCCCGAACAGCTTCGACGAATTTCTGGAGCTGCGTGGCGTACGCGACAGCGGTGACTGGGTGCCCTTGCGGGAGCAGCTCATAGTACAGCATTCCCTTCAAGCCCCAAAACCAGCTCAGAAGAGCCTTCTTGAGGTGCACGTTCGACTCTGTTTACGTAGGCAACTCTTCTCCTCGAGATAGTCAAAGGGCAAAGTGTGCATTAGAGTCGCAGCGAACCCAACTCACATCAACCATAGCCAGATCCTCTAGATACCCTTGCGAGGCGAGCGGAGAAGGTGAGCTTAGCAGATGGATACCCAGGTGAATCGCGTGATATCGGTCATACCATGATGTACCCATCGCTTTGACATTCTTCGCTAGCCGAGGACTTGGAGACCCCCAGAGTCCTGTCCACACTAAAATTCCTATACAGTTAACAGCAATCTCAGGTGAATTCAAGGAGCTCAAGGCGAGTCGAACATTGCAGACCACCTGCAAGTGCAGCTGTTCGAAGGTCCTTTCTTCAAATCAGTTTCTTTAAGCCTCAATTGGCTGGTACCGAGGATGTAAACTGTTACAACGATGTTTTGTTGCGATCAAAACTTCTAGCGCCAGGCGGGACTCGAACCCGCACCTCCCTCTGACCGGGCGGGAATGCTTTACGCCATTACACCACCGGCGCCGTTTGATCGGACGCAACATCGCCAAACAGCGCCGGTGATGTAATGCCGTAGAGCATTCCCGCCCGGTCAGAGGGAGGTGCGGGTTCGAGTCCCGCCTGGCGCTAGAAGTTTTGGTCCTTTCTTCCATTCAAAGCTATTAGTACCGAGAATCCATCCATCTACTGATTTTAGCTTACCAAACCTTTGTTCGTCCTATTCTTAAATATGGGGTCTGCGTTCTTTTTGCTAGCAAATCATCAATTGTGGAGAGGCTGAAAATTGCTCAACATAGTTCTACGAGGAAAGTATTCATTCTAGCTCTTTGTTTCACAGTATACTCCGTGAGACAGTAAGGAATAGGATGAGTAATTTGGATAGCCTCTACTTGAGAAGTAGTCGTAGTGACCTTTGACAGTTCTCGAAATTATTACCGGATCTTTGGATTTAAATGTAGGTGACTTTTTCAGAGTCAGTGCCTCATCTGTCGGCGAACATAATACAAAGCCGTTGGCCACCCTCGAGCAAACCTAAGAAAATCTTTCTTTACATTCAGAGCAGGCTCCGATTATGTAAAATTGTGAAAACAAATGCAGCTATCCAGTTCCTTCTTCATTAAAAAAAGATGCGTACCGCTATGTACTTGGAAACCCTAACACAAACATTTTTTATCTCTTATACGTCCTACGCTGTTCGTGTTGTTTTGTTATCATAATGAATGTTAATTAAACTTCTACTCGAAGTTCTTCTGCTAAGGAAGTATGCATCTAGATATAAGGGTTCCCCATTATTCAAGAAGTATGGAACACGTCGTGACGAATCTATTCTAATCGAAGGGGTAGTGATTTACGTCTTCATGCTTTCCCCTGTGCTTGTACGAGCTGCTGTCAAACTATACGAGGGTTTTTGTCTGTTAGGATTTAAGGAAAGCTTCCAACCATTCTCTTTGCCGTTCCACCAAATTTTTGAAAAGCGTTCTAGAACCTTCTCCCATTATGCATATATAGGCTGACCTATCACCTACATTTACAACTATTGTCATCCTATTCCGTTACGATCATTTCAGAGGAAATCGTTCTCAACTGCAAAGCTTTCGCTTTACGAGTTCAAAAGGCAAAGCAGAGTAGGAGTCTTGGTGGATAACATATGTGGAACGATGGATCCTGCCTCTGTCTCCTACGACACAGCGAAGGTATGGTTCCGGAAGTTCGAGAACGGAGTCTATTGCTTAGAGGACCAACCACGGTCTGGAAGGCCAGTTGCAGTGAATGAAGGGCGTCTTCTGGAGGTGGTTCAGGATGATATCCGGCGTTGCACCCGTGAGCTGGCAGATGCGTGGCCTTGGGAAGACACATAGATATGGTGCATGGGTACCTGTGCTGAGTTTTTTTCGTCAGAACCACAGGAATAGAAGCGGGATCTACAAATTACCTGGCAAATGACAATATGTTATAGATAATAACGATGCATATGTTGGTTAGCTGTTGCATGTATGGAACCAGAGAAATAAACTTGAGAAAAATTGCACAAGTGGTGGGGTACTTTCCTTACATGTAATGTGGGGTTTGTCACGGGATGACGAATGCAAACAGCACTTTAGGGCTACCTCTCCTAACTAGGATAGATCCGTCAAGGCTTCTATGTCACACCTGCTCTGATGCTGATGCGATTCAGAGACGAGCTGGGCAGCCAACAATAATATTTATTAAACTCTCTCAACCGCAGCACACGTACTGCTGCACGCTGTTACTATACTCGCAATGGCTGTTCGTCGGACAATGGGAGAAGAGGCAGTTGATGGCGGCGCCATTCTGGTACGCCACCGTCTCCGATGGATTCGAGCACTGTCCTGAAGGCGAAGTGCCGCCTGACCCTGAAAGGACTTGGAGTGTATTGACGCTTCTTTCTGTCGTTTTCACTTGGCGTGTTGTCTAGGATGCAATGGCAGCTCAGCAACTGGTGCGTGGTAGCGCAGTCGAAGGAGGCGCTGGAGTCGCGTGCACTCCGAAGCACGAGTAACCCGTTCGAGCGCCGTTCGGACCAAACTTTGTTTCAGAAGAACGGCTCACTATCCTCTCACTGGATCTTTTTTCCTCAAGTCAGTGCAAAGCAATAATGCATTAGGGATTCCTTTCTGATAATACGATAGTACGTTCCAAACATCGAATATGTAGGAAATACGCAAAAAATGCTGCAAGGGAAAAGAGTTGAACACCTGTGTCTATGAAGCAGTATTTTTACATTTTTCTGTATATTTTGATCTTTGGAAGCTATTCCCTTGCAAGACTGGGCGACTCCATAGTAAACTATCGAGCCCCCAACTCGGTAGGTTCAAGGACTTTGCACAAAAGTGGAACATATGTTCTAGTATTTGAAGGTGCTTGACTTGACTAGGAGGAAAAACACTAAGTCGTTCATCGGCTGACCACCGCAAGCATTTTTATAGGCCACATACAAATTCAAATGCCCTTCACGTTACACCCTAAAGATGTTTAAGAGATTGAAACATGGAGCTGCACGGTTCAGATTGTTTGTTCAGAGCAATCCCTATTTTTTCAGTTCAAACCAAAGTCATCGTCCTTTTGTTTACTCCAATATTTAGTTGCGGTGTCAATTAAAAAAGAAAACTCTTTTATATCGGCCCCGATGCCCCGACAACCCTACCTCCACTTCTGCAGTAACCGTCACCGTAGTTGAAGGTGTTCGACGGGCACTGACAGACATTCGAGAGGCAGCTCGAGCCTCCCCCACACTGCTGACTGTACGTACACCGACCTCCGATCTGGAACTGGGTCAGTGGAACACTATCAATAGCGATATTTTGTTGCGGTCAAAGCTCCTGCACCAGGCGGGACTCGAACTCGCTCCTTCGGCTTTCCGAACTGCGATGCTATTCCTTGCATCGCCTGCGCTGTTTGACCGCACGGAACATAGCTTAACCGGTTTCCTGCTGATACCAGCAGCCAGCCCACGCCGATATCATGGGTGGGTGCTGAGAGGGCTCGAGGATATCGCGGATGTTACGTGCGGTCAAACAGCACCGGTGGTGTAAGGTGTAGGTAGGATCGCTGCCTGGAAAGCAGAAGGCGCGGCTTCGAGTCGCGCCTGGCTCCTGGCGCAAAGGTTCGAATCGCAGCAAATCATCCTGTCACAAATATAGTCTCTTCACTAGCAGCTCAAGGCTTAAAACAAATGTGATAAAACATTCGGTTCATGTTGCGAAGAGGAACAGCTCCGGGAGATGGTGACGCGCCAGCCAATCACAACCAAGCAGGGCACCGGCGAAAGACAGCCAGCCAATCAGAATGCTGATCCTACACATCTTCTCTAAATAGCGTGCCATTTTAATGCGATCTGGGACTGGATTTATCAACGACTCACAGAGATTTGACAGAAAAATTACAGGTGGAACTCCTGAAAAAACGCGATTTAACGCGACTTATCAACAAGCGATATGGTAAAATGTTGGCGTTATCAGGATTTTCTGCTGTAATTTCTCTGTGAAATCTCTGTAAGTCGTTTATGAATCCGGCCCCTGATTGGCTGGCGCGCTCCCATCTCTGAATGCTGCCCATGTTCGCGACATGTGGCAGACTTTCAATACAATCATTCTTTAATCAAAACAAGAAGGGTATTACTATACCTGCACGAGTGGATAGCATTGGTTCTGGATGAGCACTTGATTGGTTCCACAGCCAATCAGCTGAAAATTTCACTAATGTTATGAAGTGCAGTATATTATAATATGCCATTTTTACGTCAAACTGGACACCCTTCTAAACAGGACTCATGCTTCTGAAATCAAGGTGAGCGTTAGGTGTACCAAAACTTCAAAGCGATGTTTTCATTTGCTTGAGCGTCTTCTATAGATGTAGAGACCGCGATCAAAACTCTTTCGCTAGGCGAGACTCGTTACCAAACCGATACTACGTGGATGTTCCGTTCAACTACAGCACTGGTGGTGTGAGGCGTAGCATCGCCTCCCGGAAGGCAGAGGGTGCGGGTTCGAGTACTGCCTGGCGCAGGAGTTGTGATCGCAGCCAAACATTCTTCTAGCAACTTCAAAGCGAGTTACATCAAACATTCCTTGAGCCAAAAATTATCCCAACCATCTTGGAGAGTCTGTAGTTTAACCTGTAAGAGGCCCGTTTTGATTTTGAAGACGTACGCTTCGATTTCAGAAGCGTGAAGCTTGTTTAGAAGGGTGACCAGTTTAACGTGAAAAGTGTCCAGATTGATTTGAAAAGAGTTTAATTTGACGTGAAAATTCTACAATTTTTTGAAACAGTTCAGTGACTGGTACTCCTGGCTTAGCTTGAAAAGTTATGATAAGCTCTCAAACCTCAGCTGCAGAACGACACACGCCATTTATAGCCGAGGAACCAGTTCTGCAGGAGCATACGGACGAAGTACAGGCACTGAATCCCATGCACTGTTCGGAATACGTGCAGGACTGGCCGAGCTGCACAAGATTAAGGCATCGTCCCGACACGGACCTGAACAGTTAGTGAGAGTTGATTTTGCCACCACATCCGTTGGAGTGCAGTGCTTACACTGATCCTTGGCTGCAGAGGTATATTCCACTGACGCAAGCGGTGCCGTTGTAACTGTACGGATACGAGCACTGGCAGGTAGACGAGCACACGGCATTTGCTAAAGAAGAAACGCCAAATTTTACTTAATTATTTATTTATGTCAAAAATGACGTGCCACCCTCACTAGAACATGGATCGAAATATTAGGCTGGGTCACCAATATTGCAACATTTCTGCTTTTTCTGGAATTCAAAGTGAACCCGCTGAAGTGATACATTCTTTTTAAAAGCTTGTTTCCGATCATTACTAGTTATGAGTCCTTGATTTTCCTTGCGTTGTTGGAAAGTTTTATTCTCTGGAACGATCCCCGCTCAAAGTGAAAAGTGTGTGATTTCATTCTCAGTTAGTTCAAGCTCGATGGCCACCCAGCGACGGGGGTCAGGCACATCCTGAAAGTCACTGTAAAATTGACTCCTAACCGAATAAATTATTGGAGATGGTATCGGAAGTTCCCTTCCGCCCAGAAAGGCGGCGAAGACAAACCACTCGCGGGAAGATCAAATGCTGTAAACAAAGGAAGCCTGACCAAATCCATCAAATCGAATTCTTTTCAAACCACGCTAGGACTGACCGATGGTCTCCACACTTTCCAGTGAACACCGTTTGTCGGTTTCAGAAGAATGGAAGGTGTCCAAAATCCCATAGTCCCCATCTTCAAGCAGAAGGGAGACGCTTCCGAATGCTCCAACTACCGAGCGATCAAACTGATCTCACACACGATGAAGATCTACGAACGACTGGTCGACTCAAAGCTGAGGGAGTTGGTACCCATCTCCCAGGTGCAGTGGGGCTTCATGCCTGAGAGGTCCACCACAGACGCCATCTTCATCACTCGTCAGGTGATGGAGAAATATCCGGAGAAACGAAAACCCTGCTACCTGGCATTCCTGGACCTGGAGAAGGCCTTTTACAGGCTAGCTCGGGCCGTAATCTGGAATGCCCTTTGAGGGAGGGGTTTCCCGGAACGTCTGATCACGGTCACAAGGGACATGTACGAGGGCTCGAAAGCGGCGATACGAACTCCACACGGAGTGACAAGGAAAGTGGATATCACAGTGTGGTACACCAAGGGTCGGCTCTGAGCCCGTTCCTCTTCCTGCTGACGCTTGACTCTATAGTGAACCACCTTGAGGAAGGCCCTCTCAGAACGATCCTCTACGCGGACGACATCGCCCTAGTAGCCGACAACCAGGAGGAGCTGGAGGAGAAGGTGCAGCTGTGGCAGAGAGCCCTCGCAGACAACGGCCTACGGCTGAACGTGAAGAAGACGAAGTTCATCAGCTCTGAGCAGTGCGCTGGATCGATCCTAGACTGCCAAAGGAAAATGATTGAGAAGGTGGAAGAATTCCGCTACCTCGGAAGTGGCCTATCCGGAGAAGGAAGTGTGGACCAGGCGGTCAGGGGACGGATAAACGCAGCCTGGCTCAAGTGGAGGGAGTCTACAGGGATCCTCTGCGACCGTAGATGCTCCAGGACGCTCAAAGGCAAGCTCTATAGAACAGTTGTGAGACCTGCCCTCCTCTACGGCAGTGAGTGCTGGGCCCTGGGTAAGGCGCAGGAGCGGCAACTGCAGGCGGCGGAGATGAGGATGCTGAGGTGGCCATGTGGATGGACCCGTCGGGACAGGGTGCGAAACGAGGATGTTAGGGCAGTGATGAAGACAGCCCCGATCCAGCTGAAGATGAGAGAGCAGCGCCTGAGGTGGTATGGACACGTCCTCAGAAGACCAGAGGATCACCCCACAAGGTTGGCCCTAGATTTCGAGGCACCCGGAAAGCGTCCGAGAGGAGCCCCAAGGAAAAGATGGAAGAGATCAAGAGAGATCTCGCCGAAGTCGGCGCCATGTCAGATGACGCCCTTGAAAGGATGAGGTGGCGACAGATCACAAGAACAGCGGACCCTGCGACTGCGCGGGACTAAACGCTCAAGAGAAGAAGGGAGGGTGTCCAAAATCGCCTTCGTCAGTGTCTCATGCGTTGACGGAAACCCAAGTAAATCGCAGTGCTTCCGACTGTCGAAAACTCCGGCACCGATTCAGGCGAGGGGGCCTGGATCGAATCCTTACCAGCGATGAAAAGCGGATGCTTCACTTCAACTGTAAAGCTGGAAAGCAATAGGTGGAACGCAACGAGCCAGAGTTCTGACGTCAAAACCGGAGCTCCACCGAAAGCAGGTCCTGCTATGCGTTTGGTGGAGCGGTAGTGGTCCAGTGCACCAGGAGCTGCTCCACGTAGTTAAGACATCCGCTCGCTTTTTCCAGCAACTCGACTAGTTCCAGCAAAAATTAATGGAGAAGGAAGTTGATACGAGCCAATGCTTCTTCTACCAGGGCAATGACCGACCGATCACGGCACTTCAGACACTGGCAACAATCTAGGAAATGGGCTGGACCAAAACCAAGCAACCACTATACACCCCGCACACTGCGCTGTCTGACTGCTTTCTACTTCGGTCGATGGATCACTTCCTCCACGATAGGCACTTCGCCGAACTCGATGAGGGCACGGCGGTAGTACACGACTTCTACAGGTCGAAACCGACCAAATTCTACAGCGAAATTTAATCCACTCATTTCATGAAAAGCGGAAGAAACTCATCGAAAATAACGGCAATTTCTTCGTTTCATTTTTCTTTTGTGGTATAATCTTCTTTCTGCTGGAAAACAAATTTTGGTGCAAAATTTATGACTCAACCCAATAGAATTCAAACGAGGTAGAAAAAAAGCAGAGAAAAAACAGACCAGTGGTAATTAACTATTAGTAGAAGATCAAGCCGAATGGGTTGTAGGATGGCATGCTGTTTTGTAACTAGTAAGGCATAAATTTACGTAAAAATAATGCTTAACTGCTAAACATGGGAGTAAAGAAAAAGCCAAAACTGTCCTAATCGGAGGAGGCATACGGTATTCTCTTTCTCCATCTCCTCCCTTGAATTTTCCCTAAAACTTCAGCGTCTTTCGAGTGATAAGATGGCACTCGTGTGAACTCAGGAAATGTATCGTCGTGCTGTAGGATGCTGGGCGCAACTGCAATCGTAGTACTGCCCCTCCCGACTAGGACAAATCCAAGACTCCGGATCCAGCAAGGCTTATGCAGAAATACCGACACCAACTCTGAAGTCTTCAAATTTTTGTTTGTCCGTATGGTATATGAACGTAAGGTGCTAAAGGTTGGCGGGTTTGGCAGAGGATATCATATCCCCGAAGCCCTTCAACGCCACCCTCGAAAACGTCATGCGCGAACTAAAATGGGAAGACATGGGGGTGAAGCTCGACGGCCGGCAGCTGCACCATCTGCGCTTCGCTGACGACATCGTGCTCATAACACCGAGCATCAGCCAGGCGGAACGAATGCTGGCCGACTTCGATCGTGTATGTGGGAGCCTTGAACTGCAGCTGAATCTTGCGAAGACGATGTTCATGAGGAGCGGACAAGTTGCTGATGCCCCATTCTCGCTCAACGGAACGAACATCTCCGAATGCTCCAGTTACGTGTATCTGGGTCGAGCAGTCAATACGGCCAACGACCTAGCGCCAGAGCTGAGCAGGAGGAAACGAGCAGCTTGGGGTGCTTTCAAGAGCGTCGAAGAAGCCGCGAAGAAAACGAAGAACGTCCGACTCCGTGCCCACCTATTCGACTCTGCCGTTCTTCCTGCCCTAACATACGCTTCAGAGACCTGGGCTATACGAAAGCAGGATGAACACACGATCAGCGTCGCGCAGCGTGGAATCGAGAGGACGATGATCGGAGTGACACGACTCACGCAAGTGAGAGAAGGCCTCCGGAGTTCCGAGCTTCGCCGACGTTCGAAGATCAGAGACACTGTCGCGTGGGCCAAGTTGTCGAAAATTAGGTGGGCCGGCCACATAATGCGCTTCGGTCTTACTTAGATCTAACCAGATTCTCCTGATGTCGCGTCATATCGACGTGGCCATTTTCGATATCCACCGACACCATGGTCAGTCGATATGGAGGAGGGTCGTTGAGCGGTCGGTGGCGGATCGCGGCTCTTCCACCGCCGCTACAGGAGAGCACTGGGAGACGGGAGCAGTTCCTGCACGAGCACCTTGGACGCACTACACCCTGGAGTCCCTTCCCTAGCCGAGTTGTGCGCTCGAAGAGCGCACAACCCATCTCCGATGTCCCCCTCAGCGACGAAAGCATTCTTGGCACGAGCCGCCTGGATGGCCCATACCCCGGAGTCCCTTCCCTTCCCGAGTTGTGCGCTCGAAGAGCGCACAACCCATCTCCGATGTCCCCCTCAGCCACGAAAGCAGTCTCGGCACAGATTGATGTGCAAGTTTGCGTGGTACTACAGCAGGAGCTGGCATATTGCCAGCGGAGCAAGTGGTTAGTTCTAATGGCTATCATGCGCTTCGCAGACACTCGCTGGACGAGAGCCGTCACCGACTGGATTCCGCGGGATGTCAAAAGAACACCAGGACGCCCACCAACGCGCTGGTCGGACTTCTTCGTGAAAGCCCTGAACGACCGCTATGACGCTCTTCGTGTCCCTCGAGCGAGGAGGGTCCATTGGAGCACTCTGGCACGCAACAGGGACGAATGCTGGCGCCCTCTCGAGCAAGTCGATGATCAACGGGACGACAGGTGATACAGGTGAAGGTGCTAAAACCTATCTTTTCAAGCTGTGCTTTTAGCATAAACGAAAACTTGACCAAATATCAATTTTCGGCAGGCCGCTAGTAACGCGCGCATTCGTCCTGTAGCGTGCAGGAGTGCTCCAATGGATACTTCTCGCTCGAATGACACGAAGAGCGTCATATCGTTCGTTTACTGTTTTACCAAAACGACCAGCCAGCGCGTTGGTGGGCGTCTTTGTGCTCCTCTGACATCCCACGGAGTCCGGTCGGTGTCTGCGAAGCGCATTATGTGGCCGGCCCATCTAATTCTCGACGACTTGCTCTGCCACTGCCCAGCGATTTCAGTCAGCAGCTTTTTAGATCCCGTTAACGTGTCCTTTTCCTTCTGGTACCCTTCTCGCCTCAATTCTTCGCCTGGACTACAAAAATTGAACCGCTTAATACTTACCCGGGCACTGTGCATAATTTGAACAGCTCTGACCGATTGAGACCTTGTCCAAGCATTGGTTGTTGATCGCCACCTGGATGAATAAATGTTAGTTGAAACCACGACTCGATTACCAACACAGTATTTGTCTGTTAGCAATAATTTTTCATAACGAAACCTTCACAGCTCTTTGAAAAGCTTTTCAAATAGGCCGCCAAGAGCGTCAGCATTTTACGGCGTAACTCTATCCTCATAGCCGTTGAATCTAATGACTGCAAACAGTTGGCGGTACAATTCTCAGGCCGAGAGTAGATTTTGCCGGTTGTCGCCACATGTAGTTTTCAGTGCATTTCCAGCTCTTCTCGAGCAATTTTCGAAGTCGCTGTTGTTGATTTAGCCACGTGAGTTTGTTAAATCTTTTTATTGGCCGACGTCGCTGAAAAATCTTTAAATGGCCTAAATGAGACAGAAAAGACACTCACAAAGCTGAAGGACCAAATGCCTCGGCAAAGTCTTACAGGAAAGCTAAGGAATTACTACTCAGCAAACATGAGAGATCGGTTAAGGAGCTGCGAGTTATCATTAGATAAGCTTGTTGCGGTGGTAGAAGTGTCATCTGACAATTTGAAGAAGCAGCTTGTCAGAAACCGCATATACGACTAATACTAACCAGTCGTAAGACCGTTGGTCGGGTGGTGCCACGCACACGAACCGCATCCGAAATGATGCCATTCGGAAGAAGTTGTCTCGCGCCGATAACTGACAAGACGCCCGAAGATTGCTTGTGATGGTACGGCCATGTTCTGCGTGGAAAGGAAGACAGCGTCTACAAGATATGCCTTGAGTTGGCAGTGTCAGGAAAGCGACCTAAAGGCCGCCCGAGACAGCGTTGGTCCGATAGGTTACACAAGGATACGAAAGCATTCCTCATTTATAGGAGCATCAGGGAGCTCAACACCCTACTTTCTGAGAACGAAAGCATGGTTGACATGTCTCTGTCTTCTCTTAAATGTCTAATTACACGAAGGTTTCGCTAGGCTTGTTTCGTTTTGTTTCTTTCGTTACTCAGTCACCCTGCCCCTTATGTATAATTTTAATGTGTTATTGTTAGCTTACTGCATGTGGTATTGTTACCTTAGCGCATGTTATTATAACCTGTGCCTTGTAGTAAATAAATAAATAAACAAATAAATATTGGGGCGGTCGAAAAGTCTTGAAACAAAAACAAATTTTTATTCAACCATAGTTTTCTAAATACAAACTAGGAATCAATAATATATTCACCATAGAGCGATATAACCTTCTCCCATCTGCTCAACAAATCGCTGATTCCTTTCGTCCAGAAATCAGCGGATTACGACTTGAAGAAGTCGACTGCCATTTTGAGGTCATAATAGCTTTCAAATTCTTTCCCTCTCAAATTATGCTTCAGCGGTACAAACAGATGGTATTCCGATGGCTCAAGATCCGGCTAATACGGTGGATGGGCTACCGGATGCCAGCCAAGTCCGGCTATCTCCTCTCAGGTTGTCGATGAGAGCCCTCTAAACGTATGGGCGTGCGTTGTCGTGCAAAAGGTGGACACTTGATCTTTTTCGCCTTTTTTCATGCAGTGCATCGGCGAATTCCTGAAGCTGATCAACATGTATCGAAGTGGTGATCGTCTTGCCAGCAGCCATGGTCATGGTAGATTGGCCCTTTCTCAGTCCTCTAAACGCAAAGCAAACGCTTGCGCAGGTGTGGATCTGGCTTTAGCTGGGCTGGTGGTTCTGCGTCACGTGGGAACCAGACGGCATGGCGTGCGCTGTTATCGTAGACTATCCAGCTCTCATCTCTAGTCGCTAGATCCTCGAAAAATTCCTCTCGATGCGGCTGTGCGAGGAGTGACTGAGTTCTATTCATTCACATTTGCTTATGTGCCTCGGCTAACCTATGACGGATCCATCTTGTCAAATCCTTTCGATAGCCGAGGTTGTGGAAGTGCACCTCGATGGTGGAGAGGCCGCAGCCGAGGGTTGTGGCCAGTTCCCGCGTAGTTGCTTCTGGATTGGAATTGAGCTGCAATCCATCATCATCGATAGCAGAATGTCGTCCACTGCGCTCTCTGACTTCAAGGTTCATATCAATCTAATAAAATGGAGCGAACCAACGGTGCACTGTGGTGCGGCTTACAGACCCTTCTCCAAATGCGTCGGTGATATAAGAGACGTTTTGCTTGCCGTGGAGCCTCGACACCATTCGTAGAAGATGACTACTCGAAGCTGTCGTTGGCTAATCATGTTCGATATGTCACCAAAATGACACGCTCGGGCCCTAATATGCTCATACAGCGAAGGCTTCTGGAATGTACACGATCCTCGCTGACCCGGGATTTTTGGATTTTCTTCCAGAGAATTCTGAAGTTTTCAAGATGTTGTTTCAAGACTTTTCGGCCAGCCTATTAAAAAAATGCGTCTACCCCGATCAAGCATAGGATCGGAAAAGGTGGCGCCACGACATCAGGAGAGCGGCCCCATGATAAAGCGGGACAAACGCTGAAGAAAAAGGAAAATATGAGGCCCTTAATAATAGCGAAATTTGGCACTGAGTGAAGCCAGGTGCCAAATGTGATACCACCTATTCATATCTTGCTGCGACACGAATACGGTGAAGCGAGTGCAAAACCTCTCTAAATTCGGGTGAAGGAGCGCCTGCAGGGTAAATCTAAATTGCGGCTCTCCACCCCACTGGGCACCCGTCGGGTTGAAAGGCATGAAGGGAAGGACTTTGAGAATGCCGTCGGGTTTCTGGATCTGCAGTCCGAAATCAGCGTAGAAAAAACACTGAAGGCGTTTTACGTTAACTCTAAGAAACCAAAAACCCACCGGAAAGGGAATATCTTGCGATCACTAGCGAGCTTTTCCTGTTTTTAGGACTCCGTGGGCTGACCTGGGTCTGTACCGCGGACTGAATTGGGTCAGTCTGAGGTTCTATATGAACCACACAATACAGTTAAGCACAACTTAAAATATCGACTGTCTAGTTAGCGGACTTCTCAATAATCCATGCCTATGGACCCATCCAAGGTTGGTTTGTGCAGTCGATCTCTTATGTTTACTGACCGTGACTATTATTTAGTTGGCCTTCCAGTAAGATTTCGTCGAGGTATTTGGTAGTTCAGCTTTGAGATTGTTATGTCCCATTTAGGCCCACAAAGAGGCGATTTTGTCTGAACGTTGGCCAATAAAAGAATTTCTCAATCTCGTGTGGCTGAATCAAGCTCAACAAGCACCGTTGCCGAGATCCAACGATAACTGCACTTCGAATCTTCGAGAGCTTTAGTGCTATAAGACTATGGCGTCACATGCCTATTAGAAGCTTAGCAGTACAGCTTTGAGTGGATCGGTCGCTTGCCTGATAGCCTTTGCAGTTTGTGCTCTGGGTAGCACACATTCCGTTGCTCGCCGTTCCACCGTTCGGGCACTGACAGTAGCCGTTGGTGCACTGCGAGTTTCCAGTGCACTGCTCGTTGAGGCTGCACGAAGAGCCGACAATCACCAGCGGATAGCAACGCATGTTCACGTATATCTGAACAATCAAGTAGATCAACACCTGCTATTGTCACCCGAACGCACACAGAGTGCACATAAGCATTGCAACAAAAGCTTGCTTGTATGGAAACCATTAGGACAAACCAAATTTGATACAATTTGGAACACCATTTGCTCACTTCTTATAGATCACGACGGAACAGTATTACTCACAAGGATCCGCCCATTCATGGCTTAATGAGTAGTGGCATCGGATTGTGTTGGAAGCTCTGCAAGGCGTGTCGCAGCATCTCTTTCGTAATTCTACATATTCCTTATTCGTTTCAAAGTCGATATCGGACACTCCGCTTTTTAATCTGCATAGCGTAGCTGTTCTATAGCAGAGTAGAGTAGAGGTCAACAACTGATGTTGAGGAAGCTAGTGACTACATCCTATACCTTCTACACACATACGCCTCTTTCCCCACCCCTTCCCCCACATATCGCTACCACACCTTTTTCTTCAAGCTCCTAGAATCTTCGCTTTACCGGTATTAGCCTTTTGCTTTTTAATAGCGGGATTGAGTCCAGCAAACACGGTGTTATATTTTTGTGCCTAGCATCCAAACGTTTTGTAGATTTTCACTCTTCTCACGCAAAAACCTTGGAAGACACGCTTAGAAAGTCGTTAATATTAGGTTGTCCCATAAGTCCCCGCCGTTTTTTTCAACGATTCACTGCAGATTTCGCCGGCGGTCTCTTGCATAGCGCTGCATAGCCTTCGAAAGAGAATGATTTGCTCTATCAGAACATGTATTGCATTTTTTTCACAATGAATTTTGTCAATTTTTAGGTCGTTGAAGTGGATAGTGAAAAAGTGAAAAAGTAGCCATTTGCGCACTTGTTCTCTCCGCTTAGGTTTGTAATTTTTTGCGCAGTTTTTTATAGCACTTGGAAGACAATGTTCAGTTCTGCAAGAATATGTGTTGGACCTATTTTCTCACTTGCCCTTTATTGATTTTTAGGCCATCAAATTGGGAATTCCGACTTTTCCGTCCGAATTTTTACCAAAACTCCGGTTCTGTGGTTGGACTTTTTTGCTTGGTGTTATATGTCGTTTGGAAGAGGATGTCTTGCTCAGTAAGAATTTGTGTCACGTTTATTGGCTCACGCTGATTTCTGTCGAATATCAACAACTGAAGAAGGAGAAGGAGTTGTTGGTGAAGACGATTTTCCTCTTTTTGGCATTTTGTTGATATTCAATAGAAATCAATAAACGCGACATATATTCTTATAGAACAAAACATTTTCTTTCGAATGACATATAACACCAACCCAAAAACTCCAACCACAGAGCAGGAGCTGTCGGCAAAAATAACCATCTTCCTTCGGACATCCCAATTTGATGACCTAAAGTCAATAAAGGACAAATGAGCAAATAGCACTAACACATATTCTTCTAGTAGAGAACATTGTCTTCCAAATGCTATCAAAAACTGCGCAAAAAATTACAAACCTAAGCGGACAGAACAGGTGCGCAAATGGCTACTTTTTCACTTTTTCGCTTTTCACTTCAACGACCTACAAATTGACAAAATTCATGATGAAAAAAGAAATGCAATACATGCTCTGATAGAGCAAATCATTCTCTTTCGAAAGCTTTGCAGCGCTATGCAAGAGACCGCCGGCGAAATCTGCAGTGAATCGTTGAAAAAAAAAACGGCGAAGACTTATGGGACAACCTAATACATGCTTGCAGGTCCGGTCCTCTACCATTTCAACAGGGGCGCTGCGCCTTACCCACACTACCACTATACTTACTGCTAGTATCCTTGTCAGCTATGAATCCTTTTTTACGGTTCTGTTTTTTCGCACTGTTGTTAGGACCACTATGTGTGATATTCTCATGCATTAGCATCAGGCAGTCTTAAGAGCATCAACGCAAAGGATGTATTCCTATATCCGAAAACTCCGAACTAATATGTTGTTACAGAGAGGCTGGTAGAGGTAGATATGTTGTTACAGGATGTTTTGTTGCGATCAAAGCTCTTGCGCCAGGCGGGACTCGAACCCGCATCTTCTGCTTTCCGGGCAGCGATGTTCGCCTTATACCACCGGCGCTGTTTGTCCGCACGTAACATCCGCGATATCCGTCTGTCAGCACCCACACGTGATACGGGGATGGGCCGGCCGCTGATATCAGCATGGAACCTGTTAAGCTGAAGACCTTACTAGTAACAATGCTTTACCACATTTGCTTAAGCCTTGAGCGGCTGGTGGAGAGGCTATATGTTGTTACAGGATGTTCTGTCGCGATCAAAACTCTTGAGCCAGGCGGGGCTCGAACCCGCATCTTCTGCTTTCCGGGCAGCGATGTTCGCCTTACACCACCAAGAGTTTGCGAGTTTTGATCGCAACAAAACATCCTGTAACAACACATAGCCTCTCTACCAACCGCTTAAGGCTTAAGCAAATGTAGTAAAACTCCGAACTAAGTTTTCGAACTTAGTTCGATAAGCTTTTTTCGTTTGTTAATGTACATCTGCGCTATCTCCGGATTTAGATATATCACTAAAACTGTGGTTGGTGATATTATATCAGTTCCCACGGAAGCATCATAGACAGGCAGTGTAATGTAGCGAGTGCTCGCCTTGGTGGACCGGAACATGACCCGACTCCTGGGTGCGTTTCTCTCTTCAAGGTTGCTCGAAAGTGACATTCACACAACTGGAACTCATACCAAAGTTGTAATGAATCTCACTGCACTTTGGATGCCGGTATCAATTTTTTATGTCAACCTTGTTTCAGACATTTCGACGTTATATCATGCTCCCCTATATTTTCGTTTGCTTTTGGTTGCGAAATTTTTTAAAGCTTTGCACTGGGTCTTCCGGATAATCTGCAAAAACAGATTTCTAACCCAGCTGCAGTTCATATAGTTCACCAAGTTGCATGCAACATTGTTAGTGTTGGTTGTTTGAAGCCGGACACTTCTACTTGACTCTCACTACTTTTTTGCTTTATTCAAAGGCGCACTTCGGGAGAAGCGATGAATGAATGTTAATTACAGATCTCAGCCAATCTTTCTACGCTGTGGAGCCGGATTCCTTATAAGTAGCCTGAAGCACCTCATTTTGGCATTTCCCGGCTGACTCAAATATGAAATGTTTCCATCACAGGAAGCTGTGGCTAGATACCCAGCTTGTGCAACGCGCTTCAGCCACGCTACTGCATTTCCCCTTCCTACTTTTTTCTACTAGATTTAGCTATTTTTTAGTTCTGTAGGACTGCTTGTATTTTTTTGAAAACTACACAATCCACAATGTGGTACATAGTACGTTACACACCTGGCTCAGTAGAAGATTTTTTGCACGTGGTTTGCGAACTGATGGCGTTTTTGCATTGCATTTTTGCACAGCTGCACCATTTAGATGTGGATTATCTTATTCTGCTCTACTGTAACCGTAGTTGCGCTCTGTTCTTGTTTCGCCATCTCCGGCTGTCTCATGAACACCTGCAGAATTCACTATATCCTCATGACTACTCTCGTCACCATGCCGTGGCCTCACTGCCCTTCCTTGCAAAGGTGTCTACCAGTAACTATCTTGCCTCATCATTCGTGTAATCCCTCTTGATGCGCTAACTTCTAGGTATCCGCCCGTAAGAGGGAAGAAGGGCATTGACTCGAGCCTTCTCTCTGCCTACGGGGTCGGTTCTTCTTCCCCTCTGTCCTATTGCGTGTTTCCTTCGCTGTGCCAGCGGCAATAGTGCATCTGGCACTGAATAATTTTGCTAGCTTTTGGTGCCTGTATAACTATTCCGTGCTGTACAAGCGGGAAAATTTGTCCAGTTGTGCAGCGAATAGAAAAGACACGACCACCTGAGACCAAAAAGCCAGTACAATACCGGCCTTATCTTTTGGTCTTTGGGCGGAAAAGCGAAAAAAAAACGCCTTTTCCGCCGCTTTTCTGTAGTGCTCTTCTAATTGAGCGCATTGTAAATTGAAGCACATATTTGTGATCAGCACCGAGCTCTCCTCCCGATGAGCTGCAAATCGCCTAGCGAGCGCCTGAAAAATAGTTCAGTGACCTAATTTCTGCCTGGCGCGGCTGACTCCTTCCCTCGCGGGAGATAATTACACCCACAGCTCCCAAGTAGCTATTGAAGGAAGAGATTCGGCCTCTTAACGCGTATTTTCCACTTTGCATAGTAACACATAGTTCTTTGGATTCCCTAGTTTCTTGTGGTCAAAATGATGTAATTTTTTAAAGAATCCGGTAAATTAATTTGCATTTGTTTCAGAAAATTTGCCACTTTGGAGGACCGTAATTTTGGAATATCAAGTTTATATGGGCGTATACTCATTTGTCCCGCTAAACGTTATAGTTGAAATGAATCTGCGAAAGTGGAACTTCTGGGGTTGAAATCGCCAGTAATTGTAGGCTGGCAAAGTTGCCCAGATGACACTTTTTTGCAGTTAGCCGCACACTTTTCGCATGATTAAAGTGGACATAAAATCGTTTCTTTGGAGAAAGAAACATAGACTTTTGGAAGCCTATGAAAACACCTTCTAGTCCTCCATGGGTGAAATTTCGACGAGGCTGGAAGACATTTTGGCCACGTAGTTGCAAAGCAAACTCACCTCACATGCTAACAGAGTGTCATTTTAAAAATTGTTCAAAAACGGGAAAATAATCTGTGAGAGCATTCCCTATTCAATTCTGATTCGAAGAGTTGTTCGATTTCAAATTTTCATGCGTTTGTACCTGTTTCTTACGAGTGGAAGTCGAATAGCCCTGGTCGGGACCCGGATTAGCTCCGGAGCCAGTCCACTCTCCTGCCTCTGTGACCCCTCGCGCCATCTGAGGACGCCGTAAGTCGCCTAACTAGAGTCTTCACACTTCCAGTGCTCCGGCGACGTATTGATCCTTCCAAACGAGGGTGGAGTAGAATACCTGGCGTGCACCAAACAAGGTTTGGATAACTACGACCTCTCCCTTTTAGTTAGACTGCTTGTATTCTCTATTTCGTATTTAGCCTAATTTCTGCCTGGCGCGGTCAGCCGCGCCAGGCAGAAATTAGGTCACTGAACTATTTTTCAGGCGCTCGCTAGGCGATTTGCAGCTAATCGGGAGGAGAGCTTGGTGCTGATCACAAATATGTGCTTCAATTTACAATGCGCTCAATTTGAAGAGCACTACAGAAAGGCGGTTTTTTTTCGCTTTTTCCGCCCAAAGACCAAAAGATAAGGCCGGTATTGTACTCAGATGTTTACTTCGGAGAAAACTTTTGAGTGCCCCACACGTCACCATGATGCAAAATATTCAGCTATGAATCTTTAAATATTTCAGTCATTTAGAATGGGAGTCTTCCAAAGCGGACCAGGGAAAGATAAACGGTCGTCAAAAGTGAGGATCAACTACTTCCTAATAAGAGGAGCTGCAACCGTGATAAGTCTAGGGATTACTATGCATAATAGTATATGTTTGAATGCAACTGACAACTAGTTCACCTAATTTAGTTGCAGTGCTTATGTACCTCTCTTATTTTTCCTGTCTGTCTTCGCCATTATTGGTGTAGAGTTCTCAAAAAGGTGAACCTTTTCCGACTCGACTCGACGAGTTTCATTATGTATTTTACGATCAGCCTTTCTTTAGTGAATAATCACTACCACTAAGCTCACTACTAGTTGCACCTCGTTCTTTATCTTTTTTGTCTTGCTATCATGATATTGGTTCTTTTCTCATGGATTGTTGATATTTTCCCATTGTGGCACACCAGCGAGTGTATTAAATGAACAATTAGATAAAATTAGGGGCTTAAAGATGTCGCATAGTTCGAACAATCCTCATCGGCACTGACCTGATTCTGTCCACATTCCGGACTGCTGCACTTTCCATAGAGCGCGGTGGCACCGCTGCGGCACTGACAGTAGTTGTTCACACAATTCGAGTTGCCGAGGCACTGCTGAGTGTTGGAACATGGGCCGCCGACTTGCACTCCCGGTATACACTGTCCATTCACGTAGACCTGAGATTTGGTAGGAGGATTCCTTAGTTGAACAACGTATAGCATCAAATTTTGCAGACCGGTCAGAGGTCTGTAAGAGATTACGGTTCAGACTCAGTCGACCATGGACTGGTTTCCCTAACAAATCTGCCATGTCTCCTGTGTAGAAGATAAGAGAACCGATTTATTAGGAAGAGTTTGTGAAAACTAATTTTCGGGTGCAAAGCGTGTTACGGAATAGGGACTGCATGTGACCTTCTAAAGTAACAACTGTGCGCTTCTAGAAAAACTTTCTAGCTCTTCATCCATGGAGCATGAAGAGCTAGGAATACGCTAAAACCGAAGAAAGTCACAAAGCTAAGAATAGCACAAAAATCCAAAAATTAACTAAACTAGGAAAAACTCCCACGGATAAATGGCATGACCAACACGGACACGGACGTCTGTGTGTGAGGTGTCGCCATGTGTCACAGACGGGTGAAAAATGGCAACGATTTGCATGACATTTGACAGCGCAAATACAGAAGTCAGAACGCTTGGTGAAGTGTTTGGCGATGGGCCGCAGATCATCTGGAGACAGTCTTTCCCACTCCCGACGCAGAGATTATTTCTGGGCCTCCAGGCTGTGGTGGCGCTTAGCACGGACCTTGGCCTTCAAAATAGACCACTTGCTGTAGTCCTTCGGATTCAGATTCGGGAGTGCGGCAAGCCTTCCTCAGAGATGATGAAGTACGGGAAATTGGTCTTGCACCTGCTTGCGCGCCTTTCGCCCTATGTGCAGGGATTGAGTCTTGTTGAAACGTCCACTGCGCATTGCTGAAGTGCTGCTGGGACTAGAAAAGTGCCACTGCCTGGAAAATGTCTCGTCCGTACATATCCCGACTTATTTTTACTCATTCGTCCACAAAAACCAGGTCTTTCAGTTGGTGTAGATTCCTCCCCAAACCATGAGCGCCTGACGATGCTCGGCAATGACAGAGGTGGCTGGACTCTCTCAGGTCAGATCCTGCCGCTTTTTGGCGGTTGTGACTCTACTTCACGGTGAACAGCTTCTCGTCCGTGAACAGTGCTCGCTCCCACCCGCGACCTGCGGCTCGCAGCTGACCTGGCGGCATCGATGGAGCCTTTCGCACTTATTATTGTCCATCAGGAGCTGGACTTTATGGAACTTGTAGGGTTTGAGTCCGCGTTTCTTTCTGGTAATTCGATGTGCTGATGTGAGACTGACACCGATATCACGGGCGATTTTTTCGGAGATCCCGGTTTCGGAATTTTTCGCTTTTCCATGGTTTTCTGAATCTGCAGCGTATTGACAGCGCGATTTCTTCCTTGTCCTGGGCAATCATCCTCATTGCCAAGCTCCTTACATCAACGACATTCTATGGAGACAGTTGACCGAGCCGAATGGCGACGCTGCTGGCGTCCGCTCGAGCAACTCGATGATCAAAGGGATGGCAGATGATAGAGAACCAAAATCCCTGTATCAGACGTGGTTGTTCGCGGAAGCGCAGGCGGAAAGCGGAAGCCGCAGGAGAAGAGCAAATAGGTGAAGTCGTTGATTGTTGGCCTTGCGGTTCAAGACCAGATTGCTCTGCCGGTGCCTGTGCAAACTCTAATGTCAGAAAAAGGCATCGCTACGCCATAGCAGAGCACTCGGCATAAAACTGGGAAGATCTAGATAAGGATAAAAGATGAAGGTATCCTTCACTCAATCTCTCCGGGATGCGCCACGCATTCTACTCCTACGGGTACCGTGAAGGTGACTTGTGTACGCATCTGACCTATAAAATGACTGAGGTGGCTAGCCGATGGAAAAGTCAGTGTTTTATCCTTCTCAGATAATTTTGGTGGAAATTCGCGGCCCTAGGGGGATTTAGAAGATTTGGTTAGCCTCAGCAAAACCCGAACTAAGGACACCTCTCTCGGCTCCGCATGACAGTCGGCGTCTCCTGCAACTGTACGTAAACGGTCGGATTTCGATCCCCGTTTTTGTTTGCACATCAACAGCTCTGTTTCGTTAGGCCTCCATCTTCCCGCTATATATCTGCTTTATTCTAACACTTCCGTGCAGACGAAGAATATATGACCTCGTGATAGTTCAAAGAATTCTCGATGGATTTTTTGGACATGATGAACGTGACTACTTAATGGTGATACCCTCTAGAACCCGAGGTGAAGGACATAAACATTACGAACCTTTATTAAATACTACACAACCATCAATTCTGCATCTTTTTTTGCTAATAGAACAGATCCGGAATATGCGTAGCCCGATAAAAATGCAGTGATACCGTACAAGTTAAAGGCATTTATTGAGAAAGCGAGCCGATTTATAAGTAATCCTAGGACATAACGTTCTACTAAAAGGTTTTTGTGAAAGTTGTTCTATTCTGCAATTATTTCGGGCTGTGCTTTATTATACGTTTATTTTATGCCATTTTAATTTATTCAGATTCCCTCTCATTCCCCTATTTCTGCCTTCAGCTAATCTTATCCTGTATTTCGCTTTTGGCTGGTTTTGATTGCATTGTTCTTCACATGGATTTTAGCCAGGTAATAAATATTAAACATCCTATTATATATATATATATATATATAACAGTTATGTGTATGTGTATATATGTGTATGTTGCTCAACCCTAATCTGAAGTTCGTTTTTGAAGTTTCGATCGCCATCAATCGATGTTGATCCAATTATCGATTTTTGTGCATCTCATTCACGCGTTCCAAAACTTCAGCCGTGGGAGTGGTCGCGGTCGATGAAGGGAAGTCGATGAATGCTTTGTATTTATAGTCCTTACAAGCATTTTAATATCCTTGCCCGGTTATAATGAAATGATTCACTGAATATTACATAGCATTCAAAAATGAAGATTTTTCGGTGCGGCGTCACTACATTACCTGTGTTTATGGTTTGTGGGCTCAATCTCTTCTGAGTAGTAACAGATATCTCTAGAACAGTAGCCTCTCTTCGTGACCCTTTCCAATATGCCTCACTCGACGTAGTTAAGGTGCTTTTCCTGCAGAATCCATGGCATAGATGACAGCTACAATTGACTATGGGAAGCCATTACGGCGAAGTCGTTGAGAAGCCGTCAGTGCGATCAACAGATCGCTCTGATGGCTGATATTAATAATATTAATGATGTAATAGTAACACATTAAAGTCGAATGTTACACTGTAACTAAACCGGATTACCTAGCATATGTTCGGATAAATTTTTGAGAGAACGATCCTTCAGAGAATTAGCAAAAATCTACCTAACATTCGCTGAAGCACTGACCTGTGAGATGCCGCATTGCTGTATATTACTGTTGTCTCTGATACAGAAACCATACATCGCAACGTATCTAAACTTTAACATATCACGGACGACAAAGTCGAAATGGTAAAAAGCGAAACATATCTTCTGATAGAGCACATCATTCTTTTTCGAAAAGTGAATAATATCACGCAAAAACTTTTCAGTGAAATTCAGAAGAAAATGTTTAAAAACGGAGGGGACATAATTTCCAACCTAATACTTACCCCGTTTTGCAGCTACAGACTCCATTCTGACAAGTGGAGCCACCGACGCATTGAGCATCCGCCATACAGGGACCGCTCACGACCGAATAGGTGACGCACTGCCCGTTGACAAGGGTCTGAACGAGATGAAATTTGCACAGAAGACGTACAGTGAACGACATGCTGCGACGAGACCTGTGTCTGCTGGCATGGTCCGCCTGTGTATCTGATACAGTAGCCGGCGATCAGCGAGCTGGAAACACATATTCATCCTCTTATTTTAATGTGAAATGTTGAGTTGTTCAGGAATTTCGTTTTTATTCGGTGCTATCCGAGCTGGCTGGGTGGAAAGATTTCGATAGGTCCACCTAGAATGTGATGGAGCGCATCACAGGTGGATCTAAAAGGCAAAAATGAGATACGGAAAACATACGATTAAAGAAGAAGAGAAATGGAAGCGCTCACTCACAGGCGGCGGCGAGACATCTTGGTTTGGGATTAAAACGCTCACACGTCCTATCGAGCGCGGGCCATGCCACTCGGGGCCGCTGAAGGAGGCACGAAATGAGCGATTTTGGGCAAATTCGTCCATTTTGGACCAAAACAAAACAAGGCCCCCACTTCGCGATTCCTTGAGCGGCTGTCCGTGGCAAGTCCCTCTTTCGATAGGATGGGTGAGCACTTTAAGTCCAAGCCAAGGCCTCCTGCAGACTTTACGAGTGTTTTCCTTTTCTTTTGCCTTGTATTTGATGTTTTCCGGATCTGATTTTTCACGTTCTAGGTGGACCATTGAAATTCTTCCGACCCACTCAAATGTGATAGTGCCTTGTCTTCTTCATACTCACTATTTCCTCTAAGCCATGTTCGTGCTAAGTAACACTTTGTCATTGGGCACTAAATAGTGCAAGAATAAATAATTAGATAGTCTTACGCATGTCATCAGATCTCAAAAGATTTCAGATAACCTGGCAAAACGTGTAAAAGTGGATCGGCAAATCTGCCACTACACTTTTTACCTTATGGAAGTCCCGGTAACAATACAGTCAATAAAGTACGTACCATAGCTAATTTTCCGTTAAGGTGTTGAGTGAGATTTTAGCGAAAAATGCTCGTCAACCCTTTAATTCCGGAATTTTTAATGCGCTTTACACAACAACTATGGATCTGCTTTTCCAAGAAAATCTGAAACAGGGGAAAATCTGAAATCACATTCCGCTTCCCTAGCGTCATTCAATAATCCTAATCTTCCTCATAATGGAGCGTTTTTTCTGCTAGCAATTATGTTTTATATTAAATACGCATCATTTCGCTTAGTTATTTGTATCGTTGCACGTATATATGTATGTATGTATGTATGTATGTATGTATGTGGGCGCGTGTAGCGCAGTCGGAGGAGGCGCCGACTGCCGCCTGTACCCGTGACCAAGTTCTTGGTTCGGATTTCCCGCCTAGTCTAACCAAGCCTACCATCCCTCCGGGGTCGGTGAATTGGTACCAGACTTGTCTGGGAAAGATAAAGGGCTGACTTATTTATCGGCTGGCCACCGCAAGTCATTGTATTGCCAAATACGCATTCATGTCGCCTCCACGACATCCCGTAGAAGTAGAATGCGTGGCGAATCCCAAGGAATTGAGTAACGCCGTACTTTATCCTTTATCGTTGTGTATGTATGTATGTATGTATGTATGTATGTATGTATGTATGTATGTATGTATGTATGTATGTATGTATGTATGTATGTATGTATGTATGTATGTATGTATGTATGTATGTATGTATGTATGTATGTATGTATGTATGTATGTATGTATGTATGTACCTATTTATGGTTAAAACGACAGGGTTGGCCTGGGGTCAGAATCATCAACGATACAGCTGGTATCATCTCACGCGGATGCACCATACTAGTCTACATAGTAACCGATGCAGAAAATTTGACCCCAAATTTACACATCGCATGTTGATGAATGGCGGTATCAGTAGGTTCGGTGGCGAATACTTTTCACCGTTACTGGCCGGTAAGCGGTTGATGAATTTGGCCCCTGGAGAACTCGTTCGTGGTAATCATAATTTTGAATACTTTTTTCGCAGCCACATTTTCTTCCCGAGTTTTTTATTCGTTTCATGTGAACCATACCGCGTACATCAGAATGAATAAATACATCGTTAAGTTGCTAACCGCACCCCTGCACCGAACCTTTCGCCTCAAAAACTCACTATCCTTGATTGCAGTTGCAGATGTTTCCCATACACACGGAGTTGTCGATGCACTGCTCCTGAGCGACGCAACTCATTCCCGGAGAGGCTAGCGATACGCATTGACCGTTCACCATCACCTGCATTGAAGCTGTCGGTTCTCAAAATTAGACCGTTTTTATTTGATGAAATACACAGTTAACCAAGCAGATTAGCGCAGCCAAAGACACCAATAATCATCCCTTTAAGCACGAAAAGGGTCGACGTTAACCAATCCCGGTTTGAAATGTGCCATGCATTCTACTCCTTTTGGAGGGCGTTTGTTGATTCGGCGTGGAGGTCTACCTTTGCATTATGTCGTCTTGCTCCGTGCGACCTCAACCAACCAACCCCTTTTCTCTTTTTCACTAATTCATTTCCAGTTCCTTTCCATGGTGGATCTTCTCGTTGAACCTCGTTGCACTCTCCGTGCCACTGTTGCAAATATTTGTAAATATCCATACAACTTCTCTGCTACCCTTCTCACATCTTCTTACTATTTTTATTCATGGTTTGTTATTTCTGGGTGCGCCTTTATAACAAAAATTTTATAATCGCCAGGCTTACCGTTCCTAGTTGGCAAGAGCTGCCTGTGTTCGAGCATTCCCCATTACTGGTGACGGCCGCCCCGTTCGGGCACTGACATCGCGAATTCTGAAGCAAGGAAAACCAGCTCGAACACCATCTATGGAGCATTGCCCGCTTCGAAAGATTCAGCGTGAATTACCACGCAAGTCGAACCCCCGCGACACTGCTGTGTTACTTGGCACATGGAGCCGATCGGCACAGTGCTCATGCACTGTCCGTTGACGTAGACCTGCCCGCTGCCGCACATACTCGACGAGCACGCTGCTGAAGGGGGAATCTTAAGGAATTAGAGGTTGCATAGGAGAAAGGAACTCACGATTGGTTGCACTGGCGCAGCAGATTCCCTGCGTACAAGTGAAGCCACTGGAGCAGTCATTTGACGACTGACACTGGACAGTCTGACCGGTGGACGAGAGCAGTGGTGACGACGTCGAGCCGCACTCTACAACGCTGAGTGTCGACACTGCCAGCAGCTAACCGTTCGAGCAGCTTCAAATCTGACTCACGTTGAGCCTGTGCTGCGCAGCAGATGTACCGTGAGTATTGCTGAGAGTACTGACAGGTGGAACCGGCGCGCTGCGTCTGACAGCTGCAGAGGTCCTGTGGTGAGCAGGCGGATGGCTGACTAGCCGACGGAAACGGATTCAGCCCGGGAGGACATTGAGCAGCAACAGCTGAAAATGGGATCTTTATGAAAAGTTACGCGGAAGGTGGACCGCTCTTGACTTCAGTTCAATTGATAATCCAACGGTACTTGTTCGGTCGTATAGATCCTACGTAATACCCCATCTGGAATACTGCTCCCAGGTTTGGAGTCCCTTCTCTCGAAAACAAATGCATAGGCTTGAAAAAGTGCAGCGAACGTTTTCTAGGTTAGTTTATTTCCGATCACATCCCGCTTTGAGCTTACTGCCTGCAACGTCTTATGGTGAGCGATAAAAGTTGCTCGGTTTCAAAAGGTTGCCGTTCTAACGGTCAGGAGAGTTACCGTACTCGACTGAAAGAAAAGACACATAGACAGAAGCTAAGCATTAGCCTTTCCCATAGGCCTCTTATATAGTAGATATTACGATAACATTCCCATCCGTTGGCGGGACATTTCATCTTCTAAAGCATCTCTACTTAAGGTTGCCAGGGATCCAACCATCAAGAAGGTGTCCTCCGACTTCTTACTCTCCTCCACGCACACGACTCCTCGGCCTCGGGCTGGCTGGGCTCCACGCCAGGGATGGGCGGAATTTCTGTTTTCTGTTTTCTGTTTTCTGATTTTCTGGCCATTTTGGGCAAATTTTTTCTGTTTTCTGTTTTCTGGGAAAATGGTCAAAAATTGGCCAGAAAGCAGAAAATAGAATTGCGAACAAAATTTTATCACAGAAATAAAATGAAAAGAATCCAAAAAAGTGTCATAGAATAGTGAGCTTCATTCTAAAATAGTGTTTCTAGAGTATCATAAATGGCAAGCATGTGGCGTTTTTGGATGTGCTCATGTAGTAATTGCGCCATGTACTCATGAACTATGCCGCTTTGTTTGCTTGATTGATTGTGTAAGTGCTGCTGGCAAGGAGTTCCTTCATAGGACATTTTTCGATTTTCATGATTTGGCTTCGTATTCTTTTCGATATTAACAGTAGTTTAGACCACCTACGATCACTAGAAATTTTATCTTAAAACTACAAAACTAGTATTCTGAGGGGTGTTAGATTATGCATTAACTAACCACTTGTCCTAGAGTTACTGTGGGTAGGGTTATACTCCACCTCCGGTTTAAATATTGAATATTGTTGGCCAGCCATCCCCAATAACGACTTCTGCAGAGCGTTTGTCGAAGCTTCTTTTTTAACTCTGAAGATTGCTCAGCTTTTGGTGTCACAAATTAGTAAGAGACAGAAAAGTTTTAGTTACCTTCGATTTCGCTGCTGTAGTGAAACAGTAGTGAAACAGGAAACTTCTCATTTATCACGTATATCATCTGTCGTCCCATTGGTCATCGACTTGTTCAAGCGAGCACCAGCAGCGCCTCAATACGTCCATGCCGCGTGCCAGGGTGCTCTAACGGATCCCCTCGCTCGAGGGACTCGAAGAGCGTCATATCGGTCGTTCAGGGCTTTCACGAAGAAGTCCGAACAACACGTTGTTGGACGTCCCGGTGTTTTCTTGACATCCCGCGGAACCCAGTCGGTGTCTGCGAAGCGCTTTACGTGGCTCACCTAATCTTCGACGACTTGGTCCATGCGACAGCGTCTCTGATCTTCGAACGTGGGCGAAGCTCGGAAGTCTCGAGGCCTTCTCTCACTTGCGTGAGTCGTGTCACTGCGAGCATTGTCCTCTCGATTCCACGCTGCGCGACACTGATCGCTTGTTCATCCTGCTTTCGTAGAGCCCAGGTCTCTGATGCGTATGTTAGGGCAGGAAGAGCAGTGAAGTCGAAAAGGTAGGTACGGAGCCGGACGTTCTTCGTCTTCTCCGCGACTTTTTCGACACTCTTGACAGCTCCTCAAACCGCTCGTTTCCTCCTGCCCAGCTCCGGCGCTAGTTAGTTGGTCATGTTGACTTCGCGACCCGGGTACACGTATCTGGAGCATTCGAAGATGTTCGTTCCGTTGAGCGAGGATGAGGCATCAGAAACTCGTCCGTTTCTCATGAGCATCGTCTTCGTAAGATTCATCTGCAGTCCAACGTTCCCACATACACGGTCGAAGCCAGCAAGCATCTGCTCCGCCTGGCTAGCGCTCGGTGTTAGATGGTGTGTAGCTGCCGTCCGTCGACTTTCACTCCCATGTCTTTCCATTCTATTACGCGAATGACGCTTTCGAGTGTGGCGCTGAAGAGAACTGGGGCTATAGTACCCTCTCATCGAACCTCTCTGTTCACGTTGGCAACGACGTTGTCATAGAATGACGAGACCTTGGTCGTGAATCCACTGTACAGCTTTCGAAGGACTCTGATGTACAGAGTAGGAACGCCCTGAGTTAGCAGGGCGTCGACTCGACGACCGCTTCAGCTTCGACGGAGTCGAATGCCTTCTTCAGGTCGTTGAACGTATTACACAGCGGCAGCTTTTACTCTCGCGACATTTCGATGAGCTTCGTAATGGTGTGTGTTGAAGATCGTGCTGAATCCTGTCCGAAATCCTGCTTGTTCGCATGGCTGTCCTTCGTCCAGCGTTCTGCCGATCCTATTCAGGATGACTCGAGTGAACAGCTTATAGACTACGTACATCAGGCAGATTGGGCGATTGTTGCTAATGTCGTGCAGTCCTCTGTACAGCAAGTCGGTTCTGCTGGTCTTTCACTGAGATGTAATATGAAATGTAGATATGAGGAGAAATAATATCCCCAATAATAATAATAATAATGTGATGGAGAGGGTATATGCTCGGTCTTCATTATATGGTGTCTACGCATTCAAGAATCCAAGATTTGTTGTGCGGACAGCCCCTTCAGTCGCAATCTCGTGTTATTCTGTGAAATATCAAGCCAATACATAACATTTTTAGTCGGCTAAGTAGTAACTAGGTGCTGTTAAAAGCATTGATAATACAAAACAAATAAAAATAGAGATTCAAAGAAGTAAAGAAATGTGTAAAGTGCCATTCTTAATTACAAAATGAATACTACTTAGCATAAAAAATATTAAAAAGGTTCGTTTCGCCACTATCTTCAGACGAACCTTTGTGTAATGCTCCTCCCGTGGCTCTTCAGTGAAGAAGAGGAGCATATCTTAAGAAATCTTTAAAATCTGTTTGTGTGTGAAGAGAGATAGGAGAATGAAAAGGAAGAGAGACTAGATGTAAAAAAGAAGAGAAAGAATGAATACGATAGGATAAGGAATTAGACACTACTTGAGAAAATTGAGTTTAAAAATGAAGACAAAGGAGGAGTAAATAAATGTGAGTTAAACAAAAAGGTATTTCTGAAATAAGGAGAAAAACACGTTCTAAGTTGAAAGGGGTTAATTGAAAGGCTTATTCATATCAAAATTATAATTATATGTATTTGTTACAATTATGACTATATAATTAAAATTAAATGTATAATTATAACTTATGATTATAATTTATTGTATAATTATTACAATAAATGTATCTCTAATAGTGACATTCAATAATTATTGAATGTCTTTTATATAATTATAATTTATTATATATAAATATCCCTACTTTATTATTATTATTATTATTATTATTATTTTCCTATAAACATTATAACTATAACTATAATAACCATTAATAACTAATATAGTTACTATTAATAACATCAGTTTTAAAAATTGAAAGACTTACCCACTTTGGCTATTACCGCACTCCGTAGTGGCTCATTTACAAATAAGGACGTGTGTGTTAGCCAACTGATATGTATAATGATATCCATACTTATTCTCATTTATAGTTCAAATATGGCAAAACTGGTTGTATCAATGAGGAAGGTTTCACGCCTCACACTCAGTGTCGAAAACAGAGTGTAATGAAACCAATAACAAAACAAAACGGTACCCTCATCACTGTTAAGTATTTATTTATCAATAATAATATTAATTTATATTATGTTAACTTAAATACACAGTTTCAGCAAATAAAAGATTTGGAAGGTATTTAATTTAAGTATAATTTTATTCGTCAATGTTTTCTGTAAAAATATAGCTAGATTGTCTTTGACTTGATGAAGTTTGAACTTATAATATATAAATCTGTGTTTATATAAACATTTAATTATGTTTGAAATAATGAACTCTTCTGTGTATTCATTATGCTTTAAAATATTTTTCAGTTCAATAATTTTTTCTAGAAAATACTTTAGGTCAGAACAAGTGTTTGCTATTCTTAACGTTTCCGATAAAATTATGGCTTTTTTGATATTTATGGAGACCGCTGAAATAAAATGTGGAAACCTTAGTACTTTAAAGTTGAAATCATCTGTTTTATTGTACATTCTTGTTTCTATTTTGTTGTTGATAACTATTAATGTGATGTCTAAATAATTGCAGTGGTGTTCATTAATGTGTGTCTTTTTCAATTCCAGGGTATCTTTATAAACTATTTTCAAAATATCATCTACTTGTTTTTCGTCTAAGTTATGGACTATTAGTAGGTCATCCATATACCTGTATGGTATAAATATGCTATTACTAGTAGCAACAAACGCTTTAGCGAATTCGTATTCCAACATAGACATTGTGATATCTGCAAGTAGTGGACTAAAGTTACCTCCTTGAGGAACACCTTTGTTTTGCCTGAAGATAGTTGAGCTAAATACTACATAGCTATTTTTAAGTAAGAAATTAACCTGATCCATAATGTCTTGCATATTAAATATTTTATATTGAGTATTCAAATTTGTTTCATTAGTGTAAAATGTCTTGTAGCCATTACAAGCTATGAAATTTTTATTAGCATTTTTAAAACAGATTTTGAGTAAAACTGCAATTTTGTCTAAGATAGTCTTATGAGGCAGGTTAGTAAACATATCTTTGAAGTCTGCTGAATAGAGTTTCAAATAGTTATCTTGTAATGCGTTTAGTTCATAGGTAATATTTGTATTATTAATTGCCCAATATATTTTCATAGATCTGTTTCGGTTAGCTACTACGTTACAATAGTTAATGAAATGATTCTTAATAAATGTGAATATACATTGTAATTGTAAGGCAGGTTTTTAACGCTGCTTTTGGATGCACCTGTTATAAATCTAAAACTAATTGGGTCCTTGTGCATTTTAGGTAGGCAGTAGATTATCGGAATTGCGGTGTCATTGTTAATTTTTAAACCGTTATTCACATTAAAAAGGTTGTGTCTACGTAAGATATCAGATTCACTGATATTGGGCATGTGATTGTACACTTTGTTGTTTTGGTCTTTAGTTGTCAAGAGCACATTGTACGAGTTAATGACTACTCCTAGTTCTTTCATAGTTACTTGTAAGTAGTATTTTTGCAAATTATACCGTAGTTGTTAGAAGCTTTGTCTAGTGGGCAAAAAATAAAGTAATTTTGGTAGTACTTTATTTGATTATATGGGACAATTTCTGATATTTCTTGATTATTATTTAGTACGGGCTTAACTTTATTTCTGTACTGTAAAATAAAATGCTTTCTAATTTGAATTATAATATTAGCATTCAACTTATATTTATTTTTGATTTTCTCGATAATAACCTCAATAGCCTAGTTATATATGAATTTCATTTTTTCTTTGTCTAGTTTTTTAACTACCCTATATTTAGTTCCTTTACTAAGTAATTCTCTTAGTGCTATATCTTTTATGATTTCTAAATTACCTGTTATAATATGATTATGATGTTTGTTGACAAATTTTTTATCGTTTACATATATTGTTTCGCATGGACAAGGGTTAGATAAGATATGAGAAATGTTTGTGTTATCTAGTGACTTAAGAAACTTATTGTAATTAAAAATTTTGGTTGATATTGGAGGATCGTATTTGTAGACTACTCTAAAAGGTAGTTTATTTGATTGTAAATTCTTCAGAAATTCGATGGAGTAGATGCTATTAAATATTTTATTAAAGTTGACAACATCTAATTTAGTATGTATATAAGGGACTACTACATTAAAATATTCTTTCTTCATCGTATTATTGTTATTATGAATGTAGTTATATTTTGATGTTGTCAGTAAGCAATACAGAACAAGCTTTGCATTTTGTTTAAGATGTTTTAAAAATAGTGGATCAAGACATAATTCTAACAGTCTTATTATATTTCTTTTCGAAAGACTTTTAAGGAGTCTATAAAAATCCATAATGTGAATGTTATTTTCATTGCTGTTTAAGTAGTTAAGAATTTCGTTATATCTGTTGTGGTCTTGTTGCTTATTTTTTGTCTTTTTTCCTCTATTTGTTCTTTCTTTAATGATCTTTAATGCGAAGTAAGGGTGATTAGCTTTATGCTTTAGAGGATTTGCAATGTTTGTTATATTACCATACCCTTTTATATTGTCATTAAGTCCAAGCGGATATGCAGTGTTGAGTAGTTTTATCCAGAAAAGTTCCTTATTGAGTAATGTATTTTTGTCTTTGTTGTTCTCTAGTGAATCTAAAATACTAACTTCAAATTCCGACTTGCAGTTGTGAAAGTGAGTATATAAAACATTAAATTTCTTTTTATTATTTATGTAATACATATGCTCTCTTATTCTTTCTTTTAGACTTCTTGTAGTGACGCCTACGTATTGGATGTTACATTTTTTACATGTGATGCAATAAACTACATTCTTGGTGCAACAAGAAGAAGTTGTTGTTTTAAAAGTGTTGATCTTAAATTTAGTTACGCTAGAAATTATATTGTCATCAAAAGAAGTAATGTTACATACGGTACAGTTGACATTACAACGCAATCCTTTATGCTGGTTGCCAAAATCTTTAATTATATATTGATTGCTCCCGTTTTTAAACTTGTAGAAAACATCAGAGGTAAAATAGTTATTTGTTTTAGTTACTATATTGTCCTTAGACCTATATCTGAGTACATGGGCGGTCTAACCCAAGTACAAAGAGGAGTCTCCCTTGAAGGGTTCCGTGGGAGTGCCACGCGGGGTTGTCAGACCCGTACGTTAGACCCGTAATGGAGGCGCCAAAACATGACCCCTCTTGACTATTTTGACTTTTATAAACCCCATCATTACGGATCCCCATTTTTTAGTAAGAGGATGGGGCCTCTTGAGTGGGTAAGATAGTTCGTGTGAGATGTCTAAATTCCAAAGAAGAGAAATGAAAGTTGTTTTAATATTTACGTTTGAAAATGTCGTATAGACCGTAATAAATAAAATGGCAAAGTTAGCCTAATATAGGAGCATTCAATTTGATTAATTGTGGGATTGCAATATACCTTTTTGACCACGCAGTACCGAATGTAACAGTATAGTAAGTAAATCATAAATACTACTGTCGTTTATTATTAATATTAAGTTTTAGTTTTAATTGACAATGTTTTAATTACTTAATAATACAACAATATTTAATAATCTATTATGTTTGTTGTTTTATAATTGGTTCTAATTATATCACAGATTTCATTTATTATTCATTATTATTATATATTTTATTTTCTTAACCAATTATTTCTGCTTAGTATTTACATAACATCCACAAAATTTTAGAATAGAAAAACATCAGTACAACACAGAAATAACTCAAGTGAAACAGATGGGAGAAGATTTTTAATTGAGATAGAAGACTGAAAGAGTAAAGATTTGAGAGAACTCTGCGTCAACTAGACGCTTGGCCACTGGCCACATGAGAACGCCACTGGCGTCTGAGGAAGTATCCTCATAAAAAGAATGACTGAGAGAATAAATATTAGGAGAGAAATCTGCGTCAACTAGACGCTTAGCCATTGGCTACATAAAAACGCCGCTGGCGTCTGAGGAAGTATCCTCATAAAAAGAATTTATCAAAGAAATTTTTAAGAAGTAAATTAAGAAGTAAAATTTGTAAAATTAAAAAGATAAAATAAAAAATTACGAAATTATTATATAATTAATTAAACATAATTCTAAAATAATAATTTTTTTAAAACAATAAAATCAATAAAAATTATGACCGTAAAAACAATAAAACAATAAAACTGGCTAAAATATTTAAACAAATAAAATATTTTAAATAATTAAAATAACCCGATTGTCGGTGCTGAGGTAATATATGCTGCCGGGTTTCCCTCGAGCAACATATACCCTCAGTACATATAATACAAAACAAATAAAAATAGAGATTCAAAGAAGTAAAGAAATGTGTAAAGTGCCATTCTTAATTACAAAATAAATATTACTTAGCATAAAAAATATTAAAAAGGTTCGTTTCGCCACTATCTTCAGACGAACCTTTGTGTAATGCTCCTCCCGTGGCCTGAAAAAAGCTTTCCGTGCAGCTATAAGTTGACCTGAAAACTTATAGCTGCACGGAAACTAGGACACTTACAAGGAAAGGTATTCTCGATGAACAAGACGAATTAGGAAAATAGATTCTGGCGCAGCCGGTATTACTCAAAGAACCTCTGCACAGCTTTAGAGTATGTTGCGAGAGTGTGTCTACAAAGTCAAGCAATTGAGCTGAATCATGAAAACAGTGATCACTGAGCCTTCATCGTGTTCGGTGCTCTAAAGGCCAGTTTCTGACTAGTGGGAGCATTATCTAACTGAGGCGTTGGCGGTGAAACAGAGCTGATGAGTAATGTTGTATACTTCAAGTGTCGAGATTCCTAGAATCTATCAGTCAAGATTTACAACTTGCTGATTGCAATACAGGAGTGTAATAGAAATTTTTATAAACGCTTGCAAATTAGAACGCTGGTCTACGACTACATTTCTAGTCGTACAAAAGTATTTGCTACTGGAAATATGGATTTTTGGGTAAAATAATTAGGCCGTGTGATAATTTCGAAATTTTCTGATTTCTGTTTTCTGTTTTCTGATTTTCTGGCGTTTTTGGCTTTTCTGTTTTCTGATTTCTGTTTTCTGACGAAAGCGATTTTCTGTTTTCTGTTTTCTGGGAAATTTTTCAAAATTTCCGCCCATCCCTGCTCCACGCGCTGGGCTCCACGTTCCCTGTGTCCGAAGCGGGCGCCCGCTCCGGCGCGCTCGCCCTATTGTATTATACATAGACGATTGGCTGAGATAAAGTGATAGCACGCTATGTCTTCGCGACCTGACTACTGACTGGTAACAGCGAGTGGTTCAAAATGTTGCTGCATAAAAGGGCAGTTGCAGATGTTGCAGATGTTATGTCCTGCTTTTGGATCCTTCGCGATGAAGTTAAACTATTTCCCAGTAAGTGCCGGATCCTCAGGCCTACTAGTGGACGTTCCGATGGGTTTAGACTTGATCATATAAAACTGCAGAAAAGAAAACGATCAAGGTTGTTCGATTTTATGCTGTTCCGATTTCTAGGCGGTTGCATTTGTTGCCCGATGACCTATTGGCTCTCAGATTAGTCAAATGTTCAGAAAGAATCTCAAAAATATATAGAACCATTTTAGACTCTGAGAATTACAGATTTTGATTAGTATTTTCAAGCAGATTTTCCAGGACGGTGCTTCTTCATCTTGAGCAAGCTGTGTACTGTGGGTTCGAATTTATGCTCCAGTTCGATACATGCAACGATTAGAATTAACTCCAGCCATGTGCCTTTTCTATTCTGCTCCATTTCTCGCTCACTATTACTTGGCTTTTGACTGCTACTTGTCTCCTGACCAATATTTGATGGTTTCTGTGCTGACCGGTTTCTTCAACTTCAATCAAGTGATTATATTTGCCTCTCAAGTTGGGATTGACTTCTAATACTCTGGATCTAGAAGAGCAAGCTGGTTTCTCTGCTAAGAAATACATCTCCATTAGGAATATTAACTTAGATAACTAGTTTAGTGTGATGGGTTGTATGCTGAATTCTTAGGGGTACCTGGCGTCCGGGGGTCCAGTTTTCAGATCTCTATGCTTGTCCTGCCCCTCGCAGTGGCGTTTCCTTAACGTTATTCGTCTTTCTTGCATGCTTCGTTTCCTATGTGCTTCTCGCATCCAGGTCGTGTTCTCCAATCCACTTCTTCTTCTTACTGCGGAATCAGCACTCAATATGTTGTTCACCTACTTCTGTTTCCTCCCTCTGTTTTTCCACTCTTTGCCCATCAAATCGTTATATAGTGCTAGATTGCCTATGATTTTTTTGTTTTAGGCGCAGTTCTGGTGCATAAATAAATATATAAATAAATAAATTGTATCAGAGGAATACATTTGATAAAAAACGACGTTAATCAATCCCTGCTTAGGATGTTTCGTATATTTCGCTCCTACTGTTCTATTTGTCTCACATATCTCCGCTACTAGTCAACAGACCACGGAAAAATGAAAGGCTCGGATATCCTGGACTGGGCCTGGAAGAATAGTCTGCCCTTGGGGTCACGCGACAGCTGGCGCCTCTTTCGTCTGCGCTACTACTTACCCGAACTGTTCTTTAAAGGCTCTCATAATGATGATTTTTTGCGTTCAAAACTCTAGCGCCAGGTGAGACTCGAACCGTATCGGCGGCCGGTTCGTCCCGATATAAAACTGAGTGCTGATGGGGCGTGGAGCATTCCCGGATAATTCAGCTCATTTCTTTCATGGGATAATTCAGCTCATTTCTTAAGCCACTTGAGGCTTAAGAAATGAGCTGAATTATCCCATGAAAGGTTGCTCGTTAAGACTCATTCTTCAAGATCCTCCTACTGATGATGTCCACACATTTTTGATGCAAGTGGTTACAGTACGGTGCTCTTCTGTATGTTCATACAGTAATTGTACTGCCCTTTGATAGAGTACTAGCTCAGACCTTCTGCGAGTTCCACCTAACAGTAAGATGACGATGTTGCGCCTTTGCCTTTTAAGGCGCTATCGTCACCGTGGAGAACGTGGTCGCGCAGTCCGAGGAGTCGCTTGCTGCTGCGTGCACCCGATTCCAGGTTCCTGGTTCGGATTTCCCGCCTAGACCAATCAAGCGCAAGTCATTATGTATGCCACACACTCATTCAATGTGCTTCCATGACATCAAGTAAAATGCGTGGCGCATTTCAAACGCGATCGATTGATGCTATCCTTTGTACTGTGTTGTTCGTAAAAGAAAAAATATAATTGAATAGGTGGCCAAACCCTTAGAGCGAAAAAATACATAGTCACTGATCTGTAGTTCGTATTCAAAATCCTTTGTTTTCTACGGACACGCCTTCCACGCCAATTAAGCCGGTCCTACTGCGACTAATGATAAGCTTTCGAGTAAGAAATCGTTTTCGGAAAGCTATCCTAGGGAATGTTTCTCCTATGTCGTCAGCTTAGCATGAGGTGTTTATTTTTGCTTGCACTCCGAATTCATTTTTTGGTTCGGTTCTCGCCTGGGATAAGCAGGTGTTCAATCCATATGGGATGAAAAGATTCTAATCACAATTGTATGCTTATAATATAACATATACCATAGAAGCCTTCCATAGAAGCCTAAAATTACATATACAAATACATAGCAGGAACCTCTCCACTCTCGAAGGCATAGAACGCAAAGTGCAAAAACACAAAAAGGTCTATTTCATCAAAGCAATCTGTTAATGTCCTTCTGTTGTATAAAATTGATGTGCGAACCTAAAAACTAGCTGAAAGCATTCTAAATAGTTTGTATTCCTTCTACTTGTTTGACAGGAAGGAATTAGAGAGTCAAATGGAAAAAAGAATCCAACAACGATTCTGCACGTCCTGAATCCTGGCACAAATTTTGAGAGCAAAATATTTGAAATACGCGTCTGAAATCTAAGGATTAAGGATAAACAATAAAGGACGTCGTTACTTGTTTTGAGATGCACCACATATTTTACTTTTACTTCCACATGATCTCGTGAAGGCAATTTGAATTCGTATTTGGCCATACAAAGAGTTGCGGTGGCCAGCCGATGAACAAGTCACCGCCTTATCCTCTCCAGACAAGTCCGGTACCAATCCACCGACCTTGGAGGAATGGAAGGCTTAGTTGGTCAAAAAAATTCGCACCAGGAACCTGGTATCGGGTGCACGTAACAGTCGGTAGCCACTCCTACTGCGCTATATGCGTCCAGCCGAGGGATTACTGAAGATTAATACCAAGGGAACCCTTCCAATAGCAAATCGTATTGAAGACGACTACTTTCGCAAGGATGTGCCATATATGAGCTGACCACTAGATAAGGCTAGGTTATAGATTACTGAGAAATTTTACGTACGCGTTTACCAGAATCATAGAAAAACGTTAAGTCTAATGCTGTCCACTTATGCAGGAAAGAAGGAGTACGATCAACAAACCACTGTGTTAGGCTGTTCCGCTTCCGCAAACCATGAACTTAAGTTGCATTTAAGGCCGTGAAAGACTTCCATCAGAATGTCTCTTCTAGATTTAGAAGAAGTTGCAAAATCGCTTACCTGCAAAACCACAGATCAATAGCAGAAATTTCATCGTGTACGCCGATGGGGCTGCGAGAAGATGCCGTAATATGCACATCGGAGTGTGTTGGTTCAGCTGCTTTTTCGGCACCGGAAAACTTGGCACACGAATCCAGAACAAAGACAGCTTGGCCTCACCGAGCAATGCCAAGCATCATCAAGGGCACGTTTCTGTCTGTAGTTGAAAATCGCAACTTCATGGACGATTGACACGCAGATACGTTGTGCTGCAACTCGAAAAACACCACATCTCACATCGGCGAGTGGCAACAAGAGGAGTGAAATGAATGGATAGAATCTCAGCACTGAGCCAGTGCAGAGAGAAGCAGCAGAACGTGTACTTCTAAAATGTTCGACGTCCTTTAGGTTGACGGGAATGTTTTCACTTTCAAATGTTTTTCTCAAATGTAAAATATATTCCATTTTCACGGCTAATTCGACACTTTTCAAATCAAACTAGACACTATTCCAAGCTTGCCTAAGGCTCTTGAAATCAAACAGTCGAACTCCTCCAAATTGAAATGAGCTTCTTCTACATTAAATTAGAGACTCTCCAAAAAGTTTAGGATTTTCGGTGAACCAAAAAGGTTCAAGGAAAATTTTAGTACAACTTTTTTTGAAACTTTTACACACCTACACAATAAGTGAAAACATTGTTTGAAATTTTGTAGAAATTTTTTTAGCAGCCGTTTTTAGTGCTAAAAAATGAGATTGTTCCGTGCGCTCGTTCAATACGACGCGATTTTTACTCTATCCATAGCAAAATTTTTGCTTGCATAGAGTTTTACACTTTTTTACAATGTAACACAATACAATCGTAAGAAACACACATACCATCACATTGATGCTTCATGTAAGCAAAATTTACACTATTAGGCAAATAAAAGTTTGAACTTTTTGAGCGCATGGCGCGATCTGATTTTTAATGCGTTATATGCATGTTTCTATGCTGTGCTTTAATACAAATTTTAATTTATTATTTTTTCTTTAAAAGTAAAAATTTTATAAAATTATTACACCTAGTGGGACAGGACAAACTAAAAATTTCAAAGAGAATTAGTCCAAACTTCCCTTGAACAAAAAGTTTGCTATTCAGTGAAGAAGAGGAGCATATTTTAAGCTACACTAAATTTTGCACATATGAGAAAAGAGATAGGAATGAGTAGTAGAAAATGAAAACGAAGATGAGATACGTTTAATAAAGCAGTGAGAAAAAAATTAAAAGTGATTGAAATGCAAAGAATTAGAAAAAATTGAGGAATAACGTTAAAAATACAATTAAATAAAAAAGTAGGAAAAAATTATCTAATGTCTAAAAAAGATAATCTAAAAAGAAAAAATATTTATAAGTGATAAGTGTTTAAAACTAAAAATGAAGGAAAACATTTTCTTTCGAGTGTGCACCTAATGGAGTGTTTTTCCTTGTAGTTTTTAATTGAATTCCTAACCCGAACGACTTGCAGTTGACTTCCACTACCCTCCGCAGTTGCATACTAAAGTTGCTCAAATCCCCCTTGTTTTGAAGGTTACGAGGCTGCTGAACATGGTTTCTAATTAAGCACTGGGATCTGAAACGTGCCTCCTACGGAATACTGTTAAGAAAGAAAGAAAGAAGTCTTGAAAGAAGTCATTAAAGAGAGGTGCATCAACGAGTGTGGAAGAATCCGTAAGTGACCTCGGCCAACGTTAGAGAGTCACTTATGACACGTTGGACGGCGCTACATCGCGAAGAAGAATGGGACCTTTGTCGGAGTCAACGCCGAGAGTCGTTTGGTTCTGAAGAGGATTAGTTGACCTACTCCGTGCCGATCGCCGCTGTATTCGCTTCATCTCGATCGAAAAAGCCGTAACGGAGACAAATCTATCCTCGTGGCTATGTGGCGCAGTTCTAGCCACTGAAGTGCTAGGATGGTCAGACAATAACAAAAAAATGACAATGACAATGACAAAAAATAACAGCTTTTTGTCGTCTAGTTATGTTCGGCTTCAAAACGTTTGAGACCGTATGCATACTATAGTTGTGCTTTTGAAAAATTTTATCGAACAAATGAACGAACAGATAAATTCGAGTCGAAAATGTTAGAATGAATGAATGAATGAACGGATTTAATCGACGTCGAAAAATTTCGAGAGAATGAACGAACAAGTTCATTCGCTCATCAATTTTTTTAGAATGATCGAAAATCGAATAACTCCCTTTTCATTTATTTCAATATTCTAACACTAGAACAATCGAATCAGGTTCTGTGCTTGCAATTTTAAAATTTATTCGATATTCGAACAAAATTAAATTAAATTAAATTCGAATGAAGTTGAAGTATTGCTTTTCTACTAGGCTACTGGACACTTCCTTTGCCTTTTGTCACGTTAGTGCTTTTTTAAACAATAGGTGATGTAGCTATCGTCACGTCCTGAATAAAGATACAGAATATTAAATTTGATTTTAGAATAATAGTCGAATTCAGCTCCCTTTCTACGTTTGAATTCAAACAAGTATTCAACTTTTTAAAACCATCGATGTTCGAATTCGATCGAATATTTAAAAATCTAGAAATAGGGAACATTCCACTATTCGAATAATTATTCGAATTTATCCGTTCGTGCACAAATGTACTGTATGTATGTACACCACTTTCAAATCACACTTTTCTAACCACAGCGGACACTTTTCAAAGCAAACTGGACGCTTTTAAAATCAAACACCGAATATTTTCCAAATTAAAGCGAGCATTTTCCAGACTAAACTACAGACTTTCCGAAAATGGTAAAATAATTTTCTGCCTAAGGATTTAGTTTAATTCTTTCATAAAATTTTTAAATCAGCTGTAAGGGACAAAGGATAAAGGAAAGAGGACAGCGTTTCTCAAGTCCATTTGGGATGCGCCGTTCATTCTCCTTTTAGGGGATGTATGTGGAAATGATTTGAATGTTCTTGACCATCCAATGATTTGCGATGGCCAGCCGATGAACAAGTCAACGCTTTGTCCTCCCCAGACAAGCCTGGTATCACAGAAGCACGCCTTGTCCTCCACAGACAAGCCTGGTACCCCTGGGTTAGTGAAGGCTTGCTTAGGCTGGGCAGGAAATTTGAACCAAGAACCTGGTGCTGGGTGCACGCGACAGCCGGCACCTCCTCCGACTGCGCTACATGCGCCCAGCTGTTAGAGAAAATGTATTTACTAACCGCCGTTAAACTCCTTTGCGATCGCAACAGACTTCAAGCAGAGAACAAAATGAGGATTAACGTTGCACAAAATAGCCGCTGTTTCACAACTTCATCACTTGCAGTGTTGCGACGAAAACTCGAAATTGTCCTTCTTGAGAGCTTCTTTCCCTTTCACAGCTCTCGTAACATTCGTATAAGCTTTTACACGTACACACACATCTCTCCCAGTAGCCGGCAGGAGTCATCAAAGCAAGCTGTCCCAAAAAGTAAACACATCATTTGAAAACATATTAAAAACATTTTTAAGGAAACAACAGATTGTATATAAAGACAGATTGTTTTTAAGGAAACGACAGATTGTACATAAAGTGCATGAAAGCAGCAAAAAGAAGATTGCATCCCTCATTCATACACTCGTTTAGAAGGTTGGGATTTTCATATGATTGGTAGCGTAAATGTTGCTTACTTGCAAATCCAAGTGTGTTTTCCACTACTAGTTTTGTTGGACGCTGACAAGTGTGTAGTTCGATGCGAATTGAATTTTCGCTATCAATCAAGTAAAAATCGCAACGAGCTAAACTAGCCCATGGCGTAATCTCTTATTTTATAAAAATTATTTTACCAGAAAGTTGCTATACTCGATTTTTTCTGACATCTTACTCAGTGATGGTGGGCGCAAACTAACTGATCACAATCAAAAACAATAGACATTCCATAAAATTATCATAAATTAAGAGAGAACTGGCAGTAAATAGTCGGTGTTTTTGACACTCACTGTATGACACGGAAGTAATGGAAACGATACCCAAAAAAGCACCGAAACAAAATACTCTATCTTTCATTCCACTTTTAGTGCTTTGTATTATTTGAAAAAATTGGCCGTATAGTCTTCGCAAAAAGTGTTTGATCTAATACATGTTCTCAAAGGGAACTTGCTACACAGGTACTCAGTAACACTCAATGAAAACGTGAGATAGGAAACTCGATCACTAAAGGGGAGAAGTGTTGAAAAGATTCCGAATTCTGCAAGAAGAAGTAGTATTATTAAATGTTTCATTTTATTGTACGTTTTTATATGTTATGTACATTGTACTAGATTTTATAATTACAAGTGCTCCGTCACGCCTATCGGGGTGCCTCGTACTTGTGCGCTTCGCGCGATGTTGCAGTATCACTAACTAAGCAGAATCAGATCAAGCTAACTGCTCTACTCTACTTGTACAGCTTTGTTCCTTACGCAGGAGTACAAAAAGCTTGTAGTCCTTAGTGTACTAGTATGATAGGGCGATCTATTGGTTCCTCACTGCTGCTCCTCCCTTAGTGAAACGGTAACCCCCTTACTGTTACTGGTCCCCCTCAATGATCCCCCTTCGCGGGCGAGGTCTTCGGCACGCCTTCTGAATCTCCGTTGGGCGACGTCTCTGGCACGTCTTCTGAGTCCCCAGGCACGTCATGCGACGTATTCTGCGCGTCTTCCGAATCCCCTGACACGTAGAAGACGTCTACGTATTTTCCGCTATTTTCCCGCACCGTAATTTGATCATTATTGATTGATGGCGATCGATACTTCAAAAACAAACTCCCCACTCGTGTTCAGTGACCTCGATTGCCCCAGGGCCGAAGTTCCCAGACAAGGAGAAGACGTCTGCGTATGTTTCGCTATTTTCGCGCCGTGATTCCCCCCCCCCCCCCATTTTCCTCCGAATTTTCCCCCTATTTTATGGATAATTTCTGCTGCGGCGCCGATCGATAGTATGACTCATCGCTTAGCGCGTTATTATAGAATATGATTTTTTTATTTTCTATTTTTACTTTATGTACATTATTAGTGTACATATTTTATTTCAGGTATGCGAAAGATAGACGACATTCTAGCAAAGAATAGGATAACGACATGGATAAAGACCAGTGATAATCAACACTTGTTTGGGATGCGCCACACATTCTACTTGGGGATGCGTTGCGGTGGCCGGCCGATGAACATTTCGGTGGTTTATCTTTCTCAGACAAGTCAATTAAACGACCACAGAGGGATTGAAAACCTGATTTGTTTGGGAAGGACATGAACCAAGAACCTCGATTCGGGATGCAGGCGGCAGCTGGTGGCGACTGCGCTACCACGCGCTCCAAGAAGAAAGTTATAGGCAAAATTCAAAAAATAACCGTAAAAGATTGCTTTCGCAACTGCTTTCAGGCGAATTTGCTTCATTTTCAACTAGGACGCTTCAGATAAAACACAGTTGAAGTGATAATTAGAATTTACCGACGAAAGGACGCTTTAGAAAGATAGGCGCTTGGTAGCGCAGTCGGTGCCGGTGACTGTCACGTGTACCCGATTCCAGGTTCCTGGCTACGATTACCCGTCTAGGCCAATCAAATCTTCCATCCCTCTGGAGTCAGGGGTTTGGTGCCAGACTGTAAAGGATGACACTGACTTTTCACCAGTTGGCTAACGCCATTGTGCAGGCCAAACACGCATTCGAATTAGCTCTACGGCATACCCAGAAGCAGAATGCGTAGCGCATTTCAAAGGGACAATCAACTCCAACCGCTATACCTTATATTTTACCGTAAACAGTAAAAAGGGGGAAATGAATAGGTAGCCTAACCCAGAGAGGGAAAGAAGTAGTTATTGATCTGTAGTTCGTGCTTCAAAATGTTTTTTAATATTGATTCGTTTTGTATTCGATTAGATTGACATATTTTACATAACATAAGCCGGTAGAATGCGTGTTGAAATCCAAAAAAAAATTATTAATGCCGTCTTTTATTCTGTTTCCTTCATTCAAAAGGCTAAAAAGGAAGGACGGTAATGTATGTAGGAGAAAGTAAATAAGAAGAAGGCCAAGGCGTTTAATCAAAAGGTTGTCCGAGGAGACTATAGTATAGAAAGCAAATATGAGGAAGCAGAAAAGAACGTGGTGTGGTAAAAAGGGGTGTTAGAAGTAGCATTGAAACAATGCGGGCGACAGATATTGCGGTAACTGTGTAGCATGCGACAAAGGATTATCAAGCGATTTTCAATATTGTATATTGGGCACGTCAAGGGACGACCTGGATTAAGTTGTTGTGCAGAGCGCTCCTGCACTCTTGAGCCTTTTGAACCGGAAGTGAGAACACGGCTCTTTTTCTACTTCAACCGTTAAAATTCTGCACTGATTTCTGGTTCTGTTCTGTTCCCTCCAAATGCGTGAAGAAATTTCTCTCTAAACAAGGCTTGGTGATCAAGCAATGAGTGACTTTGCTCTAGCAGAAACCGTTTCGCTGTTGGTGCAACACGATTTGTGATTTGTGCGGTCAACGTTGTAGGATCCGCGGTCCAGTTCAGGCGCGAAGGTGAAAGCTTAACTAGCCTACATGCTGCATTTATTGATTCGCTAGTGATTAATAATAATAAATTAATAATATTTTAATAGTAATTAGAAAATTGCAATTTTTTCGCGCCATGCTATACCATTTTCGCGTCAAATTGGACACTTTTCTAAACTATCCTTAATACTTTTGAAATCAAAGCGAACTCTTCTACCTTCAGGCGAGATGGTTAGAATATGTTTCTTTTGCTAAAGAAAAGTTCGGAATAGCTTTCCTTTAAACAATTTTGGTTATCTGCTACAAAAAGGTATTAGTTTTATAAAATTTTTGTTTTTGAAGAAGAAATAATAAATTAAAATGTGTTTTAAAACACAGCAAGGAGGGAAGCAAATAGCGCATTAAAAGATGAGGTCGCGCCATACACGCGAAATCGCAGAATTTTTATTTGATTGACAGTGTAAATGCTTATTTACTTACTTACTCCCCAATAGCGGGCATAAGGTTTAAAGCCGGCCTCGAAGTCAGCATCGCTGTGGGTGCCATGGAGTGCCGAGAATCACGGACAATGTTCTGCCATGCCAAGCGATCCAGAGCCATTTCTTTCGCACGCTCTAAAGAAATGCCTCGTTTACTCAAGTCATCTTGCTCTTGCTTTATCCACGTCTTCTTCGGAGCAACTCGCTCACTTTCCACACGCTCGGTCTAGTCCTCCACAATAATTTGTTGGGTATACGTTGAGCTGCCATTCGGTGAACATGTCCAAACCACCTCAGTCGGCGTTTTCGGATTTCGGATTCCATGGTGGGCTGGTTGCAACAGGACTTTCGTATATTTTCGTTCGTAATCCGATTGCGAAGTGAACGACTACGGCTGAACGTGAAGAAGACAAAGTTCATCAGCTCTGAGCAGTGCGCTGGATCGATCCTAAACTGCCAAGGGAAAACGATCGAGAAGGTGGAAGAATTCCGCTACCTCGGAAGTGACCTAACCGAGGAAGGAAGTGTGGACCAGGCGGTCAGGGGACGGATAAACGCAGCCTGGCTCAAGTGGAGGGAGTCCACAGGGATCCTCTGCGACCGTAGATGCTCCAGGACGCTCAAAGGCGAGCTCTATAGAACAGTTGTGAGACCTGCCCTCCTTTACGGCAGTGAGTGCTGGGCCCTGGGTAAGGCGCAGGAGCGGCAACTGCACGCGGCGGAGATGAGGATGCTGAGGTGGGCATGTGGATGGACCTGTCGGGACAGGGTGCGAAACGAGGATGTTAGGGCAGTGATGAAGACAGCCCCAATCCAGCTGAAGATGAGAGAGCAGCGCCTGAGGTGGTATGGACACGTCCTCGGAAGACCAGAGGATCACCCCACAAGGTTGTCCCTAGATTTCGAGGCACCCGGAAAGCGTCCGAGAGGAGCCCCAAGGAAAAGGTGGAAGGACGTCATCAAGAGAGATCTCGCCGAAGTCGGCGCCACGGCAGATGACGCCCTTGATAGGATGAGGTGGCGACAGATCACAAGAACAGCGGACCCTGCGACTGCGCGGGACTAAACGCTCAGGAGAAGAAGAAGAAGAAATCCGATTTCGAAGTGAGACGATCAGGGGCCGGATTCATCAACGACTTACGTAACTTTAACGGAAAATTGTAAGCTTATCAAGCGATATGATGAGCGATACGGTGAGCTTATCGCTCACCATATCGCTTGATAAGCTTACAATTCTCCGTTAAAGTTACGTAAGTCGTTGATGAATTCTGTCCCAGTATTCGTCTGAGGCACGCCATTTGAAAGACTTCTAGTTTCTGCAAGTCAGCTTTCAAAAGCACCCATGTTTCAGCTCCATAAAGCATTATTAGGAATAGCAATAAGCTACAGCTACCTCGGCCAAGAACTAATTTACGAGCAAGGGGATTAAGTCTCATCTCTTTGAACATCTTTCCAGAAACGGACTAATTCCAAGGGAGGGGGCGTTCGTATCGGCTGGTTGTAGACGGCGCGGCCGCGCGCCCAGGTGGCCATACCTGCGGCGTCATTCCCCTGCTCGCCGTCTCCGCTCACGCTGTGACACCCGTCGCGCGCGCGGCGGACAACGGCCCGACGGAGGCCATCGTCGGCTGCCCCACGACGGCGGCCCGACGGACGAGCGGAGCACGCAGGTCAACCAGATTTGCTGAGACTGCAATCAATAGGATGTTCAGAGGATTTGCAAAACCAGTGTAAAGATATTAGGTTGGAAAAAAGTCTTTTCATTTTTTTCAAAGATTTATTACTTCACAACTACAAAGTCAAATCAACTGAGATAAACTCTATTTTGTCCCAATACACTTCTCCAAAGACTGGGTAATTTTCCAATTCCTCTCGCTTAAAAGACTGCAGTTCTGGAGTCGAACCATTGATGAATCCAATTTTTGAGGTCTTCATCAGTTCCAAAATATTTCTCTCCAATTTCTTGCTTGAAAGCACGGAAGAGATGGTAGTCGGCACGAACGAGGTTAGGGCTATACGGTGGATGTGACATTACCTCCCAGCCCAGCTCCTTTATTGTTTCTCTTGTGAGTCTTGCAACATGTAGTTTTGCATCGTCATGCAGGATCATCACCTTCGACTTCTCCGGCCTGTTTTCTTAGAGAGTTGCGACGACTTTGTGGAGTTGGCCGCAGTATGTGACAGCAGTAAGTGTCTCTCCACTTCTGAGAGTTTGCCGATAAATCACTTCTCTGATATCCCACCAAACACTCAAGAAAATCTTCCTTTCGTGAACATTGGGCTTGAGATCAGACTTAGGGCTCTCTCCCTTTTGTACCCATTGCCTTTTTCTCGGAAGTTGGCACACAGAACCCAGGACTCTTCGCCTGTCACAATCCGCGGAAGAAACGATTTTCTTCCTTATCTGGACAGAAGAGAAGCAGCGATGGAGAGCTGTCGACCTTTCTGAGTGTCTGACAGGGCATGTGGAATCCAAGCTCCAAATTTCCATGAAAGCCAAGATTCTTCAGATGGATTCCTACTATCCTATGAGACACTTCGAGCTTCTCTGCCAGCTGACGTGTCGTCTGCCAACTATCGGTACGAAGAAGATGGTGTAGTTCACTGTCGTCCAATCCAGTTGGCCTTCCTGACCATGCTTTGCCCTCAGTGAATAATCTCCTTTTAAAGACTTTCCGAACCACTCATAACAGGCGCGATGAGTAGTAGATCCCAAGCCATATATATGGTTAATTTGGTCTGCTGCCTGACGTGCTGTGGATTCTTTAATGAATTCATGAAGAATGCCGTGCTGAAAACGGCCATGAGGTAGATCTGGCATTGAGTTCGGAAGATTGGGTGGATAACGAATTACAAGAAGAGTCTTAACCTGTTCCGCGTGCGAACGGTAGACAAGTGTGATAGGATTACGAAATCAGCAATCAACATTGGCTAGTGCGTTTACAAGGGGAAGGGTAAAAAAAATTTCGAAGTGTGAAGAGACTTTTTTCCAACCTAATACATGTTGGTGTGAAACAAACATAGCTCTACATCAGAATTTCGAGCTCTATCTAATGAGCTCTACCTCAAGCCTATCAATGCTACCGTTGATGAAATATTCTTCAAATTTAAAACTGAAGGATAATTCTTCGCAAACCTGCGACGATGCTGTGAAGGGTATATTTCTAGGCTAAAATTTCACACAGGATTCAACTACGTCGTCTAAATACCTTCCAGAGGAGTACCTTTTTTTAAGAAAAATTGTGTGTATCACACCGTTGGGGACATGTCTCCAAGCCAACATTCTACGCAGAATTCAATTACGAATTCTATGTTCGCAAATACAGTCTGTCTCAAAAATGTATACACTGTTTGAAAGGTGATAACTTTGCTGAGTAAAGGTACTGAAGAATTTGATGGCTCATATGAAAGCTTAAGAAAGTTGAAATTTTCTGACAAAATGGGCTGAATGGATTGCGCCATGCACTCGTTTGAAACCTTGCACTTTATACTCGATTGATTGTTTTCGCTTGAATGCTTGTTATAAATTCTCCACAAAGTGGCAATTTTGATTGATGTGAGCTTCTTTAAGGGTTCGAAGGTTAAAACACAACACACTACCGCTTGCGAAGAATGCGGAGAATGCAGGGTATCCTAAAAAATGCATGTACTATTTGAGTGGTTCTAACATTGGTTCTAATGAAGCTTATGAAGATGTTTGACACCCACATGAAAGTACAGAGTAACGAAATTTCTGTGGCGTGCAAATAGTCAAGATTGCGCCATGCTCCCGCCTGGAACATTCCATTTCAGACTTGATTGATTCTGCATGGGTTAACTGCTTGTTAAAATCCTGTTACTACTTGGCCACACTAACCTGTGTTGTGCCTCTTTTAACGTTTAGAAATTGACAACTACGTGAAAGACATGTGACATGTGAGTTTGTTGAATGCACAATATATCGCTTTCGCTCTCGCCCTAATAACCCTCTCTACATTTCTAATCCCATAACAAGAGTCAGACCCGGCTCTAGGCTTTTCTCCGAAGAAAGGAGTTTATCCTGAAGTCCCACTGGAAGTTCGAAAACACTGTCGAAGTGCATAGACGATTCAGCTAGTTCACTATATAATTCATTCACTGAAGTAATGAACGGCGGTAAGCAAGGATTGATTAATAAACATGTCCACCCCTGGAGGCACTGCTTCCAGGGCTTGGTAGCAGCGAGCAAGGAGCGATTAATAATCACTACCTCTGCCCCTGGAGGTACTGCCTCAGGGCTCGCTTGCAGCAAGCAAGGATCGACTAATAGTTGACCTCGACCCCTAGACCCACTGCCTCCAGGAGACCGAGATCTTACGGGTGGGCAATGAAAGACTATACGTGTTCAGAGATCTCGATTACCCCGAGGGCTGAAGTTTCGCACCGCTTGATTGACATCCACAAAGAACAGATAGATCAAAATCGATTGATGACGATCGAAACATCAAAAGAGGACTCCAGATTCGTGTTCAGCGGCCTCGATTACCCCCACGGCTAAAGTTTCAGACGGTTGAATGACATGCACAAAAAATATACACAACTCTTTTATATGTAATAGGATAGTATAGCAACTTCGTGATCAGGGGTGTGCGTAAATGAAATCCGAAATTTCGTAAATCGTAAATCGTAATTACGAAAAAATCGTCGTAAATCGTAAATCGTAAACCGTAAATCGTAAGAGGTGGCGGACTCATAGTGCATCTGAATACCTGATTTTCTTTTATTATATTAAGGCTAATCGAAGGGAAATATTTTTATTGAGTCGTTTTCAGTAAGAGCTGGACACATTTCTAATTAAACTGGAAGACACTAAAATCAATTAACATCTTTCAAGTCGAGCTGGACAAGTTTGAGGACAATCCAAATAAACTACTTGTTCAGAACGCTATCTACTAGAACACCTATGCACGGTGCACAAACAAAAAGCTTGCACTGCTTGGACGACCAAAAAATGCATCATAATGGCTAGCCTTTAGCTTGCATATAAAAGTGTGGCTTTGAAGAAACAACCTCTACAAGCCAGAGTCAAAACCCATAAAAATGGTTCCATTCAAAACCAAAAAATCATTTCACCACTGATCAACTAGACGAAAACAGCATTTACACAAGAAATCACAAGCATCGCCTACTGAGTGAGCACGTGGCACATTTCTATCGTATGGCACATCTGAAGTTCTAAGCCTTTCCACATTCTGAACTGTACCAAAGGGCATTTTTGCAGCAGACGAAAAGGAATTGTGAGACAATTAAAAAAGAAAACAATTAAAAATCACTTTTTCTTTTTAGACACTCATTATAGTCTGATTTCTAAACTTTAGATTACAAAAAGGAGCATCGTATGCGACATTCTTTAGAAGTAGAGTGGAGAAGAAGAGTATTGTTTGAACTGAAAAGGGTTCAACTGATTCGTAGCTGCAAGGTGATTTTAAACATATGGAAGACCCATGGTAGAGAAGTCGGAGGAGGAACGACTGTCGCGCGATTCAGAATCGAAGTTCTTGATTCGGATCCTACCACGGCCAACCAACTTTTTCATATTTCCTCGGTCGGTGACTTGGTACGGGGCTTGTCTGGGAAGGGTAAAACACTGACCTTTACGTTGTTACAAGACGTTTTGTTGCGGTCAAAACTCTTGCGCCAGGCGGGACTCGAACCCGCATCCGCTGCTTTCCGGGCAGCGATGTTCGCCTTACACCACCGGCGCCGTTTGACCGCACGTAACATCGCTGCCCGAAAAGCAACGGATGCGGGTTCGGGTCCCGCCTGGCGCAAGAGTTTTGATAGCAACAAAACATAATGTAATAACATGTAGCCTATCTACCAGCCGCTCCAGGCTTAAGCAAATGTGGTAAAACTGACCTTTACATCGGCTGGCCACCGCAAGTCATTCTATAGGTTAACCCGCACTCAAACGAACTCCACGATATCCCATAAAGGTAGAATGAGTGGTCTCAAACAGGAAGCAAACTAACGCAGCGCTTTACTCTTCAGCGTTCTTTGAAGGCATTTACAACTTCTGGAATGAAAGAACGTCGTTTGACGATACCTAGCAATTACTTTCGGTATTTACTTCGCCCACATGTTTGCTTGTACTTGTTAGATTTCGGAAAGTCCAAATTATCACACCACTAATCAATGACTGTTTGCATTCGCCAGTCCTACTCTCCATTAGCCTTGTGAAATCAAACCATTGAAAAAGGAGACCAAAAGTGTCAAAACCACTTCACTTCTTTCTTGACGAAATCAAAAGTTTTGTTTAGGTTGCACCTTGTATGCAAATACATTCAGCACCATAACGTGCTGTGATAGTGGGATCGAAATATGAGTGTTTTATTTTTCCAGCAGCTTAGCTGTTATTCCACAACCCGCCTGCAATCAAGTCCAATATTCCTTGATGGCTTTGCTTCAGTTCCACTCGCATTGGAAAGAGCCGATTAAAAATATGCTCAAAAAGTCACAAGTTGAGTAGTTGTGCAGCACAGAATATGGTTCAGCAGGCGATCACATTCCTTACGGTACAAGGCGAATTTGCATCTTCTTCTGTGGACTGGAATGTAGTGTTCTCAGGCAGTTGCAATGTGAAAAGTGCTAGAGTGCACCAAAAAAAAGGGCTAGCCCAGTTTCATCGCCAGGATTTTATAATTCTAATTTTCTAATTCTAATTTTTAATTTTATTGATTGTCAATGCTTCTTCTCTAGTATAGCTCTGATACTAAGTCGGCAGCTCTTGAAGAGATGAAAAGAGGGGTAGGCAGATGAGTCGAGCTCGAGCGGCCTAAACACAAAGCTGCGTTTTTCTGTTACAGTGCCACAGTAGAACATAGAAGAGTAGATAGGAAGCAGCAATGAGCTATGGGAGAAGACTTTAAAAGCGGGTACATCGTTATAACCCTAATTGTATCACGTTATGTGGACTCTGCACCGAAGATCAGATTTACGAAAATTTACGATTTACGACCCAAAATGTCGTAAATCGTAAATCGTAAAAAATTTGTCAAAAATCACCGTAAATCGTAAAATCGTAAATCGTAAATCGTATTTACGCACACCCCTGTTCGTGATTGAATTCTGCGTAGAATGTTGGCTTGGAGACATGTCCCCAACGGTTTGATGCACACAATTTTTTCTTCAAAACAAAAATAGCTCCTCTAGAAGGTATTTAAGCGACGTAGATGAATTCTGCGTGAAATTTTAGTCTGGAAATATACCCTTCACAGCTTCGTCGCAGGTTTGCGAAGAATTATTTCTCAGTTTTGAATTTGAAGAATACCTCATCAACAGTAGCATTGGTAAGCTTGAGGTAGAGCTCATTAGATAGAGCTCGAAATTCTGATTTAGAGCTATGTTTGTTTCACACTAACATGTATCTTTACACTGGTTTTGCAAATCCTCTGAACATCCTATTGATTGCAGTCTCAGCAAATCTGGTCGACCTGTGTGCTCCGCTCGTCCGTCGGGCCGCCGTCGTGGGGCCGCCGACGATGGCCTCCGTCGGGCCGTTGTCCGCCGCGCGCGCGACGGGTGTCACAGCGTGAGCGGAGACGGCGAGCAGGGGAATGACGCCGCAGGTATGGCCACCTGGGCGCGCGGCCGCGGCGCCTACAACCAGCCGATACGAACGCTACGCACCCTAATTCCAATTGTCAGCATGGCTTCGTGCCGAAGAAGTCAGTGGAGACCAACATGCTTGAATGTCTAAATGATTGGACGTATTGTTATTGTTAGTATATTTGTGCCACACGAGGTTCTTAGGTGGACAACTTTACTCAGCAGGGCCTGACGTTTCGACGTTCCGTCGTCTTCAGAGGCCAATGTCCACCGTTGAAGGCATATTTTCGCCCTGTGACCAGTAGAGGCGAATAATCACCTGTATCACCTGTCGTCCCGTTGATCATCGACTTGCTCGAGCGGGCGCCAGCAGCGTCTCCATTCGTCCCTGTCGCGTGCCAGAGTGGTCCAATGGATCCTCCTCGCTCGAGGGACACGAAGAGCGTCATATCGGTCGTTCAGGGCTTTTACGAAGAAGTCCGACCAACGCGTTGGTGGGCGTCCTGGTGTTCTTTTGACATCCCGCGGAATCCAGTCTGTGACGGCTCTCGTCCAGCGGGTGTCTGCGAATCGCATTACGTGGCCGGCCCACCTAATTTTCGACGACTTGGCCCATGCGACAGCGTCTCTGATCTTCGAACGTCGGCGAAGCTCGGAACTCCGGAGGCCTTCTCTCACTTGCGTGAGTCGTGTCACTCCGAGCATCGTCCTCTCGATTCCACGCTGCGCGACGCTGATCGCGTGTTCATCCTGCTTTCGTATAGCCCAGGTCTCTGAGGCGTATGTTAGGGCAGGAAGAACAGTGGAGTCGAATAGGTGGGCACGGAGTCGGACGTTCTTCGTTTTCTTCACGACTTCTTCGACGCTCTTGAAAGCTCCCCAAGCCGCTCGTTTCCTCCTGCTCAGCTCTGGTGCTAGGTCGTTGGCCATGTTGACTTCGCGACCCAGATACACATAGCTGGAGCATTCGGATATGTTCGTTCCGTTGAGCGAGAATGGGGCATCAGAAACCCATCCGTTCTTCATGAACATCGTCTTCGTAAGATTCAGCTGCAGTCCAACGCTTCCACATACACGATCGAAGTCGGCCAGCATTCGCTCCGCCTGACTGATGCTCGGTGTTATGAGCACGATGTCGTCAGCGAAGCGAAGATGGTGCAGTTGCCGGCCGTCGACCTTCACTCCCATGTCATCCCATTCTAGTTCGCGCATGACGTTTTCGAGGGTAGCGCTGAAGAGCTTCGGGGATATGGTATCCCCTTGTCGAACCCCTCTCTTCACGTCAATGACGACGTCGTTGTAGAATGGTGAGATCTTGGTCGTGAATCCACTGTACAGCTCTCGAAGGACTCTGATGTACTGAGTAGGAACGCCCTGGGTGAGTAGGGCTTCCATGACCGCTTCAGTCTCGACGGAGTCGAATGCCTTCTTCAGGTCGATGAACGTAAGGCAAAGCGGCAGCTTGTACTCTCGCGACACTTCGATGAGCTTCGTAATGGTGTGTATGTGGTCGATCGTGCTGAATCCTCTCCGAAATCCTGCTTGTTCGCATGGCTGTCCTTCGTCCAGCGTTCTACTAATCCTATTCAGGATGACTCGAGTGAACAGCTTGTAGACTACGGACAACAGGCAGATCGGGCGATAGTTGCCAATGTCGTGCACGTCTCCCTTCTTGTACAGCAAGACGGTCTTGCTGGTCTTCCACTGAGATGGAACCTTGCATTCCGACAGGTAACGTGTGAAGAGCCGCGCCAGGGTGTTGATGAGCGTAGGCGGGAGGTTCTTCAGGTGTTCGGGTCTGATCCTGTCAGGACCGGGTGCTGTACGTTTCTTCACCGACGAGATGGCGTGTCGGATCTCGGAAGGGAGAACAGAGGGGATGACGTATCCATCCTGCGGAAGATGGCGTAGGGGCAGGTGGACGTGGCTATCGAAGAGATCGGAGTAGAAGTCGTGGATGACTTTCTCCATGGTCCTTCTGGAAGAGGTGACGGTTCCGTCAGGACGTCGGAGAGCGGTCATCTTGGTCTTGAAGTTGGCGAAGTTCCGGCGGGCATTGCGGATGCTCAGCCCTGCCTCTGCTGCTTCAGCCAACACTTCCGCCCTTCTCTCCTTCAGATCTTCCTTTATCGCCGCTCTGCATAGCTTTGCAAGCTCGGACGTCAGTTGATAGTTGCCTGAAGCTCGTGCTGCTCCACGCTGGCGTATCAGCTCGAGAGTTTCCGGAGACAGGCGTCTCTTGGTGGTCTTCAAGCTCTCGGCTCCCTTAGCACTATCGTGGAGATGGTGCACGAAGCGATCGTATTCCTCGTCGACGTTGTCCATGACGGCATCTTCCCAAAGGCCGACAAGAGAGGTGTAGAGATCCCAGTTGATAGTCGTTCTGGGACTCCTCTTCTTGAACTTCGCGGCCTTCTCTCCTTGACGCGAAAAGCGGAACCTCGCGCGAAGGAGGCGGTGGTCCGATCCCGTGTAGAACTTGGGGACAACGGAGACATCGGTCAGGCAATACTTGCGATTGAAGATGATGTGGTTGATCTCGTTGTGGAACTGGCCACCGGGGGATTCCCAGGTCCATCGTAGGGAGGGAGGCTTCTGGAACTGCGAGTTTCCATGGATGGTCTTGGTCGACATGATAAACTCAGAGAGCCTTTCACCTTGCTCGTTCCACTCCAAACCGTGGGTTCCGATGTGAAGTTCTTCCGGCGACCTTCGTGGCCCGATCTTGGCGTTGAAGTCGCCGACGATCACCTTGTAGAAGGTGTGATCTTCCTTATAGAACTTCTCCAGCTCCACGTAGAAGGCCTCGACGTCTTCGTCGTCGTAGTCGGATGTTGGGGCATACGCGACGAACACAGTCAAGGCTGGCACGGAGCCACATCGCTTCAGTCGCAGACGTCCGATTCGGCTTGTCAGAGACTCGTACGAATCGATGTTCATGGCCAAGTGCGTGTTGACGAGGACACCAACGCCGCCTACTCCCCTGCTGTCGCATGTTCCGAGGAACAGTTCTTCTCCGGAGTCGTAGGCGGCGTGTAGGGGGTGGTGTCTTCTCGTCTCGGTCAGTCCGATGACGTCGTACTTGATCTTCCTGGCTTGCATCATCAGGTCCTCGACGGATGCTTCCGACGCAAGCGTGCGGGCGTTGTAAGTACAGATCGTCATCCTAGTCCTTCTCAGTTTGCGCAGCCTGGTTAGGCCCTGAGATTTTAGCAGCCTCTCCGTACTCGTCCTTCCCATCGCTGCAGAAATGGGGGCTCTTTCGGGGTCAGGGGAATGAGGCCCTTTTGTGCTGCTGTGTTTGACTGGAATACAACGTGGGTAGCTAGTCAGGCTCTGTCGTGCGGGCGAAGAACTCCGGGCAGCCAGCCAGACTGCCCGAAGGGACGGGGCGAGACTTAAGGCGGCCTCGAATCGCCTTACATGTACTCCCAGTCTACCGAGTGCAAGCTTTTGGCCGAGCCGACACAGTTACAATCCGCACAGTCACGGACACATCCACGCACACTGTGCACGAACATGCCGCTCCCACGCACAAGGAACGCATCGACCCGACACAGCAGGAGCAAGGAGTCCATCCCCTGCATCCCACCTGCGTCTCTGGGCAGTACACGGTCGCATTTGGTTCGCGTTTAATTCCCCTATCCATCACCCGGGGACGCGCCACGTGGCCCTGCGACAAGCGGCCCGAGATCCCTCTTAACAAGAGAGCCCGAAGGCTCTCTATCGAGGGAGATCCGTGGAGAGGCGAATAATATTGGACGTATTTCCTAGAGCCGAAAAAGGCATGTGACGTAATATATTTAGATTTCTCAAAGGCTTTTACCACGTTAGCCACTTGAAACTGCTTTACAAATTTCATTTCATTTCATTGAAACATGTGGTACAAGCACATGTAAAGCGATCAGCGTGAGCGCGCTCACCATCGCACCGAGAAAAAGCATCGATGAAATCAATTAGAAAACGAACAAAACAAGGGAATGAATCAACCAAATAGCGGAAAATAGAAAACTTAAGAAAGGCAAGAAAGCTCTGCGCAAAACGATAAGAAGGGACTATCGAAAACCGCTACGGAAAGCAAAGGGAAACAAGATTAAGTAAAGAGTTACTGGGGAGATTCAGAGGTATTTCTCTAAAATCCTTTTAAAAGCCGCAACGCTTGTAGGTATAGCAAAACGTTTACTTAACTTGGCGTATTCCGCGCCGGCTCGACAGACAAAGTAGTTGGAGCGGACTGAACTCCGGGCCCGAGGAACCCGAAGCTTTACAGCAGCACCCCTCGTTATGGAATCACTCGTCACGAAAAATCTACGTCCACTCAGATGGACAAGACCGTGCAGCGCTTTGTAAACCATAATAAGATCGAACTTCTTCCGCCGTGTGGATAGAGGTTCCAAACCTAGCTGCAAATTCCGCACATCATGGTTCGGAATAGAACGGTAGTTTATATGCCTTGACCTGAAGAAAAGTTTTCTAGTGAAGCTGTTCTGGACCCGTTCCAAGGCGTTAATATTTTTGATTTTATTTGGACTAAAGACAGGAGTGCCATACTCGAGAATAGGGCGGACGTAAATTTTATAGGCTTTGAGGAAGATATGTTCGTCTTTAGTAGTTAGGCACCTGAAAAGATTGCATACCCTGCGAGTGGCCTTCGCCGCAACTTCATGACAGTGCTTATCGAAATCTAAGTTATCGGTGATAACGAAACCGAGATCCTTAACTTCCGAAACCTGCGATAATTGAACGCCTTCGATAAAATAAGGCATTTTATTATTGTTCTTACCTAAGTGAAGCACTTTAGTTTTATCTTTCGCTAACGGAAGGCCCCAAGTGTGGGCCCATTTGGCAACTGCCGAGATTGCTTCCTGCAATTTATCCACCCCTCCGGGGTCAGTTACACTATTATAAATTTTGAGATCATCGGCAAAAGCCTTGCAAGATACCCCAATTGAATTTATAAGTGATGGGATCCCCCTGGTGTAGATGTTGAAGAGTACCGGCGAGAGGACAGAACCCTGAGGGACACCACTACATGCAATTTTGGCAGAAGACAAATGGCCCCTGTAGTTGACCCTGAACACACGCTGACATAAAAAGGCTTCTAGCCATTTCACTATCCTATAATGAAGCCCCACAGCAGACAGCTGCTCCAAAAGTTTGTCATGAGGAACCTTATCAAAGGCTTTCTCAAAGTCGAAATAGATAACGTCGATTCCGTGACCAGATTCAATCAAACTAGTCCAGTCATTTAAAGCAACTAGCATTTGGGCGGTAGTCGAGCCTCCTTTACGAAACCCAAATTGCTCAGGCGGAATTATGGAATTGTTATCTAAGTGGGAGACTATTACTTCTTTGAGCATCTTCTCGAAAAGGCGCGCCATGACAGAGGTGATACTAATAGGCCGGTAATTCCGTGGATTGCTGAAAGGGGCCTTTTTGGGCAGAGGAATAACGAAGGCCTCCTTCCACTTTCTGGGTACCTCTCCTCGCATTAGACTTAGATTGAAGATAATTTGAAGCGGGGTCACAATTTCTCCAGCTACCTTTTGGAAGAAGAACAACGGTATACCGTCGGGCGTGGCGGAGAAGGATTTAGGCCAAGCAAGAAGGCGCTTCAAAATAGCTTCTTCATGAAACCAGAAGGAGACCTGCATTTGGGGACAGGATGGGAGAGAGCTCTGAATAAGTGCTTGCGGCGAACCTTGGTCGTTCCGTGACTGTTGGAATACAGCCTCAAAAGTGCGGGCTAATTCCTCGGCTTTATCCTGGTCGCTGTAGAACTTAACTCCTGAATCATTAATGAGTACCGGTATTGATTGTTTGGATTTTAACCTAGCATTTATTAAACGGAAGAAGTCGTTGGGATTTTTCGAGCTACTAATTTTCTTTTCGAGTGAAGCAGAAAACTTTACCAACTTTTTACGGAATCTTCTGGAGAGAATATTAAAGTAACCAGAGGTTTTATTTGACGGAGAGAGGACAGCTTCTTTCCAGGCCAGTTCCCGCCTCTTGGCCAGCGAAACTAGGTATCGCGGCCAGAAACGCTGGGAGGCGGGCTTCCTGGAGCACGGAACGTAGGTTTCAATACAAAACTTAAGAACGGAAATTAGTAATTCGTACATCTCGTCAACTGTGTTAAGGGTGGATAGTGACCCAATCCAGTCAACTTGACGTAAGTAAGCGATAATGTCGCTGTAGTTGGCCTTACGGAATTCCCTCACTAATCGCGCCGAGCTATGGGTTAGGTTGGATCGGACGGAGAATCTACGGCAGAGTGGTCGCTACTTCCAATAGGAGGCTTAACCGCGACATTCCTAACCAAGGCTGCCCTGTTAGATAAAACTAGATCTAAAATGCTGTCACCTCTAGTACCTGAAACGACGAGTTGCGAAAATCCATGAGATAAGCACATATCGACGAACTCGGTAGAGGATGAAGAACCCCCCTTCATGTTGCCCCAATCAACGTCTGGATAATTGAAATCCCCGACTAAGATACAATTTTCTATCTGAGTTGCTAAGTCGCTGATCGTATTCACCAACTGCAAGTTGTTATGGCTTGGACAAGAGGGAGCACGATATACACCAATAAGTCTCAGACTCTCTTTACCGAGAATAATGTCACAAGACAGAATTTCATAAGAGTCCACAACAGATTCACTAAAAACTAAATCATAAGAAAACGACGGCTTAATAAGGAAAAGGATTCCTCCCCCTACTTTTCTCGGCCTATCGCATCTAACGAGGTCGTAGTTTTCGCAACAGAATCCCAGTACCGAGGAAGCGTCGACGGAATCCTTGAGCCAGGTCTCCGTCAGCACAACCACTCCGTAGTCAGAGCCAGCGAGCACATATGAAAACGGGAGGATGTTTTTAGCAACTGATCGAATATTGGACAGGAGAAAGCGAAAAAACCCTGCTTTCCGAAGCGGTTTTACTAGTTTCCCGCTTTAGATGGAACACGAGGCATCTGAGGCAATGAGGCAGACAACACACCGATTTTGGAAGCGGATAATGACAATTTGGACAAATTATTGGAAAGCCTATCAGCCTTGAGTTTTTCTCGAACTTCTCTCGGAAGAGAATGCCGGATATGGATTTGACGAAACAAACGAGACTTATTAAGCATTGGTGCACGTTTAACAGTGGCAAACGCAAAACGAGAAGCAGGGAAAGAAACTTTTAGAATCCTAGGGTTGCCGCGTCCCATACGATAGACGGCTGAGGGCTTGCATTCGATGCCCAAGTAATCAAGTATTTGGCGAACACATTGGAGATCGTGGGCAACGCGGTCGGAGGCCCTGATAGCACAACTCTCAACGACTCCACTGAATATGACGTCACGAGAATAATCGATATTATTTGAAACTAAATTTGAGCCTGAGGAATCGAGAGAAGACAGAGAGGTGAGAGGTACATAGTGTCGGAGGATTGCAGGGAGGAGAACAAGGAACAGTTGAAGAGACATTGGAAGGGCTAGTAAGACCTAGCGTTTGTCTAAGAGATTGATTTTCAGCTCTGAGAGTTTTCACCTCTTCGACAAGATCATTACATACAGATAGGATCGATGAATTACGCCTACGATCTTCCAAGAGGATGGAGAGAAGTGCACGGAAATGGAACGGGATCGAATCATCTGCTAACAGAGCTTCGGCATGGGCGTTGAACTCGAGTGAATTAGCCGGCGTGATGACGTGTTCGGATCTAGCCCGGTAGGAGCCATCGACATCCTGAGCCTGAATTGAAACAGGAGAAACACCGCGATCCATGATCAGTAACACACAGGATGGCCGCTGAAGGTGGATCCAATTATCTGTAGATGGGTTAAGGATTTCCTGTCGAACAGGTCATTTCAGGTTAGAGTTGGTACGGCTTTTTTATCCATAAGGTATGTAAAAAGTGAAGCCCCACAGGGTGGCGTCTTGTCACCGCTCTTGTTCATGGTTTACACCTTAGATGTGGCAAAAGAATTGGAAAGTGCTGGTGTTATTGTAAAGCAGTTCGCGGACGACGTAAAAATCTATCGGGAAATTTCCACTGTTGATGATTGCAGAGCATAGGACTGGTCCAGACGTTGGTGTCTTCCTTTGGTTCCGGAGAAGACAGTGCACATGACTATTGGGACTTCGTCAGCTGCTTAGATTACTGTATCGATGGGCAGTGCATTGGGAAAGTAACTTCGGTAAAAGACTTAGGCTTCGTTTACGATGAGTAGTTGGACTTTTCAGAACATGTAAAGCTAATAAATATATCGCAAAGGGTTGGCAAGGTTGTTTCAAATTTTCGAAGCCCTAGTAACGAATGATAGAAGAGTGCTGACATTGGCGTATAAGTTGTACATCAGACCTATTGTCGAATTCAGATCTGTTGTGTTCCCGCCTCGTAAAAAGAAAGATGTGGCCTTGCCAGAAAAGGTTCAAAAAAGTTTCACAAGGAGAGTTTTATGTAGAACCGGGGAATTTCTCTATTCTAGAATCCCACGGGCTAGTATTAGAAATGCTTGAAGGATGTTTGCACTGTTTTTAAAATGCTCACAGGGAGGGCACCTTGCTCTGTGTCGGAATGTTACTCCATCACACGTCAAGAACTCAAGGCGGTTCCATGAAATTAACTTTTGCCAGAGCCAGCACCAACCTGAGGGCTAGGTCTTTTACCTGTCGAGCGACTTCTGCTTTCGTAGCACTCAGGTTTGGTGTTCCTGCCTCACCCCATGCATTCGCTGAGTTCAAGCGTATAGCCACTAATACACTACTCGAGTACTAGGTCATATGGTTAATGGTATGAGTGTTGCTTGATTTTTGTTTTTGTTTGCCTTCTCTGTTACAAGTGTGTCTTTTGCTCACGTAATAAATAAATAAATAAATAAATAAAATGCCTTTCTCTTATAGGGCAGGTAGTTTATACTTGAAATTCTCTAAGCACCTTCAGCTTCCCCTAAAACCGGGATAATTCAGAAGCCGAGTTGAAAGTTTGTTGCTCAGATCTGAAATTGGTTGAATAGTATGATTGTTTGTAAGTATTGTCTCACTGTTTGTATGTTTTCGTCCCCGTGCTCTTTTTTGTGATTGTTTCTGTTTGTTTTCTAACGTATTGCCTTATGCAATCGTAATAAAACAATAACAATAACAATAACAATATTGACATCCCAAGTGTAAATGTAAAGTGTAAAAGTAAATGTAAATGTAGTGTAGTGTAAATGCTACTTAGATGAAGCATCAAAGTAAGGATATTTGTGTTCTTTAGAGTTGTTTTTTTGTATCGTTAACAAGCAAACGGAAAAACTGCTATCAATCGAATAAAATTCGCGACGTCCTGGAAGAGCATGGTGCAGTTTCTTTTTTTAGTCCTAAAACATAGCCGCATTTCTGTTCTTTAAAGCAAGCTTTCAATTATTACTTTTTCTTAAAAATAGGAATTTTATAAAATTTAAATACGATGTGTTCACTTATTGAATAGATGAATTAAAGCTTCAAATAAAGTCATACTAAAATTTTCTTGGGCAAAAAAAATATTCTAACCCTTTTAAAGACTCTCTAACCTAATGTAGAGAAAGCACATTTCAATTTGGAAAAGTTCGCTCTGATCCTAAACGTTTTAGGCTAGCTTAGAACGGTGTCCAATTTGATTTGAAAAGTGTCCAATTCGACGTGAAAATGGTATGAATAAAGAAATAAATAATTAAATAAAATTGCACTGCGAAAAAATGGGGAACATGACAGATCTCTCAGTGGGGTCACACAGAGAAGTCCCTTTGCATGGCGGCCTCTCGGTGCGTTCTCTGAGAACGTCCCTCAAGTACCGCATGAAGTGGAACGTAGCCACTCATGAGGGAGCGCGATGCCATTCAACGACTCCATATTCGCCTTAAATTCCTGGCCGAATGCACCAGCCAGCTCCAAGAATTGACCGACAGTCACGGTCCTCACGCCGTAACGACGGTCATTTCCAGTTTTTTGGTTTAGTTCCTTCCGTGCAGACGTACATGGACGACGAACACCTGCAGGAAGTGCATCGCGTACTTTTTTGTGCCACATCTGCCCCTCCGTTTTTCTGTGTTGAATTTTTAGCTCTTGTAGAAGATCTCGAGGTAGCTATGCTGGACTCGGCCGCCCTCCGTCCGCACCTTAAAATTGGGTAGTTGAACTTTTATTGTTTCGTTAAACTGACATCAACAACAACGATGAACTTAAAATGATACAAAATACAAAAACGAATAAAGAGACAGTGGCGGCTCGTTCTCATTTATGCTAAGCAGCACCTTCATGTGAACACGAAATAACGGAAGGAAAGTAATCCTTTGGCAGCTAAGAGAAAGGAAACGCTATGCTCGTGGGAATGTTTCTAGACAAACAATTTTACTGATCAGCTGCGATATTTATTTATTTATTTATTTATTTATTTATTTATTTATTTATTTATTTATTTATTTACTATTGGTTGCTAATAAAGAGGGCAATGTTGAGTTTTTTTAGTACTAAGTACTCTATTGCCATATAGAGGGATACATCGGAGAGAAAAATGGCAAGAAAAAAGATAGGTATAACCAAATTGTACAACAGAGAAATAGAGCGTAAGTCTCTATAGCTGCTCACTCTCCGGCTCAGTACAAATACATTTATAATACTGTTTTTCGGTTATTTCCTTATTTAAAACTGAACGTGATAGCGCAGTTGGAGGAGCCGCGGTTGACAAGCGGATTTCTATTCAAGGTTCTTATTTTTTATGTCTCGCCTAAATTAAGCAAGCCTTCCAGGGCCGTTGAATTGGTACCAGATCTCTTTGGGAAGAGAAGACAAGACTTTTCATTGGCTGGTTACTGGATAATTCAGTGCATAGGCCAAATATGAACACATTAAAACCTTTACGATACTTCGTCAAAGCAAAATGCGTGGCGCATCCCACAAAGATAAGCACAATACAGGCATGACTGAAGCGAAAGAGAAAAATTGTTAAGGAATCAAACAGCGTAAACATTTTTGAAGTCATCCTCCATTTGTAGTCAATCATTTTTTTTCACTAACGGCTGTATAGCTTCTGATAACAATTAATAACAGCAGACTTTGATTTTTGAGGAGCCTTGGAGCAGTGTTTCGGTATCAAAAAGGTGCATAGGTCCCCCTCTTTATCTGAATTTCCACCAGAAATTTTCGCCACATCCAACTCCGCTCCCATCTCGCGTTTCTTATGACATCTCGTTTCGTATGCATGAGCTTCACACGTGGCCATGAAGTCCATTTGCTTGTCCACGGGGCCCAGGCGGGCGCATTTAACTGTTCGGACTCTCAAAAAGCGTAAAGGACGGCGGCACTTGATCCCCTTTGGGATGCGCCACGCATTCTCCCTCTAAACGAGATCGCATGCCTGCGTTAATGCGTGTTTGCCCTACACGCTGCGTTTAGACAAGACATATCTCCTATACTTATCTTTGATACCTTTTTTATCCTTCTATTAGCTAACATACCGCGCAGTCGGAAGATGCACCAGCCTTCGCGTGCACCCCGATTGAAGGTTCTTGGTTCCGCTCCCGACCAACGTTTCTTTTCCTCAAGGGTCGGCTAATGTCTATCCTACTTATATGGAAGGATAAAACACTACGTTATCCATCGGCTTACCACCACGAGTCATTGCATGAGCCGAGTAAGCATTTAAGCAGCCCTCATGAAAGCACGTAGAACTACTATATAGGTTGGCCGGATTAACTGTGGGTGCCTAATAGTGTTCGAAAAAGCACTGTGCGCCAGTGGTTTAGTGAATTTCGGACCGGAGATTTCAGCCTCGAAGATCACCCCCGTAGCAGTCGACCTAGAGCAATCCTGGACGACGAGTTGAAGGAATTGGTGGAAGCTGAACCATTCCAAGCAGTTCGCGGGATCGCGGAAGAGCTAGACGTCAGTAAAACTGCTATTGCGGATGCTCTGAAACGCCTTGGGAAGGTGGAAAAGCTCGAAAAGTGGTACCCCACGAGTTGAGTGAGCGGCAAAAATCGTCACGTTTCGAGATTTGTTCTTCTCTACTTTTACGCAACAAGACTGATCCGTTTTTTGGATCGAGTCATTACTTGTGATGAAATGTGGATTCTGCATGTTAACAAGAAACGTTCCTGATAGAGGTTGAAGCCGATGAATCCCCTAGGCATTTTCCAAAGGCGAACCTCCACCAGAAAAGGTAATGGTTACTGTGTGTTGGTCGACGGCTGGTGTGATCCACCACAACTTTTTGGCACCAGGCCAAACGATCACAGCAGAGTCCTTCTGTAAGGGAATCGACGAAATGCACCGGAAATTGCGTCACCTTCAGCCAGCACTGGTGAACAGAAGAGACCCGATTCTTTTGCACGATACCGCCTGCCCACACGTTTCACGAATCACTATTCGAAAATTGAACGAGTCAAGTGTTGAAGTTCTGCCTCGTCCGCCATATTCTCCAGACCTCTTAACAGCCGACTACCACATTTTCAAACACTTTCAAAACATTCTCGCTGGTAAAACCTTCACCAATCAGGACCAAGCCGAAACAGCTTTCGTGGATTTTGTCGAATTTCGACCACCTATTTTTTCTCTGATGGAATAAGTCGACTGGTGGCGAAAGTGTGCTGATTCGAACAGTGCTTATTTCGACTAAATCCGAAGATTCGTGGAGGTTATCGTGGTTCAAAGTGAAGCACTAGCAACGCTGAGAACTTTCCGAACAACCTAATGGAATGGGCGGCGCATACCAAATAGGGATTGATTAACACTGGTCTTTATCACTTAAACTAATCCACTTTTTAACGTTTTTTTCTAACAGTCTAATGTCTGCTTTTATTACTTGACATATGTTTTCCTTTAACTGGATTCCACTACAGTAGCCATGTTCGACTCTCCTTGAACCTCGGCATGGTAGAATCTGTCTGTAGAGTTGCTGAGCTCTTCACGAGGTTGGTAAACGGCTTTATTGGTGGCTAACGTTTCGGCTGGATCGCCTTCTTCAGAGATGAGATTGACATAGATTGAAGAGATGTTTGGTGAGGTAACTCCTAATTGACCTGCCCCTTTCAGGCTCTGAAGAAGGCGATCCAGCCGAAACGTTAGCCACCAATAAAGCCGTTTACCAACCTCGTGAAGAGCTCAGCAACTCTACAGACGGATTCCACTACAATTTGTTATCTGCTTATCTTCTTCAATGAGTAGCCACATGAAGGGCGAGGATAAAGGCGATCACGAAATCCCGTAGAATTCCACTTCTACGGGATTTCGCTGAGGGCACTGCATGCGTATTGGGTATCATCCAATGAACTGTTAGTGGGCAGCCAAAGGATAAGTCAGTGTTTTATCCTTCCCAGCCAAGTCTGCTACCAATTCGCCGACCCCGAAGGATTGAAAGGTTATTTGTTTTCTACTCCTGTCCCATTTTTTACTTCTTCTCTAAAATTCTTATTTGCGTTATAATAGTGTGAACAGTACTTCCATTCCCTAGAATGTTCATCTTGAATAGAGCTCCGCTTATAAGAAGCCTAGAGGACAACTGCAATACTTCCCGATCAGTTGACCAAAGACTGATAGCTAGTTTGTATTCTGGAAGATGCACTGTGTTACAAAAGCGCGTTTGTAATGATGACTGGAGTGCTCGCCAGACACTCAGCTTCAGACAATGTTCTGCAAGAGTTCAACAATGATTTCAGGAAGCAGACTTTCCAGATTTTTAGACTCTTTTAGTTTTTTTTAGATACATTTTTAGATAGTCTACATGCATGTGGAGGACAGCCAAGTTCAAACTGATCTCCTATCCAAAATCTCATTATAGTCTTAATTAGTCAATAAATTACCTCTCTACCTAGCTCTTTGAGGCAGCACAAAGGACTCGTTGGCAGGTACATATCTCCGGGACGCTTCTTATAATTGATTCATCAGATGACTTCAATCGCTTCGCTCATTGCTGTTTTAAATATGTGTGGTACTCTACGTGAAAATAAATAATTAAACAATTCTTTATGGTTAAGAATTCTAAGGATCCGTGACCATTGAGTATGCATTTGTTTAGTAACAATCATGCGGTCAGTTCCTGAGCCGCATTATTGTTTCTAAACTCTCTATAGGCAACTGTCATCACATCTCTCACCCTTTGTGTCCTTTGCCCAAGCACGCACAGTCATTTTAGTTCAGAGGAGTTAAAAGATCTAACGATTTGATTGGGCGCGTAACAGCAGAGTTAGAGAAGGCGTCGGCTGTCGCACTGATGTCGCACTGCACTTAAATTCGAGGCTCTTGGTTCGGACCCCGCCCAAGCCAACCAAGCCTCCCATCTTTGCAGAGTCAATGATTTGATACCAGACTTGTTTGGGAAGGATAATGCATTAACTTGGTCATCGTTTGGCCACCGCAAGTCACTGTATATGCCAAATACGCATTCAAGTCGTCTCCACGACTTCCCGTCGAAGAGAATGCGCGGCGCATCCCAAAGAGGATTTAGAAACGTATTCACCGTATTCTTTCCTATCCTTTACCGTATCCACTGCAAAAACCTTTCGCTAAAAAGGCATTTAATCTTTCCTGACCAGAATCTGACGCCGACCATTGCTCTCGAGGGCAGGATGTAGTGGGATAAAGCAACATTTAGTCCCACTGTCTTTCCGACCGTATACCTGATACGTGGTCCTTGAATGCGCTATCAAATAAATAACAATAAAGAATTGTAAAACCCTATTCTGTAAAACCCCATCTAAGGCAGAGGCACGGCAGCTCGGACATGGATTACCTAGGAATCACACGGGTTTCCTACTCTAGTGCATGCATAGCGATATAGAAGACTTGCGTTATACCCCAAAGTGTAAGGGTCAGACGTTAGGTCTACCTTCTTCACTTACCGGAAAAGGTCTTTTGTAGATGGTTTAAGCGCGTGTGATTGATTGTGATTTCTGCCAGAAATAAATAAATAAATAAATAAATAAATAAATACTCTATCCATCGATCTACTCGCAGATTGCCAATCTTGTTACTAATGTAGCACAAGACAATTTTATTACCTTGTCTTTTTTGTACTAGCGCACTTGTGGTGCATTTTAAGTGAATAAATAAATATACCATTTTTCACGACGAATTGGACATTTTTCAAGTCAAACTGAAAACTCTTCTAAGCTAGTCGAAGAGTTTTGAAATCAAAACGAACTGTTCCCAATTGAAATGAGCTTCTTCAACATTAAACTAGAGACTCTCCAAAAGTGATGGAAATGCAATTTTTTGTGCAACGAAAATTTATGATGACTTTTTTTGTCACATACTCAATAAAAAAACATATTGTTTAAGATTTTTATGAGGTCTTCATTCATTGAGAAAAAATGTTGGTTCAGGGCTTCTTTCAAAGAGCAGAAACACAGCCATTTTCAGTGCCAAAAAAGAGACTACGCCATGACATCTTCCAAGACGTCGCGATATTTATTCGAACCATAGCCGAATTTCTGCTTGCATGAAACATGACACTTATTAGCGATATAGCAAATACAACTGTGAAGAACACACATGTCTCCACTTTGAAAGTTCATGTAAGTGGGATTTACACTAATAATCGAAGGAAAGTTGCGGCGAACTTTTTGAGTGCATGGCGAATTCTGATCAAACTGCTCTATATGCTTGCTTCTTTGCTGCGTTTTAAGGCAACTTTTAATTTATTATTTCTTCTCTAAAAATGAAAATTTCATAAAATTATCACATAAAATTATTGGGGCAGGTAAGCTAAAACAAAACTTCAAAGAGATTCATACCAAAATATAGGGCGATTTTCCTTAAACAAAAAATTATTGTAACTATCGTATTGAGACCGTAGTTTAACCTGCCTGAAGGTCATTTTGATTTGGAAGAGTTCGCCTTGATTGAAAGCCCTATTAGGGGGGAGGCAAAAGTAATGAGACTCTCCATGCCGTGTCCATATATCTCGTGACTGCAGTCTGGTTTCATACTTATCGCATTTGTATGTTTGTATGCTACCTACTGAAGGCCACCTGAGAAGTTACCAGTTCCGCCCTTTCCAGAAGCATGCCAAAACTGCAGTCTGTCTCATGCCGAAACCCCAGCCTGGCGGGTCGACCTGTGTCGCGCAAATCTCGCCCAATTCCCAACCCCGAGCCGCCTGGGCTCAATATTCACGCAAGATGAGAAGTACGTCTTCTACCTTAACCCTGCCAAGCAGCCAGTCTGGGTGAGGCCTGGTGACCTGTTACCGACCTTCGCTCGGTGGGATGTTCACGGCGAAGGCACCTTCTGAGCTTTTGGGTCTGCGCCCAATGACCGGTATACTGGAAGTTGTTTTCCAAAAGCACGACGATGGACTCCAAGGCCATGGTGAACGAAATAGAAGGGATGGACAGGAGACTCGCGCTTGTTCGGTCTCAGCGCTTCAAGAATGTCCTCCTCTTCGACAACGCCGCACCCCATCGGGAACAAGTGACCACGGATAAGCTTGCTCAGCTGGGCTTCGTTCACATGCTTCACCCACCGTATTCGCCGGACACCTCTCCATGCGACTACCACCACTTCTTGGGCCTACGGGACTTCCTGGTCGAAAGGGACACAAGAACCCAAGCAGTCCTTGACAACCATATCGAGCAGTTGATCAATACCAGGCCCAAGCAGTTCTGGAAGGATGGGGTCAGGAAATAGGCTGAGCGATGGCAGCAAGTCACTGACCTTAATGGCATGCACATTCCTCAGCATCGTTGATTTGTAATTGAGTTATAGATTTATATAGAACAATTTTTTCAATTTGTCTCATTACTTTTGCCCCACCCCCTCCACCTAATAAAGCTGGTTTAGAAGGGTGCCTAATTTGGTTTGAAAGTGTCCAATTCGACGTGAAAATTGCATAAATGATAATTGAACAGGTAGAGTAGATTTTTGCTGCGGGCTCCTGTCACGATGTATGCTCGCTTTTATGTTCCTAATTGTTTCCCTGGGTTCTTTGACTGTATTGTGCAGTTCTATGTCGCTTCTTTTTTTCAGCTGGGTGAGTATTCTAGTCGCCAGTCTGTTTTATTAGTGACCGCTGATGTTTTTTTTACGAAATTCCAAGGCTTGTACGTCTTGTTTTAAAGGCTATTGTTAGCACATCATTGTGCGTACAGTAAATAAATGAATAAAATCCTTCGCTCAGGCGCCCAGAATGCGCATTCTCAGAGCTTCATAGCAGTGCGGCGAAGACCGTCTGACTAGCTCCAGCCCCCAGAAGATGCCGACGCTGCAAATCACCCAACCTAATTTAACTAACGCAGAAGAATCGATGCGGCCAGCATTTCGCAACATCCGCCGGCCAGTGCTGGCGGATGCGTCTAATTCCATTCCGCACCTGTTCTGCCACCGACGGCGACCGCGGACGCCTCCCGACACGCAGCCCCGACTCAGCCCTCCCCCTACGGACCGTCGCCCCGTCCGTCCGTCCGTCCGTCAGCAGAAGCTCGGGAGACGGTAGCCGACAGGTTGGTGCGGCGAAGCGCGCGTGCCACTGCGCGACGGCGCGCGGAGAGCGCGGCGGCCGCGGAGACGCAGGGCGCGACGCGTCGCAGTCGGGGCAGCGCCGATAATTGCGGACCAGCCGGCCCCGCGGTCGCCACTCGCCGCCGCGCGGTTTCGCAACTCGCCCGGACATCCTCCGGGTTCGGAGGCCGTTCGGCCTGCTTGGCTGTCGGTATAACAGCACTAGCCCTGCGGGTGCTGAGCTCTGCAGGCTGCCGAGCAGGGGCTCGACTTCTTGCCGGTGATTCCACTTCGAGCGACGTTGTCTGGTCAGGCAAACGTCTTCTCCTCATCCTCATCTGGCACGTTTTCTCATTGCAGTACGTTATTGTACTACATTTATCCTTTCTTCTTACATTACAAGGCCATCACACAGTATTATAAAAATCCGACCCCTGACTTTGACACCGTAACCCAGTGTTCCATTGAATGAATTGCAAAACTCAACCAGAATTTGCTGCCACCGTAATCCAGTGTGATATTGTCATTATCACCTCCAAAGATTGCAAAAAGCACCAATACTAAGTGCGATTGTCCGGCATTTTCGTATCTTGTCGGCTGCAATATGGTTGGTTTCAAAAAAATAAGGGCCATTGCACATATCTATCCAAACCAACATCCTAGTCGGCAGGATTGGCAGGCAGGCACCAGAAATTCTGGTTGATCTCTATAATTCAGTACAGCTTAGGCTAAGCTTCCGATTTTCCTGTAACACCGCATCCTTAGGGTATTGCAACAGGTGACCCTGATGATAAAACCCTGAACAATCTTATGCCTAAGTTGCGACTCGCGTCTAAATTGCCACAGGTAGCGACGAGTTTTCCGGGGAGTGACTGGACGAGTTGTCGCACCGTATGCATGCGGTCGTTGCGGGACTGGCCGCCGGCTGTGACGCGTTCGCAATTCGCAGGAAACTCGTCGAGTTGAGCTGTTCTTGACTCGATCAACTGTGGGCATGTAAGTAGTAAGCATTCCTTTCAGGTACAAAGTAGCGGTAAGATGTAGATAACTGGAGATTTTAGTAGAAATAGCCGCAGAGAGTACTAGAAAATGATCTCTAAAGCTGAAGACCAAGAAAGTGCAGATTTCTGCCCTTGACTTCCGCTGTGCTTGCTTCTTCTTATTATGGTTATACGGAAATATTTGCTGGGAGTGATGTGCACATGGTGAAGTGTTCAGTGGTGGTAAATATAATACAATGTCTACACACATTTAAGACCTATCTGTCGATGTAACTCCAAGTGGGCCTATGATTCTTAGGTTCCATCAAGGGAAAGATAGGGGTTTTGAGTACGGATTAAACGCGGGACAAGACTTCTGCTGAAACCGGTCTCCGACGTTCTTAAATAGATCCATATTTTATGTTCCTTTTTTACCTACAGGTTGTAACGGAAAAGGGCCTTTTTCATCACTAAACGATTAGGATTTTTTAAACTCGAATTTGATAAAGATTCTTTTGTCGTGCTCCTTGAAGTTACAACGTTGCGGGTGATGCCAGCAAATAAGGAAAGCGTTTGCTCTACTATTATTTGGAGAAGTAGGCTACCTAATTTTCAGCTGCTCTTGTAAGTTTCGAACTAAGTTTTGGGGGCAGCCTCAGGCAATTGAGATATCTGCTCTAAAAATGGTTCGTTAAAGCGAGTTAGGAAAATCGTTCAACTATCTGTTGCAGAACCCGGCTTAAATGGGATTTCCACCATAAATAAAGTAATCCGGACAGGTGTATAGCAGACAGTTCCTCAAAACAAATATAACATATCATGTGCGCCATAGACACTTCTTTAGTTAAAGCAAGAAGGGAAGTTCATGCCCATCTTAACGGCGCAAACACTTGAGGAGTCGAACTTGCGGCCATCGGTGTTTTTAGGGAAATAGAGGTTTTCTATTATTTCCACCTCCATACTCGTGTTGTAGTTACCCCTCATTCCCAGCATTCATATCCTTTTTAAATACGACTTCCACAGATTCCTGCTGAATACGAAACCCTTAAGAAATGCTCGCCGATGATATCAAATAGTGTCCATCGGCGAAATGGAGGCTGGTAAGCGTCCGACCATTTCTTAGTGGTTGATTGTTGATTGTTGGGTCCCGCAACGACGGCCTGCACACGGTGCGATAACTCGTCCAGCCATGCCCCGGAAAACTCGTCGCTACCTGTGGCAATTTAGACGCGAGTCTAAGTTGCGGAGCTGCTGCCCTTGCTGCTCTTTTTTTGTCTGAAATTGGCTTGGATAAGTATGTGCACTGGCCATTATTTTTTGAAACCAACCATATTGTAGCCGACAAGATAGGAAAATGCCGGACGACCGCACTTTGCATTGGTGGTTGTTGCGTACACATCTTTGGTGGTGATAATGGCTATATCACACTGGATTACGGTGGCAGCCAATTCTGGTTGAGCTTTGTAATTCATTCAATGGTGCACTGGGTTACGGTGTCAAAATCAGGAGTCGGATTTTTATAATACTGTGGCCATCACCACCAGGAATTTATTCGTTTTTGTTGTCACTTTCCGTTCTCATTTCGTCACGTTTATTCAGCGTATATACGTCCCCTTATTGAATCAAGTGTATCTGTGTTTGCCTTGTATAAGAGAAAAAGCGTCCGGCGCTGTTGTACTTTCACAACTCCACGGTGCGAGGAGAGGTCGAAAAAAAATTTCTCCCAAACGAAAAAAAAATTCTCCCTTCTTTTTCCTTTTACTACGTAAACAAGGTAAGCCTAGTTGTCTTGCCCTATCTGCTCAATTCGAATTCTTGGCATAGCCCACCTTGAAGCATCTTTTAAACAGCATTCGAGTGTAGTTCTTCTGGGGTCTGTTTTTTCAATTAGTTAATGTCTTTCTCACATTTAATTTTCACAGTAACAATCTGGTGCGGAGAACTCATCAAAATAATTTAATAACGCTGCAAAAAAGAAGAGTAGAGTGCTATCGTTTTTCAGTGAAAAAATCTGCCAAATGAGTACGAAGAGAAAATGGTTACCTTGCCAGTTAACTCAACTCGGTGCAGGTTCAACCGGGGGGTTCCACCTGCCGCTCTCATAGAACTCAATAAATCCACCACATACTTCATCGGATTTGTTTCGGGTTTTGTTTCATCCTACCGTGTTTCCTCACCATTGCTTGCTCATATAGGAATGCTGTTTTGGGCACCCATTTCCTTAATTGTCGGGAGTCGGTGACATAAGGTTTGCATGGTTGCACTTTATGCTGCATTTTTCTAAATTTCTGCCATGATTTTACACCAAAGTCGTGTGGACTCCTCCCCCTCCTCCTATTGGACTTGCACCTACCGCTCTTCTATGTCCATCGTGTTATGTGTTTCAATGTCGTTTTCATTTTATTTATTTTGAAATCATTCGTTTTCTTAGTGCAGGTACACCATCTATCTCTTTTATATCTGGTAGCTTTACTGCTGCCGAAACAGGAAAAGATGTCCTCTTACAGTTATAGGACGTAAGCATCCGCTGTCCACGTCAATTTACAGCCGATTCGCATGCGCAGCTATTTCTAAAGAATATATTATCGTTAATTACGGACATACTCAGTATTGTGATTATAGGAGTAGGACAATGACCAGCGCAACAAAGGCAATTGTAAATGTTCACTAACACGTACATAATGATCAAACAAAATAATTCAATTGATAACTTTGAAGCGTTATTGACAAATTTCTTAAATTCCTCAAAAGCTCGAGCTAAGATGTCCTCTTAATTACTTTTCCTCCCTTTTTCTATATTTCTCTTCCCTGAAGAACCACCGGGAGATGTTATAGCATTGCGGTTCGTATGAGAAATATTTGCGATAGGAACCTATTATTTCGTTGGCTGGCATTTTCTTGCCCTCACTTTTATTTTATTTGTAGTTTTTGTATAAATTCTCCCGTTCTTGTAGGCCTAGATATTTTCGACATTCAGCACACGGTTGAATAGAGAATTTCAGTTTGTAAGAGAACGCATCCTAGATGGATCGGTCGAAATTGCTGCACCCCTATTCCCTATTGTGCTTCGGGTCTGTACTAGTCACGTGGGAGCATCCCTAAGATGACAGTTATGTTGTGTTCATACAGTTATGCCACATCCCCGTCTCATCCGTATTTCTCCAGGGCCAGAGGCGTAAAAATATAACCTTCCCCTGCTCTGCTTATTGAACCGCCAATTAGCTACGATCAGCAGTTTGCAAAACCACGTGAGTCACTTCGAAACTGCAGGCTGGGCAAAGGAAGGAACTCGGGTTGTGGCCCATTTGACCTACTCGTGTTCAGGTGAGTCTCATTCTAGAGTTCCTTCCTTTGCTATGCCTCATGGCGCGGAGCAAAGCAGATTTGCCGCAGCGCAGCGTTGAGTTATCCTAATTATATCGACTGGACTGGACTAATTCGATATTTGTAATAGGAGAGCCAAAGTTGTGAAGGAAAGCGGCTTCGCAGCCATCATAGCTGGAACAAGTGTTCCGATTCGTGTGCCTTTAATCTTTTCTGATTTTCATTTTGTTCTGTGAACCCTTGAATAAGGCAACATCAGCTGGATGTTGCTGTGTCGAAAACGTAACGGTTAATGAGGTCTTCTATAGAAAACCTCATGTATATCTGCTGCATGTCTACCGTTCACCAACCTACTCTATTCCTTTGCTATCTCTGCTACTGTTCCCGAACTCCATATATTCTTCAGAAAGGTATTTCTTCATGTTAGAGTCTTAGTTATACAATGGGCAATAAGTACCTTAGCGCTCAGGTTTAACTTCAGCGACTGTTTCTGATTCCATACTCCTGAAGCACCGCAGTTCTGTGTGTGCTCCTTCATCGAAGGGGTTTTATTTGCGCACCAATGTTTGGTGGCATTTATCCATCCACATTACGAGCGTGATATCTGACTGATGCAGAGCGTAACCATCTGGGGTCAGATTTATCAACGACTTGCAGCAATTTAACGCAGAAACTACTGCGGAAATCCCTGATAGCGCGGCTTATCAAGCGATATGGTGAGATATTTCACCAGATCGCTTGTTGATAAGCCGCGCTATCAGGATTTTTGGCTCCATTTTCTCCGTTAAATTGCTGTAGGTCGTTGATGAATCCGACCCTTGGTTATCTCCTCTACTTACAGCTTTGCTACGAAGAACGGTGGAAAGAGGTGGAAAAAAAACTGATGATGAGATGGGAAGAGGGGGTAGGGGAGAGTAATGTTTACATCTTCTGAAAGCTGATGCTATTATATAGTGGATTCATGCTCACCGTTTTCATATCAAAGCAGTTTAACCGCGTTCCGCGACTGTGGGATTCACTAGTAAACTTCTTCAACACCCTGACTCGGTAGGTTCAAGGACTTCTCGGTAGCTTCAAGGATTCATCATATTTTTTTACTATTTGAAGGGTGAAGATTATCGTTGTGGTACCCATTTTCGTTGTTCAGACATACGCTTACCATATCATAACTTTCCCTAGTTAGTTCGGCGTTTGTTTTCCGTGTGATTCTACCCATAAATCGTGCGAAAGCCCACATTAGCATAGATTTCAATCTCATAGCGGTTATCTGATGCATGTCGCAGCTGAACTTCGCAGTTTTTATTTGTGAAACTGGCTCCATCTTGGAAATACGGTTTCTTTCAAGTGAAGGTTTCGATGTAGTGAATGGCTGCTCGCGTTGCAAAGGCGTCATTATTCGAAACCGGATGTGAAGACCTGCAAATGTGAAGATGTGAAAGGCTTACAAGGGCTTTCAGAGGGGGATGATTTATGATGACGTAATAAGAATGGATTATTATAAAAGTGTGAAGCCATATAAGTGTAATAATTGATAATATGAGTAGAAACACGTTTGAAATGCAGCGTGTCGTTGTGTGCTAATCCCAAATATTGGAGTTCCTATAACAAATTACACTTCAAGTGTCTTCGAGGGAGCGGCGAGGAGTTGCTGGAGTCCACATCGACGAAACCATTCTTTGGCTGCTCGAGCCCCAAACATGTAGTTCGAAACTGAAGCCGCCAATCACTGTGCTTATAGTGAAGCGGGCCAGTGCCCCATAAATTAAGGATTTTGGTTGGTTGTAAGGGACGGATCAGTCTGAACAAGGCAAGGAATTCCGGGATGTGACCAATTTTGACACAGGTGCCGTAGGTGGACCACATCGTGAAGTTTTTTGTACACGCATGGGCCCTCTGCTCTTTAAGGAGGCAAATTATTAACCTGACCTATCAGTGAGGTTGTCCTTGATAATGTAATGTGTTGATCAATTCTAGGTGAGTATAAAAACGGGAATAGGTAGGCGTATCTTATATAAATGTACACTTGCAAAGTGTAAAGCCACATAAGGGCCCACAGGGAACAATGAAAATCTCGCTGTACTTCGTTTATGATTTTTCAAAAAGCCTTTCTTCCTCGCATTTATGGATCTGTTCGCAAACACATGCAGCGGCCTCTCTCACAGATCCACTTTATTGTGATCGATAAGCGGTTAAGCTAAAATCATCGATATTAGCATCACACATGGTTAAAGATACCACGGGTATCATAGATTTTCACTAGTAACTGGATTTCAGTGCAGCTGCTGTAACCTGGGAATATCGGGACGTTATATATAAAGGTTTCTCTTTTTTGGGAACAAAGTTCTTGATGTTATCTATGTCCGCCTTCAGGTTCAAACCGTCAGATAGATACTGCCATTCATTTGATATGCACATGCGAGTTGGTCTTGAAATATGACTCAGAGCTTTCGGTGACACAGGCACAGTCAGCGTGTGAAAAACGTCTCGCAGTTCTCTCCTTCCTATTTCATGAGTCAGAAATTTCGGATCTATCCTAGGTAGGGAGTTCACTCAGTTCTTTTGACAACGAAGATAAAATTGAAACCGCAGTATTTTACAGAGACGGCAAACTAGACTACAGCCTACAAAAGGACCTTTGTGTTGTTTACTTTTGGGGAGAGACCACTCTGATCTTTCCATGTCTAGGGGGGGGGGGCATATGGTTTTGCTTTGCGGGCCGCCTTGAATTTGTTCGAGAGCTTCAGTTGCTGTTCCACGATTCAAGAACACGCATCCAAATCCAGGGAATGTGATGTGGGGCCGTGGGTTGGCAAACGTAACTCCGAACTCAGGTCTTCCGCTCTCGACTAGGTTGAATCCCACCCTGGTTAGGTTTTGTTTAGCTTTTCTAGGGGAGTTTTCTCCGAATAGGATAGATCCAAAATTTCTTAATTTATTCACTGATTGGGCGCGTGTAGCGCAGTCGGGGGAGGTACCGATTGAAGCGTATACTCGATACCAGGTTCTTGGTTCGAATTTTCCTTCTAGAACAACCAAGTCTTTCATCCCTCCGGGGTCGGTGAGTTGGTAGCAGACTTGTTTGCGAAGCTAAAAGCGCTGACTTGTTCATCGGCTGGTCGCCGCAAGTCATTGTATGGCAAGATTCAAGTCGTCTCCACGACATCCCGTAGAAGTAGAGTGCGTGGCGCATTCCAGAAGGATTGAGTAACGCCGCCCTTTATCCTTTGTTTTCATTTCTTCACTGATTGCGCTAGAACGTTACTGTTCAGTAACATTGTCCCAAACTGAAGAACACCGTTAGAGGAGAAATTCTCCTCAAAGATCCATTTCCTTCGCCTATGTTTATCGAAATTCTGACAAAATGGGAATTCCTTTGAAGTATCTGTTGTTTTCTCAAATCGCATGATTTAGCTTGCGAAAACTCTACCTCGGGTAAGGCTTAGATTTCCTACTGCAGTTACAGTTTATTTATCCCAGCGGTTTTATTATAGGGGTTTTTGGGTAAAATCCTCGGATTTCGTAGAGAGAGGGAACGTAGGGTGGATCCCCTTTGTAGAGTTGAAATGCTGCTTCTGCTCTTACGGTTGGTGTATTATCGTCGTACACATCCCAAACCCGTTGCCGTGGACTTCTGGGTCCTCGCTGAAGAAAAGTCAGCAGTGGAGTGGCATTTTGACATCGAGCTTAGGCTGCCCATATTTCGCCTCAAGCAAGAATGGACATGTATGTCAGGGTGCAGAAGAGAAGAAGCAATGCGGATTCCTTTCGTTTTGCAGTCTCGGCTTGAAGGGCATCGAAGCATTTTCAATATTCGGCGAGGTATTCGTAGAATGTCGCTCGGTGTAGGCCCCTTAGTCAATTTGCTCAGGCTTTGTGTGGCTTGGGGAATGTGATTACCCTTCGGCGAATTCCATGTTGTACACAAAGCGAATTAGTATTGAAAACGTGCTCGCATCTGTAAGCTGCACTAATTCATACGTCATGAGGCGTAATGGTACTGGCTGCCGCTTGTCGGAGCAATCGTTTTCAGTGTCGTCACGCAAAACTGGCTTTCCAACACCGTCGTCCGCCTTGGGCTCGTCTGGGATCGATAAAATAATTACCTTGCCCATAGGATGGTCGCGCAAATCATTGTAAGGTCCTTCACATTCTTTGTGTCTCCTCTCTTCCGACAGGATGAAAATGAGCGGCGAGACCAAAAGGGACTAATTAGTACTGCTCCTTCCCGTTTATCCTTTTGACTTTTCACGGCATTTTTCTTGTATATTCGGAAAAAATATTGTGATGGCCAGAACTGGAGCTTAAGTAGTGATATGTTTTACATTTTTTACATAAGTGTTGTAAAGCTAGCTACCGAATCAGCAGTATTTGCTGTCATGAATTTTTTTTATGTTTTTGGCCTTTGCCGACGAGTATCTAAAAATGATCTTGAACGGAAATAAAAATCATCCTTTTTTGTCAAAAAAATTAAGCAGCTATTCCAATAGTCTCGATGACCAGTTGTAAGGTTTTCACTTACGATAACACATGGCTCGTCCACATGTAGGTCTCTTCGCTTTGCCTAACTGTTAATAAGCTAGCTTGAGGTTAATGAATAGTTTTTGTTGCCAACAAGCACAGCATATGACGAGACGGGTGTATCTCAGTGAATCGGATGCAACAGCTCCCGGTTAAAATTCTATAAACACCGGGATTAGTTGTAAAATGATCTAACTAGTTTTCGGCGAGCTAAACTTCCAGGCGATTCCCATCACTCTGGAATTTTAACCGGACCAGAATGTTTGCTTCCGGCAAGAAACTGAGTGATATGTCTGCATATAATTAATTTCTTTTCATCTGGGCGCGTGTTAGCGCAGTCGGAGGAGGCGCCGGCTGTCGTCTGCATCTGATTCCAGATTCTTGGATCGGATTTCCCGTCTAGCTTTGCGACCAAGCTTTGCATCTTAGGGATCAGAGATTTGGTGCCAGACATGTCTGTGAAAGATAAAGTGTAGACTGGTTAATCGGTTGGCCACCGCCAGTCAATATGTAGGCGAAATACGCATTCAAATTGCCTCCACGATTTCTCGTTGGAATAGAATGCGTGGCTCAAAAGTGATAGGTTAACGCTTTATAGTTTGGTTCTCTGTTCACAAATGCGTTCTGCGCTTTCCTCAGCGTCAGCCATACAAGCCCAACCATCACATAATTTACCCTAAAATTTAATTTTAAAGGAAACAAGAGACCATTGGTGCCTTAAATCTCATTCTCAACACTTTGCGGTTTTGCCATTGTAAAGCTGGCGCGCAAGGATTGATTATTGTCGTTCTTTACTCCTGCCCCACCCCTTACAATAGTGAACCCACACAGTAGCCATCTTCGGAGTGGTTAAGATATACAACTCCAGAAGATGGCTACTGTCTGAGTACTCAAAATCTTTCCAAGCTTGACCTAATTTCATCCGGGTTCAGGCGCGTATCTGTTTGGAGGGCACGTGGTAACGCAGTCGGAGGAGACTCCGGTCGTCGTGTGCACCCGATTAGATTGGTCCAGGTTCGGATCTTCCCGCCATGTCATCCAAGCTATCCACCCCTCCTGGGTCAGTGAATTGGTACCAGGCTCGCCTAGCAAGAGTTGACACTTCACTTGTCCATCGATTAGCCACTACAAGTAATTCTATAGGCTAAGTACGCATTCAAATTGCTTCAACGACATTCGTGGAAGTAGTATGTGTGGCGCATCCCAATATTACCAGTTTAACTAACTGATCTCCAGTTACCCGTTTTGAGATACCTTGCGTGGACCAGATTCATCAACGATACCGCCGGTATCATCTGACGGCGGATTCACCATATCGGCCTACGTAGTAAGTGATACAAAGATATACAGAGATACAGATACGACAATCGATATTCCGTTACCGGCCGGTAAGCGGTCGATGAATCTGGCCCCGGGTGTGTATCGTTCACCAGCCCGCTTAGTGCCTTTTATCCTCATTTGTTCAGAATTCGGCACTTTGTGGATCAGGGGGAGGCATTCACTCTGAGAGAAATTCTTGATTGTATAGCTCACGGTAGGACAGCATATTGGGCGTTGCTTGACGTGATCCGCGCTAGCTCTACGATTTTGTTGGAAATGTGAAACTCTACTAAAAGAGGAGTAATAAGTAAAAGTTGTCATTATAACAATACACGCCCCCCCCCCCCCCCCCGAACACGCATTGCTCCCGGAAGTGAAACGCTAATCAAGGGGCATTTTCTTGCCTCCGACTGTGCTTTGGGTTCCAGTCCCGCCTGGCACAGGAGTTGTGTTCTCGACTAAACATCCACATCTAACAGCTTTTAAGCCCTATTACTGCCGATACGGGCTTCAACAGGCATGTAAAGCTGCTGCCTCCATTCACTGCCGATCTGCCAGTTGGCGATTTGAACGAGTCATTGCTTTCAGTGTTTGAAGGGGACGCAAACAGCATTTCCACGTAAATGAAGCTCAATGGCGCTCTCCAGCCGTGCTATTCGGCTGCTGTACGGAATCACTGCCAGACCGTCCGTGCTTCCGTCTTCTCTGCGAACGTTCCCCGTTTTGCCGCTGTGTCGCTGGGAACGGGGACGATTCCAGTAGGAACGGCCGGCTCCGGTGAGGGATAAAGCTGGCCGGCGAGGGCTGGCGTGCGGTTGGCTCGGCGAATCGATCGACCCGCGTTTCGCAATGGCCGCATCGGCTTGTTATATCCATGCACTCGTCGTCGTCGCTCCGGGACTTATCCCTATCTGTTTCACCCCACCCGCCAGCCGGCCACGCACACACAGAGTCAGTCCAATTGTTAAGCCCAGCCGTCTTTGTTCGGTCGCTTTCATTCCGTCTCGACTCGCCGTCGGAGAATTTCGCAGCAGCAGCAGCCAAAGTATGCCGTGCGCTTGTGAAATTCGACACCGCCTCGACAGATGTCTAGCCCTCATGCGGGAACTGGCTAGCCTTAATCACTCGTTTATCCCCGTTCGGTGGTCATTAGTGTAATTATTACGACGAGTATTGTTATGAAATCTGTATCTGTGCTTCGTTCGCGATCACTGCTGCTCAGTTTACTGTGTAGGTGACATAACCTCTTTTTTTTTCAGGGTAGGTAGACCGGCACGGTAGCAGAATGGCCGAAGGACCAGCTGAGTGCGGCGTGCAGGTGATTTGTTCTGTGAAGTTTTATTCACACTGTGGCGCGAGATCCGTTTAGACGTGGTGACTTTTGTGCCGCGTCACTGAAAACGAGTTAACGTCAAGAGACGTCACATCCTCATGTCACGTCACGTCGTGAGCATGGCCTGACTTGCAAGCTAAGTCGTCAGTGACGTTGTTATATTGGCGGGCGGAATCCTAGTTGGAGGGGTCATACCTTAGTGATGTCGCAACGAAGAGAAACCCAGGATTTATCCTAGTCAGGAAGGGGTAACGCTAAGATGACAGTTAAGTCGATCATTCCACGACATGACACCACAATTCCTGAATTCGCATATCCTCTTCTATCATCTGACAGTATTTAAAGCTCTAAGTTCAAAGGAAGGGACGAAGGAGCTAAACACCGCGTGCCCCCCCCCCCCCTCCGACTAAGCTAGATCCGAAGCACAGTAAGCAATAACGCATTGAAATAAGCAAACTACGCCAACCTGACTGCTCAGAGAGTAGCAGTTTCCGAATTCTTAGCTGGAGTTGGTACCTCAAATATAGTTCTTAGAGCAATCCTAGTTGAAGGGCAACGCGTTTTAACGATGCTCTAGGGGTGAACGTATTCAGTGTAGTTGTGAATGCATAAGCGACATGTGAGAGAGCAGTGTAGACTTTTTAGCACAAGGGTAAGTGAAGGTCAAGGTGCAATCGCAAGGAGGGGAGGGGGTCACTCCATATCAGTTGCAATTTATCGTACAGAGGTGCCCCCCCCCCCTCAGGATTGCACCAAGATCAATCACATACAACCAAAATTTGGGATAAAAATCCTGAAATCAACTGCTGTAGTTTTTAATACGATATGACCTTCGTAATACAAATAGGATACTGTACTTCACGTCTTAATTTTTGTAGAATTTCTTCGCATGGGCTCAAGCCTCTAATCTTAAATATTCTCAATCATTTCTACATAATTTGTTTTGGTTTCGTGAATGCAGTTGTTTCTATATAATTAATGTGTTCGACATACAGATAGCTGTACACGTACATTCCCCATGACATCATTGAAATGGAACCTTTTTAACTAGGATTGCATCCATCGACATCACTCGATAGAAACTTATTATTAGAGAAGACTCATGGTTTGCATGTAAATATCATCATGTAAGTAATAGCCCTTTTTGGACCCTTTGTTGGGGCAAAGCAGGCAAAGATTTGGAAGAACTTTAGGTGGATCCTCTCCTAGACTTGCACTAAAGAATGATTTGATAGTGTATTATAGCAGGAGTATCACTAATGTCACGGAGTTTCTCCGTAAAGGCATGTGTTAGACGTGGATCCAACATGCCGGAAAGGTCATCAGGTGCACAGGGAGTGTTTAAATGGATTTAGCCTACTGCGACCTCCCAGTCAGACCGCTGCAGAGGCAGGTCACTATATTACTGTTATGCATGGTGCTCATACCGCCTTTGGTGTCACAAAGCCCACAGCCGGCCACACCTGTGAGCAGCAGCGGTTAATGAGTCCCGCTGCACAACGGGTTTTCAAGCAAGGAATCTGGTAGGCAGAATTAATACTGCTATCGGTGTGTGGCAAGAACGTGGAGCTGTTGTCAACTTCCCTTGTCAAGACAACGAGCTGATTTTCAACCCTAACTGATATTGAGCAGTTATTCCTTTACATTGTCCACTGCTCGGTAAAAGTTTTGGTTGAAACAGCGCCAAGCATTAGATGAAAGGTAACTGGATGCCTTCTTAGTTGATCGAGAGCTGTCTGATTGCTTAAGATGCACATTTTAAAGCCTTATCGGATATTTTTTGCAAACAATGAAAAGGCGCTACGAATTGCGAACTTTACACGACTAGCAATTCATTAAAGAAATCTACGTCCTGCTTTTTCTTTCTCGTAATTCTAATTCTAATGAACCAAGTGATAGATGAATCTTTCTAGGATTGGTATTCCTTTGCCTCCTTAAATTAAGGAAGTGGTCTTTTACTGTGCTTTGCTGTCAGCAGGTCTTCCGGTCTATAAGGTGTCCCAAATAAGGGAAGGGAGAGAGAGAGAGGCGAGCGTCCGAAATAGGGGGAGGGAGGGAGGGACGGAGAGAGAAGAGGATTCGGAACTAACCTAGTGGGAAGGTGTTACTGCTAGAAAAGCGTTATCTTTCCTAGTCGAAGAGGAGAACCGCTTTAAAAGCGGAAAAAATGCAATCAGGGTGGCCTATCCCCGAGTGAAAACTGTATGGAAAGGTGGTCTTGTAGGCGAACTCAGTCTACACTCTTTGTAATATAGTGCACTTTCAATTTTCTCTTCCTCAACGGGACTGCATTGAAACTACATTTTTGTTAAAGAAACTATTCACCGAGCTGGTCTACAAGGGAACTTTTGTATGAAATTTTCCATTGGGAATACTCCACCTCTTTCTGTTTGGGTGCAAGTCGAGAGTGGCTGGTCCACCCTCTGTACCTTTCTGCACCTGACAAGTTTACTCGAGTCGAATCAGACTTAGATGAGCTTCAACACCTGCATTGTGCATGATTTCAAGCCTAAATTTTCCATTTTAAAAGCTTTTGAACCAATTTCTAGGACTTTATGAAAGAAAACGAGGGTGCCGCACCCTTACAGACTTTCAACTCTGTGTGTTCCGGTTTTCTAGCGAACCCCTCCAACTAGGAATTAGGATAAATCCAGAAAGGCTGTTTCTGAGGTCTTCTTTAAGCTAGTTCATGGAGACATCATTGTATAATAGCTCACTTATAATTTTTCTATTTTCAAAAAGGTCGAGGGAAGTGCTCTCCAACCCCTCCCCCTCGTCTGCAAAGGAATGAATCGAGAATTGATGAAGAACTACTATTTTTTCCTCCGTGGGCTAAACTTTGAGGCACAGTATGGTTTAAGGGTGGATTGGTTGGGGCGAAGGTTACGTAGACCTTGTTGGTCACCTAATCTTTGGCCAGATTCATCAATCTCGTGTAAACTTGTATAAAGGTAAGGAAATCCTCATGGTTATACGAAGATGACCAGATCCATTAACGTACGACGGTATCATTTCGCCGCGGATTCACCTACCGGCCTACGTAGTAACCGACATAGGGAGTTCGGCCCCAAAATTACACATCGTATGTTGATGTATCGGTATCAGTAGGTTTAGCGGTATTTCTCACCGTTACCGGTCGGTAAGCAGTTGAGGAATCTGGTCCCAGGAAGATGGTCGAGTATCTTCCACCTAACAAAATTCCCACACCGTGGGTATGTTTCTCCTTTCCATGCCCTACATCCCTGGGTTTAATCGTTGATGAACCTGGCCCCTTGCTTGTTCCTTCGATGAATGTGTTTCGTTTTGTTGTTATTGATTGTACTGGGCTCTTCCCCAAGGGAGGGCACCCCTGTTATAAAAAAGTGTCAATATTGGTTGAATGTATTCCAAGAGTTTTAGTTTCAATGCCGATCATTAACTAAGGCAACGTTCAGAGCTTTATCGAGACGCGACGCGACGTAGTGACAAACTCTCATATCGATTCGTCGCGTTGCGCGAGCGATATGGGAGCTTGTCATTACATCGCTTCGCGCCGTGTTGGAGCTCCGAACGTCTTCGGCGAATTCACCTTCGTTTTCATTCATAATATTGCCCAGGCTTGCTGCGAAAGCGAAAGTTAAAGCTACCAGTTATGGTCTACCGCTTTAGGCTTGTACCCATCTGTCTTTAAATTTTTATAAGTTTTTCCGTGAAGAAACATTTCAAGGTATATCCGAGCAATGACTGAGCAAGGCGTTTTCTCACTATCTGACAGACACTGGACGTTAGCTCGTTAAATGGTTAATGATCCGCGGCAGTCGTTGTCGTGGGAAAGATGTTTCGCGCTCTGGGAAAGGGTGCTTGTGTGCACAAACAGGCTTGGGAATTATGAGAGTCATCTCATTGGATGGAAAACTGTGCGGGAAGCCGCCGAGTTTTTTCGAGGTGAAAGCGTTGGAGCGTTTTGCCTTAAATACTGTGTTTGGATCTATTCTAGTAGGGAAGGGCAACCGTAAGGTGTCGTTTGCGTACGTCCTCCTATGCCATGCAACCACATCTCCTTAATTTAAATAAAACCCCTCGCATAACTGGGCAGCATTTGAAACTCTAGTAGAAACCTACGCAAGGGATGGGAGATGAGAAGCGCTATATTATGCTCCCTTCCATAAGTGTCCCTGTAAAACACGGGTAACCTAAGTTTTTCTAACAAGTACCTCTACCTCTGAAGCGCCATCTAGCTGGACTAGTCTCGTTTAGTTTTCGTTTTACTTTTGTTTTTATGTGCAATTTCCATGAGGTATCTCATAGTAATGCAATCATTTGTCAGGTTTTCTGCCGTATCCGACCGTTAAACAAGACGGAAGAGAAGAATGGCGATCGGTTTCTGCCCAAGTTCCCGTCCGAGGACACAATTTCTATCGGGGTGAGTTCGCGGTGTTTGCGTCGTACAAGCGCAGCAGCATCCTTCAGCATTCTCGTGTTTTCACTCAAAATCCCGTGTTCCGTCGGCGATCGTCGCCTCACCACGCACACAATAGCCCTCCCCGCGCTGTGTCGCCTCACCTATTCAGTGCACGTTGCGATCATTATTGATCTAGCGGTGTTCTGGGGGTTTTCGGACCTCCGCGAACAGGTGTGTCATCAAAGAACGCGGGATGTATGGCAGACGTGCCCGCGCACTACACATTAATGGCGCGTCGTCGCTTCGGATGAGAAACCCATTGAGGAGAAGAGTTGTGGAATTCAGGCAGCATGCGATCAATTGCAACTAATCAGAGTTCCGCGGCACTTTCGGTTTTTTCTTCTTGCGTAGGTAGTGCAGTGCACAGGCTGAAGGTCTCATCAGGGTCTGGAATTGTTTCGCAACCCCTGCGTCGAGCGCCCTTGAACTCGAACCGTCATTTATGACTCGCGTGAATGCACTGCGACAACATTCGCTCCACCTAGCTCACACTTCCAGAGTGTTTGATAGAGGTATTCCAGCTGAGGAGAGGAAGCGTCTTGGGGTTCGATATGCTCCTCATAACCTAGCCATGGGAGAACTCCAGCTCCATAGCGGTTGCGAAGGGAAAGTGACCTTCAAAAATGTAGTTTGTCTCTGATGTTTATTAGTGATCTGATTTCGGAGACATACAGATTTACTAGAATATTTAGCAACATTAGGTGATAAGTGCGTCCCTGTCAAGAACTTCTAAATTAATCAAAATTGGAGGAATCGAAATACGTCCCCATGAATTCTCGTCAAAAGATGAAATGCAAGTCGGAGACATCTTGAGTTGGTAGGCCACCTTTTTCGACGTCTGACAAGTATGCTCTAGCCGAAACAAGTTTACCAAGAAAGGATCTCAAGCGTCTGAGCGACGAAACTGGATAACACTATGAGAATCTTCACTTTTTTGCAAATACTTAAACCTAGCGAGCTAGGGACTCTGAAACTTTACTACGGAAGCGCATACTCTCACAACGCAATTCCTTCCGAACAAGTGAAACAGTATTTTTACACTTCTCTATGCTTGGAGGGTATTGCGTTGCGCGGCCATACGATTCCGTAGTGAAGTTTCAAGACCCTTAACTCGGTATTTTCAGGGTTTTTGCAAAAATTGGACATATTTTTCTAATATGTGAATAGTGGATAGAGATTGTCGTGATGATATCCGTTTTCGCCGTTTAAATACGCCTGAGGCCTATGTCGTACCATCGCTCACCCCGAGCGAAGCCTAATGACAGGCCCCATATCGACTCACCGCTTCGCGCGATCGATATGGGGCTTATCATTAGGCTTCGCTCGGAGTGAGCGGTGGTATGACGTAGGTCTTGGACCCTTCCCCGATTAGATGGATGTTCAGCTACAATGTTTATGTGTCCAACCATGACATATCCTTTTTAAAAGCTTTTGAGGAGGTTCTTAGAATTTTATGGCGGAAAATCAGGGTGCTCCCTCTTTCCAGACTCACAGAGTTCTTCTGAATTCGCAGCAGTTACATCAAGCTCTAAATCGATGTATTTTCACGCTTTAGAAGTTTAATGTTCGATAAAAGGAGATCGCTGAAGTGATCTATGGTAGACCTGAGCTTGAAAGCAGGAATTGCAATCGTCAAGCCCAGTAAAGAAGCGATTTTGAAGTTCTGGACTTATTCGTGTCGGTGGAGGATTTCCGAATCACTTCAGCTACATTTTAAAATTTTATCCAGAGTGCGTTGCATTAATGGATGGAGAATTGTTTTTGCATTGGGATGCACATTCGCTCTTGCGAGAAGCCAGAAAGCGGTCTATCCTGGTGCCCGTATATTCGACAACGGTGGCAATATTGAGAAGAAATCGTTATGCAACGACAAACACTCGAATACACCATAAGAGTTAGTGTTCTGTAGGTACATGTCGCGTAGGCGAGCAGCAGTGGTAAGTGGGAGCGCGCCAGCCAGTGATAACCAAACAGAGCATAGCCCGAACGCATGCCAGCCCATTAGGGTACCGACTGAATACGCCCTCTTTGAACGGCATGCCTACTCAATGCGGTCTGATTGGTTTAGGCGTTCCCACCTACCAGTGCTGCTCACCTACGCGATATATACCGTTCTGTATCTCTACGAAGGATTAAGCACTGATTTGGTCATCGGCTGGCCACCGCAAGTCATTGTTAAACCGCAATACGCACTCAAGTGGCCCCCACGACATCCCGTAAGGGTGGAATGCGTGGCGTATCCCAAAAGGGATTGAACAACGCCGTCCTTTATCCTTTTATCCTTATCTCCCAACCGAGCTAGGAATATATGTGATTCTTGAATGTGTGCGATTTGCTTTTTCCAGCAGTGCAGATGTTGTTAGTTTGTGTTCGAAAGCTAACGAGAATCTTAAGGCTACTTTGGTTCGTTTTTCAAGATGTAATCGCACCTGAAGGACCTAAGCTGCTTGAGTCTTCCATACAAAGACGAGGAAGAAAAGTTCGTTAACAAGTTTATATCGGTTAGCACTGGAGTCGGCTAATGGCACTGTAGTTGGTATAATTGTCTGTGGCATCTCTTCAGTGAATGCATGACGTTTGAATATTTAACTGTCGCTAACAAGGTGACAGGACTTCTCTGGGTTCAGTCTACGACTTTAAAGATGATGATTGCCTGTCAACCCAGCTGAATGGTTTCAAGAGTGCTGCATTTTTCCATCTGACGTCAATCCTCGCTCGACTGACAACGAGGTCGGCATCGGAAAAAGGGAGCGATCAGATGGCTAACGACTGCAGATCCCGCTGGTTGACCGGCGGGGTGCGGCTGGCACGCTAAAGAGATACAATCGGCAGGATGGATCGTCGCATGTCACTGCGCATTAGTTTAAAGGGTAAAGGGACGTATGTACACTCGTTGAGGATGGTTAGGACTGGATGAATTCAGAGGCAGTCATCCATGGGTACCTGGAATCTATAGGAGTATTTTATGTTTCTGGCCGGTTGGCTATGACATCGTAGGTGTTCCCTAATCCCTCCGCCGATGTTTATGAGGGTCGAGGCCCTCAAATGCTTCGTTGGGGTCTTTTAATTGGGACAGCAGACAGGTGTGGCAGTTGCGCGACGAGGTTTTTGCTTCGAAATACGCGTGTCCAGCTGGCGTTTAGAGCTAGGGACAGGCGATTAATCTCAATGGCGTTACGCGATCGATCCAGTGCGAGGAAACAGCGCAGATTTCGAGAGAATCGCCACCGAGCGAGAGGAGCTTCGTTTGTAGCCGCTCGGACGACTGGAGCTAGCCATTTCCAAGATACTGAAGCTGTTTATAGTTGGGGAAATTGGTGCAGTGCCGTAAGTACAGTGCCGTAGTACACCGTAAGTACAGTACCGCTAGGCGAGAAATTGCTCGAGAAATCTGCAATTTTTCCTTCAAAGTTCTCCAGTGTCGAGGAAAATCGTGATTCTGTCTAGGGGTGGGATACCTTTGGAGTGAACACCAAAAAGGAGAATCAAACTTTCTTTCGTTTTGCGTAATTTATCGTGATCCATTTATACCAAGTTCACTTCAAATTGAGCACCTTCCAAAGCAAACTGAATACACTCCCAAGCAAGCAGGAGGCTTAAGAAGTCAAACTGGACATCTACCAATTTAGAAGGGACTTCTTCCACATTTCCAGGCGAAATTTAGTATGACTTTCTTTGGAAGTTTTTAATTCAGCTGCCCTGAAAGTGAACACTTTTTGAAATTTTATGAAAAATGTTATCTTTAAAGCAAAATATGTAGTTTATGGTTTAGAGTAGAGTGCACAATTTTTAATTGTATTAAAGGAAGAGGTAGCACCACACGCTCGCCTAGCTCGTCACGATTCTTTTTTGATTGATAGTGATAATGCCGCTGACTTGGAACATAGTGTTTTCTACAATTGTGTGTCTCTGTTTGCAAACGTGCATTTCCACGCAGAGTTTTTGCTAGAAATCAAATCAAAACTGTGACGAGATAAGCGACCGCATGGTGCAATCTCTTCTTGTATTAGGCTGATTCATATGTTCTTGCAATTTTTTTTGATATTTTTCAAATTTTTATATATTTTGGTCAAACCAACCTTACTCATCGAAATATCGCCCATCATTGTCGATGACTGTCCTCCTTCGGCTCGAAAAAGTGACAAAGGTCGGATTCGAGTGCCGCTCGATCATCGTATCGTTTTCCTTCCAGAAAGTGAGCTAGCGATCGAAACAGATGGTAGTCAAATGGGGTAAGGTCTGGTGAATAGGGTGGGTGGGGAATCTCTTCCCACCCTAATAGCTGGAACTTTTGGCGGGTCATTTTTGAAGTAAACGATTTTGCATTGTCCTTTGTTCTGGAGAAAATAAATATTGTCGAGTTGTGGGCGTTCAATCTGAAGAGTGTGACTGATTTCTTGTATTTGGTTGCGGTACACCTGCCTGTTAATGGTGGCACCAGAAGGAAGAAGCTCCCAGTACGCAGCACCACGGACGTCCCAGAAAACACTCAGCATCCCCTTCCTTGGATGCAGGTCACCTTTGGAAACTGCCGGCGGCTTCTCCTCTGCTGGAGGCCAAGCACGCCTTGCTGTATGTGACACAGAGAGTGCCCAATGAGCTCAACCACTCAAAACGGCGAGGGCGAGATAGGTTGAAAAAGCATTCATCAGCTCTTGTGGAGTACTGGTGAGGTGACAATTCATGCGGAATCCACTGGAATATTTTCCATACAAAACTAAGCTCTCGTAATTTACGAACGACAGTGGTTTGGCTAGAGGAGATAGTCGCGTCCAAGTCGCAGTGGATTGGAACGGATCTGCTTTCATGGCAGCCAGTAAGGAGTCGCTGTCGACCATCGACTCGAGTCCAAACTTGGGTTGGTCGGACTACCCAATTCCCCCTACTTTAAGGCGATTCATCCAATTATCACAGGGACGTGCACAGGGTGCATTCTGACCAAAACACGCACCAGGCTACGATGAGCCTCGGCTGATGTGTGTCCCCTGCTGGAACTCGTAAAGAAGACAGTGACGGAGGTGTGTTACATTTACATTTATTACATGCATATGCATGTGCAGTACAACTGCTCACGACACTATAGCAAAAAAAGGAAACGGATCAACTAAACACCACTATTAAAAAAAGAATGAGAAAAGCATAGAGCGAAGAAAGAAAAAAATATTGGGCAACAAAACGAAGAAGGAAAGAAAAACAGAGAGCTTCATAGTTCCGCCTGCAGGTACCGATGGACAATTGTTTTGAACTTACTAAAATTGTTAGGCAGCTGGTTCTTCTTGATAATCTTAGAAAATTCCAACGCACCACGACAGGAAAAGAATTGTCTCCTCAATGTGGCTCTGGGTCTACCGAAACTTAGCTTAAACCTGTTACCTCTGGTTTTCGATGGCATCAACTTGAACAGGTTGTTAGATCTAATGGAAGCCTTCCCACACACGATTCTATAGACGAGAAATAGATCATTTTCATTTTTTCATTTTGAAGATTCCACATCTCTTGAGATAAGCGGCCGGTAGATTGCTAATAAGTTGCATTGGCATGAACTGACCTTTGACCATCCGCATATGACTACTGCGAAATCGATAACACGTCTCAACAAGGGAAGCCAAATCGCAAAATCGCAAGAACATATGAATCACCCTAATAGTACACACTAGTTTGCTGATTTCCTGCACCTTAGAATAAGGTTTAAAACATTTTTCCTTGAAAACTAATTTTTTTTGTAAAATTGCAACCCTTGTGTCCAATTGTTAGAGCAGTTGATTTTAAAAATTCTTGGACATAAAATTAGTCGAGCTGTCACAGAGAGCCTATGTTTTAATCTGAAGAAGCTCGTTTTGATTTCGAAGATGTTAAACTTGATTTCGAAGGCGTTAAACTTGCATGGAGGAGTGTCCAATTCCATTTCAAGTGCCCAGTTTGGTTTGAAGTGTTCAATTTGACGTGAAGATGCTATATCGTTTGCTGAGCGATTAGTTGCTGCATCGGTGACCTTTGCGGACAAATGAATACTTTGTTGAGAAAGCCTTGCTAACACGCCACGATTCCTTCCATCTGCAGTCCGTTGTGAGGACGTCTGAAGAGGTCGTATCCAAGGAGATTTCGTTCACGGCAGACAACAGCGAATCGTGACAGCGTAAGGAACGCGTGTTATTATCGATCGCTGAAGAAGGGGTCGTAGAAAAGGCCTAGGATAGTGACAAATGATTCACCAGAGGAACTGGTAAACCAACACAGTGATGTTCATGTACGTTTAGGAAGTTACAAGTGCATTTCACCAAGTGTTACGCGCGAGATTGCTCCGTGTTCGGTGCCATTATTCGGTCGTAAATGGGATTGGCGTGGTAAAGCAGGCGCAGAAGTGAGAGTGCATGAGTCAGTTTCATGAATAGCAACTTCGATCACAATAGGCCGAATCGGACGAGTGGTCCGAGTCAGTCGATGACTGAGGGGCTTTCATAGCTTTCAAAGAGGGCCTCATTGAGCGCACAATGAAGTCGGTTCTGGTCTAACTTTGTGTTCGTGAGATCTGTGGGGTGGGGGGGGGGGGGGGGGAAGTTCACCCCTACTGTTTGGATAGCTGCGGTAAATGATTAAGGACGGCGTTACTCTTTCCCTTTCGAATGCGCCACGCATTCTACTTTTACGTGATGTCGTGGAGGCGGTTTAAATGCGTATTTGGCCACAAAATCATTTACGGTGGCCAGCTGGGGCAAGATTCATCAACCGTTCACCGGCCGATAACGATATATCGGTTGTCGTGTCCGCATCTCTGCATCTGTCTGTATCACATACTACGTAGACCGGTGTGGTGAATCCGTGGTGAGATGATACCAGCGGTATCGCAGATGAATCTGACCCCTGATGAACAAATTAGCGCTGTGTCCTTCCCAGACGTGTCTGGTACAAATTCACCGATTCTGGGAGGATTGAAGTCTTGCTTGGCCTGGGCGAGGAATCCGAACCAGGAACCTGGTATCGGCAACGGCACCTCCTTCGATTGCGCTACACGCGCCCACCAGGCCCGTCGGCAAAACTGAGTACAAACTAACTCTAAAGCAGCACGACACGAAAAAAAATGTCGTCTCAACGTAGATCTTGGTCTAGGGAAACTAGTATAGCTTTCAAGAACAATATTGTGAATTGGCCTATGAGAGGACCGTTTGTACAATTTTTTAGCCATATTGTTAGTTGATAGACCATATTGTTTACATTTGCCTCGCTTTTGTAGCGACGCTTCCCTCCGACTAGGATATATCCTTTTTGCTCTCAGTTTTTTTCTTGAAGAAGGAGCCTCACACAGTGATGCGAGTGCATGATGCGCGTATAAAGGTTTCACTCCATCTTCATTAAGAAGTAATGTAATCGATGTAATACTGCACTGTTTACTATATGTGTAGATGGTTAAAAGTCGATGGGGAGAACAACGTAATCAGAAGCTGCAGAAAACGAAGACCTGGACAGAATTGGCTAGCGTATTAGGCAAGGTTGACAACTAGACAGAAAATAGAATAAGAACTGCTCTAAAGTAGAAGTAGCTCTGAAAAGAGAGGGAAACCAACAGAAGTTCTGCCGAAGATTCCGTTATTTCCTAGAATAATTTATGAACTTGGCTTGCGTTTTCAATAAATGGTTTTAACTTGTTGTTTTTGCCATTTTTCGTATAATCCAAGACTGTTTTATTAATAAATGAATCCTGCCGAATTGGCGATTTTGTTGTGTAAAGAACGATTTATACAAAAGTCACTTATCTTTTGCAGGAACCGTTCAGATTCATGTTTTCCTCTGTAGTAACGTTCACAAGTCTAACCCAAGGACCGTTTTTTTTTTACTCGTGAAGCACATGAAGCCTGCTCTCCAGTCGACTTCTTGAAGATGTCTCAATCTGCTAGGTAACTAGTGTTTGCGAGGAAGGGCTCATGTGCGCTCAAATTCACCAAAATCGTCGTGTTGCCTTCTAACATGTGTACATTAAAGCATCGTTGACTTTTTTGTTTTAGAGTTCCGTCGGTGTCTTTGTGCCTGTAGAGAACCGCGAGTATAACCGGCTCATGCTCGCTTAAAGATCGTCAGGTTCCTCAGCTTCTCAGCGAAACCAATCTAAAGCATCTTTTTCAAGAGTGGCCGGATTGATTTCCGAGATGGATGGCTTCGCGTCTTGCGCCCAGGGTTCATTTATGCAGCCGCTTGTTTTTCTGCGGTGCGTTGCAGGGCGCTGGTGTGTGTTGAATGAAGGCTTCTGATGAAATTCAGCTAATGCTAGCCTTGGATACATCGTGGAAAGCGCGTTGAAGTAACTCGGTTTTCAGAGGGCGAGGGATGTATCAGAGCTTGTTAAGGGAAAATTTCATGTATTTCAGGCGGTTTTTTACGATTTTTGAAGGGGATTTTGCGTGAAAGGCAGGTGAACTAGTTTCACTGAAGGGTTGGAGCTTATTGAAAAGGTCAGGTAGTTTGAAACTGAAGACGTAGGGAATACGTGAGACCTGATGGCCTTCGAATGAAGGAGCCTACTCCTTTGGGAAGGCTTAATTGCTATCTAGGTATGATGTTTTAAGCATGACAACAAAGACCTGTGATGAAACCGAAAGTTCAGTCCAGTTCATAGTACATAGGATCTTTAAATCATGATGCGAAATGATCGATTCTCAAGGATCCGCAGGTTTTTTCACCCAGTGGTGATGCGATGCTGCTGCTGTCCTTGCTCCACATGTGAAGGCGGATGCCGAAGCGGCGTTTACCATGAAAAACCGCTGGTATTGGCTGCCATTTCGAGTGTGAATCACGTTGATCGATTGCGAATGCACTTGCAGCAACGCAGAGTGGATACTTCGAATCAGGATTCTGAATGCAAACAGTCGTTCGGAATGTTGTGAAAACATCCCATCGCAGTATGGCGCAAGGAAAATTGGATGGAATGTTGTGGAAAGGGGCACTATTTGGGCCTTCCTATATTAAACCTCCTTTCTATTTCTGTTTATTACATGCCACAGCATGTTTATTTATTTTCCCTTAATTTGTGTGCACAATTGTACAGTAGAAGAAATTCGGGGACACAGCCTGATGAGTAACACAGCATATACACAACTATCACCTTAAGGTTGGAAAATTTGCTAAAAGAAAAAGGAGCTTGAAATATTTTAACACAACACAATCTAAGCGCTGGAGGGCTACTTAATGGGACTATTGATGGAGAAGAGCAGTGGCTCACCAAGCACTGCAAGTGGCAATCGAAAACGGCTCCGGATACCAGCTTAGTTGGTCTGTCAACTCCACCACTCTATCAACACCTGCAGAACGCCTGCTATAGGTAGAAAAAAGAAAGCGAGGGTTTTCAGTGCTAGATAGTAGACTGTACAGAACTATACACATATGTACCACACAATGAACTACAGTGGCCATCCGGTGGATAAGTCAGAATTTTATCCTTCCTAGACACTGTCTGGTATTTGTCGACCTCAGAGGGATGGAATGATTGGTTAGTCTAGTCTAGAAATCTGAGCCAAGATCATTGATAGCGTGGTGCGCACTACAACCGAAGTCTCCACGGATTGCGCTACGACTTGTCCCTTTCAGTGGTACAAACTGTCGGAAGTAAAAATGAAAAATGAGTGGGAATGTATTCGAGAAGTCACCTAATCAGATGGGAGAAATGAATACAGTTGTGCAAGAGATGGTTTGTGTATTCGATGCGTGATTAATCAGGGTATCAATCGCGTTGAGTGCTCCTGTAGCGCAGTCGGAGTGCGGTGTTTCTCGCCCAGGTCAGCCGAGCCTTCCATCCATCCGTGGTCGCTGAATTAGTACCGAAACTGTCTGGGAAGGTTTATACACTGGTTTGTCCATCGGCTGTTCTCTGTATTCCGTTGGATAGGCTAAAGTACGCATTCGAATTGCCTCCACGATATCGCGCAAAAGCAATATGCGTGGCGCGTTCCAACTAGGGAATGAGTGGCGACACCGCTAATCTGTGCACGGCCAATACCCAGTTTTCTTCCTATTCATGCAAACGCTGAACACCAACCAGCCCTTCGTTTTCAGGGCAAGGTGTTCGTGTACGACAAGGTGTTCAAGCCAAATACGACGCAGGAACAGGTCTACATGGGTGCAGCGTACCACATTGTCCAAGATGTGCTGTCCGGTTACAACGGCACCGTATTCGCGTACGGTCAGACGTCCTCCGGCAAAACGCACACGATGGAGGTGCGTTTTGTTTGTTTTTTAGACGAGCATTCGCCCTATAGAGTTCACTGACGAGGCTATTTTAGGGTGTGATCGGCGACCAAACTATGCAGGGTATCATTCCTCGAATAGTACAGGATATATTCAATCACATCTACACTATGGACACTGAATTAGAATTTCATATTAAGGTCTCTTATTTTGAGATCTACAACGAGAAGATCCGTGATTTGCTTGACCGTAAGTTTGCCTCCTAGTGAGAGGAGTGTTCTTGATCGTCTTAGCTAATTCAGAGGCTCTAAAGTTCGCTTTCCAGCTGAAAAAGTCAACCTCTCCATCCACGAAGACAAGAACCGCGTCCCGTACGTGAAAGGAGCCACCGAGCGGTTTGTAGGAAGTCCCGATGAAGTACTGCAAACGATCGAGGACGGGAAGAGCAATCGGATGGTTGCTGTTACTAGTAAGTCTTGATTTCTCGCTGGACGGCGTGCGTTCTTCATTGAAAGTGTCAATTTCAGACATGAATGAGCACTCATCTCGTTCTCACTCGGTTTTCTTAATAACAGTGAAGCAGGAGCATCAGGCGACGAAGAAACAGCTTGCTGGCAAGCTCTACTTGGTAGATCTAGCGGGTTCTGAAAAGGTACGCCGTTTTGCAAGTGGTAGCCAGCCAAAAAGGTTTCTCAGCAATTCTACGATGCTCGTTGCAGGTCAGTAAAACTGGTGCACAAGGAACTGTATTAGAGGAGGCGAAGAACATCAACAAATCACTCACTGCACTTGGTATCGTCATCTCTGCCCTAGCAGAAGGAACGGTAGGTTTTGCTGAATATCGAGGAGATGGTTCAGAAATTGATGTCGAACTGCGTTTGTTTCAGAAATCACATGTACCCTATCGAGACTCGAAACTTACCCGAATTCTACAAGAATCACTAGGAGGAAATTCCCGAACGACCGTTATCATCTGCGCTTCTCCGTCTCATTTCAATGAGGCCGAAACGAAGTCAACGCTTATGTTCGGTCAGAGGTGGGTGTCGCGGTCCATTTGAGGTTTTGTTGCTTTTAGCATTCTTGTGAAGGTATTAATTGCACTGTGATTTTTTTCTGAGGTTTAGGCAGGTTGAACAGGGAGGATAGGCGAAGTATAGAAGGAATTGCTATGATAACCACAAGGAAGGCGGGCTAGATCTCTTTTGAGCTCGAAATTCGAATTAGAGCACACTTCCCACAGGACGATTTGCGGCGTGCTAGGCACATTATGAACTCGCTTACGTAGTGCTTGACAGGTGCAATCCTAATTGGTGGTGACCATTCGTAAACGATTCTCCGCCATAACGAAGCGATGCACAATAAATAGGCAACTACATATAGAAACAAAGGGCACTATTGTACTTGAACGACTTCAAAAGTCGAGGAGAGGTTGAAAAAATCTCGCTCAAACTTCGCCCAGAGGGGGCTATCTGAGGTGCTGATCGCGAACTCGACATCCGTTTTTGAAATTTCTGCCGATTAGGTTACGGTAGGCACGGTGACTAAGGTGTCTAGGTCACCATAACTTTAGCTACTCGCTCTTATCGTACCCTACCGTACTCCGGTGTAGCACGAAAAACGGATGTCATATTCGTGACCAGCACACCTCAAGAACACCTCCTATGCGAAGTTTGGGCAAACATTTTTATCGTCCTGTGAAAGTGTGAAACATGGGACCGAGGCAAGTAGACCACACCAACCTGGGGCCGAATTCATCATCGACTTACAGCATTTAACGGAGAAAGTACAACCGAAATTCCTGATGGCGCTAACATTTCACCATATCGCTTGTTGATGATAAGTCGCATTATCAGGAATTTCGGCTGTATTTTCTCCGTTAAATTGCTGTAAGTCATTAATGAATCCGGTCCCAGGTTTCCCAGATAGACTCAGATTCTGAGTTCCTAGGCGGGAGGGGGAGCCTGAAAAGGACCATTTTCGGTGCAAATCTAAATTTTTCTTGGATCAGTTTCAAGTTACATCCGAAAAATAAAATAAAAATGGGCAAACACACCATCAATCAACTAACGTTTTCAATACGGTATCAGATCCGTGGATACAGATAAAGCAATGTACCTCGCGTCTAAACATTTGAAGGTGTCACGGTCCAGCTTACAATTTTCTGTTTTTTATTTATTTTGATTTTCGTTAATGTAATTGTTTTCTATTGAACGAGTTCAGTTTGTCAATTTTGAACAAATTGTGTTCTTATGAACTAGTTTAAGAGCGCCCACCACCAACTATGATGGCACCGCTTCACATACTGATTCTTGTATTGCGTATGCATTCATGTATTGAGTGCAGGAGAACGCAGAACGCAAATGCACCCCTCCCCAATATGTATTGCTTTCTGGACGAAGAAGTGGAGATTTGGGTAGGTTTGGTGTCAAAAGTCTGAACGCACAGCTCTTCGCTACCATTAAGTTGAACGCTCGCCCAACTCCGCTCTAATTCCAGTTTCGTGCTCCAAAAATATACTCCGTCCTCCCTTTTGTTTTCGTAGCCCAAACCAACATAATAGAGAACTGGCAATGTTTGCCACTGTCTGCTGACAAGTGTTATTGTTTACCCCCACGTGTGCTGGAAAATGGATCATATCATGCAGTATCAATGCTCGCTCATTAGTTGCAGTTAATGCAAGGTAGAATCAACCTGTGTGAATCCGTATTGCTTTGATAGATCACTTTGTTGTATGCTCGAGTTCATAAGACTTGACGTTGTTCTTCGCTTTTACCCTTCTCATCAGGCTGCAGCTTCCACCTAACTTGAGTTGCTGCCTCGATAGCCAGCGGAGACTGGCCATGTGTCTAGGTTGAACTATCCTTACTGTGGATTTTTTTTGAATATTTGTACTGAAAATGTTTAAAATTTTCAATGTAAAGAATGAGAATTTCTTTTCTTTCCGGGTATTGAACGTGACGGAGGTTAAATGAAAGCCAAGCATTGCTCGTGAAGAAGGTGCAGACAGGTAGATATACCCATTTTTGGGATGGGAATTGAGGACACAGGACAGTTGATAGCAACTAGGACTAGCCTGAAGACGTTATAGTGTCTAATGAGTGAGCCGATCTGGTGGAGATTTGAATCGAAGTCAATGCAAACGGTCGTGCGCCAAAGGATGAACAGCTAGATGGGCTTGGCATTCAGACAGTTTCCGAAGACGGGCTGCTAAAGCTTAAACGACAACCGAATTTCGTGTCGTTTTTGCACAAAAGCGCTTGTCAGGTTTTATTATTCCGTTTCAGAGCGAAGACCATCAAGAATGTTGTCCAAATCAATGAGGAACTCACTGCAGAGGAGTGGAAGCGACGGTTCGAGAAGGAGAGGGATAAGGTAGGCGATACTTCTGCAGATCACAGAGTTTTACAACTGCACCAGTTGATTTTAGGTTACTCGGCTGTCTACTATGATCCAAGCCCTCAACTTGGAGATCACCCGATGGCGAGGAGGCGAGCGTGTCACTGAAGCTGAATGGATCAACCTCAGTGACTCGGCTGGCCTGCTGGCTGTATCAGAGAGTAAGGAATTCTGCTGTCTTGGGTAGACCTAATGGGTGTTCAGCACCATTTTAGCTCCTACAGACTCGTCCACGCCGTCGATGGAGAGGTCGATGATTGCGCCTGCACCACCGATGCTCACCTCTGTCACCGGACCCATCACCGATGAGGAGAAGAAGAAGTTCGTGCGAGATTCTCTTCAATGATAGCTTGTTCAAGCTGATGTGGGCGGATTGCAGGTATGAGGAGGAACGGGTAAAGCTCTACCAACAGCTTGACGAGAAGGACGACGAGATCCAGCGCGTCAGCCAGGAGCATGAGAAACTGAAGGCCCAGGTAACTGCTTCGATTTATTTCATCTATTTAAAGGCGTGGAACCAAACCACACTTGTGAAACACAAGGAGAAAAGCTAGAAACAGACAGTAAATTTGAACAGAAATCCATCAACATAAGATCTTGAACAGTAGTTGCTGTTTGTGGAGATCATTCTGAAATCTCCTGCTAGTGTAGTTGAAATTACATAGGATCTTCTTTATGTTTATAAAGGGGAGTTGTTTGCCAAATATTTCTTGCGAAATGTGCATAGGTCACTGAGATAAGCGGTCAACAACAGAAGAGTGATCTCTATGAAGCTCTTGTGTGGGAAGTCGGCATTTAAACATTCGCAGATGCTGCGTTTAAGGATGTTCAAGAGGGTCTTAAGAAGAGTTTATACTTCGGTCCCCGGCCGTTGTGCCTCAGTGAAAACTACCAATATCAATTAGATGGTGTTATTCATAGCTTTCTTAACGACGCGTCCGTCGGGGACTGAAGTATAAACCCCAGCTTGCGAAAAAGCTCGGACGTCTACACTCATGTACATCCATTCTAGACCTAACCACACGGAAGTCACTGTTCAGGAACCGTGTTCATCAGCTGTTAAACCCACGAGTATGCGGGGTGTAGTGGGTAGAGATTCCCACGATGAAGCATTCATCTTCACCCCTTTTCTCTAGCCCTCATACCCTTCATACCCGTGGGTTTAATTGTTGATGAATCCGGCCCCAGCTGTTTATTTGTATATTTATTGCGGCATTGGTCACTGAAATTGGTTGGAAGAACTGTGGCGCTACTATTCCTTCAAGGCGGCCTTTAGTTTTGACTACTCGTAAATCAATAGGCTTCTGTGTTCTCTAGACAGCTTCTGTTGCTCATTAATACATGTGTTTGCTAGCTGTAAAACAGGAGAGTGAATATAACTGCTGATGGCACAACAGCACAGACTGAGGGCTGCTATTGTGTCCCGGGGAACGAGTTTTCATCGTTTCAGGTGCTGCTGCAAGACGAATCGATCCAAGCCATGCGTGAAAACGAAGAGACGTTGCGTGAGGAACTGGTGCGTATCCAGAAGGAGAGCGATGACAAGCAGAATGAGACGAAAGAGGTACGAAGAGCACTGTTCTGTGTTATTTTGCCAAATGGCATGCAGTAAAGAACCCTCTTGACTGTGGAATCACGTGGCAGTACTCATTTGGGATTCTGCCGAAATATGTGAAGACTAGAAAGCTATACTCAAAGTGGGAACTAGTGGGAGTAGAAAAGAGCCAGCTTCCTCACAGCTCAATTATAGGGGTGAAAAGTGGGGTCAAAATAACGTTGTGTTGTTAGGGCCATTTCGGTTATACAGATCAGGCATGTTTGTTACGGTTTTATCATATTTGGTCTGTGCTACGACAAATCGACTTGCTCGAAGGTCTAGGCGGAATTTGGGGAGGGGCGAGGGGAAGGTGATGGCAACTAGTTTTCGGATGATTTGTTGAGGTAAAATTCCACTGTGGGTAACCTGCTGTTCTCACAGAATAGCCAAAATAGCTCTAGCAGAGTGCCTTGCTCTGAAGGTTGTTGAAAAGCTACGCTAGCTCTTAACGGCTTTGGGGTTTATCCCAGTCGTGGAAAGTAATGCACCTTCAATTGTACAGCCGTTCTTGCGAAACCTCACAAGTAAGGGCGTTCCGACCGCTGGAGAAAGTCGACTGGAGTTCATGATGGTTCTAGTTCGGGAAAACCAACTGTTGTTTTATTCCACCTCCATTCCACTCTGAATCTACTCGAGAGCACAGTGACTACCCCCATTCATCGCCTTACTATGAGTGCGCTCAGGCAGTTTCAGATAAGAGTGTGGTAAGGTGTAGGAGAGGAAAACGCTGTTTCAATTGGAGTGTAGCTGGAGTTCCTTCCTCGAAGTAGGATTTCACCGAATTCAGTTTAATATGGAGTTTGATTAGGTAAATGATGTTAAATATAATAAGCCGAAGCTGTGGCCGAAGCTTACTAAATGGAAGGCATGCGTTCTCCTCTCGTCTTCCCGACGCGCTCACCTCAACCCTGTGGGTTTGCAGAAGTCTAGTGGCTGCTTTACAAATTCATAAATCTTTTCCCTCCATTTCGGAACGCTAGTGATGTGGATATGGAGCATTTCGCGTTACCCAACGTCTAGAGTAATTCTGCAAATGCGGCTATGCTTCCTCAAATCCCCTACAATGATTTTTCTGCACATCGTAGATAGCAGTTTGGTAGCTGAAGTATTTTAAATTCTAATTAGAATGTTTGGATTTAAACGCGATGTAATTTCTAGATGATCTCGGCTATCGAAGACATCGCCGTCCAGCTAGAGGTTCGAAACGCTGAGTACGAGAAGTTGAAGAAGGAGCTCGAAATTGTCATGGTTAGTTTGTAGAACTTTTAGTTATCCTTTTCCCGACAAGTAGTCACGGCCGATCCTTCTTTTAGGAGGAGAACCAACAACTTGAAGACAGCTCGAGCCAGGCAACGAGTGCCCTCAATGCTCATCTCGACGAATGCGGTCCGAAGATCAAGCACTTCAAGGATGCCATCTACAACATCATTCGCGAGTACAACATCGCCGATATCGTCAGTTTTTTACATCTTACGTACGGCTCGTTCGACTTTAAGGCGTAGTGCTTTAGGTAAACCAGAACGACATCCTTCCGGATCATGAGCTTCTCAACCACATGCGCATTGGAGTTTCGAAGCTGTTCAGCGAGAACACCGCTGCGAAGGAGGTGCCCAGACGTTCCACTGCTTTGTCAAGACTGGCGTCCGCGACAAGGAAGTGGTATTGCAAATGATTTTTTTACTTCAGATGAACTCTGCGGAAGCCCAAGCTGCTGAGAAGAAGCTGGAAGACATGAACTCCTTCCAAGGCCAGGATGCGAGCAAGCTGAAGCAGCTGCTCGTGAAAGACCAAGCTGCGCGAGAGCTCAAGCCGCTCACCGACAGAGTCAACACCGTTAGTTTCCCTTCATAGTTATCCGTGTTCTAGAAAAAATTAGGAAAAATCGGCGCAGAGCGGCTCAGAGGGGATCACATAGTATTAGTTGGTTATCCGCCGTGGTACATGAATCCCCATTTACATCAGAAGTGGCCTATCTCGGCTCACCGCTGGGGAAAAGCACACCAGTGCTGTGTAAAAACTTTGATTTCGTGCAACACAGAACTTCATATGGGGCGGGGCTGCTTTACAGGGTGAACCCCTCCGAACCGCTTTGCGCCGAAAAATCTATTAAATGCAAACCAGATCAGGCTTAGATTAGTCTTCGTGAACGGAAATGTTACCATTTAGGAGCTTGCTACCTTGAAGAACCTCAAGAAGGAATTCGTGCGTTTGATCCTGTCGAGGTGCCAAGCAGGTCTGGATGTTGAGGAAGACTGTCTCTCGGGACCAGCGCAGAAGCAGCGAATTCAGTTCCTCGAGAACAACCTCGACAAGCTCACCAAAGTCCACAAGCAGGTAGATTCGTGTGCATACTGGTTAACTAGCGAATACTTTCCCTTTTTGAATGCTTATCCTATTTCGTGAATGGGTTCTAATTAGGGAGAATGGTTGTGGTTTGCTCATTATATGATCTGAGGGCCAAATTGAAAGAAGTATAAAGCGATATCAATGTCGAAGTTTTAGAGGTGCTTTGAATGTTGGATTTCGGTACTTATTAGGATGGGGAGGAGTTTATGTTAGGGATTTTCCGCTTTTGGAGGGAGAATGCAACCGGGTCATCTTAAGACCTTCAAATTTATATCACCCCTATAGCTCTCCTCCCCATCAGGGGCAAACTAGAGCCCTGAAGCCGCGTTTGTTTGTTATTGTATGAGGAGAGTTGCTCTGCTTTCCACGTGTAACGAGGGAATACGCACCATTCTATCACACAGACACGCACCGTCATTCCATTAAGGGCTTGTGCTAGGTGAACATCAGTTTAGTCGATTCATTGCGCTACCGAGATTTTTTTCTGAGTGAAGTGGTCGAAAAGTTTTTATTGCAGAGTTGAAAAGTGCACTAATGCGAGAGTGTTTCTTTTGACAGTGTTTAATCCTAACAATGTATTGTTTTGCTTTTTGACTCAATTTATTTCAATTTATCCTGAGGTGGCTGTGTCGAGGTTATAAGTCTTCACTAGGATACTTCGTTGGTGTCAAAACTCGTGTGCATGAGGGATTCGAACCAGCATCCCCTGCTTGAGAAGTAGGATGCTGTGCCATAACACCACTGGCGCTGTCTGATCGCAAGCACACATCCACAATATCCTCGTAGCGGTGAACAAGCACCGCTCACTCATGATATCAAAATGAACCGAGCGCTTACATCAGCATGAAACCTTTAAAACTGATGACCATGTGTTTGATTCAATTCGTTTCATTTAGGCCTCGAGTGGCTTTCACCTCTAGCGGTTTCCTGCTGATATCAGCGGTCGGCTCATAGGCCTATGTCATACCGATATCACGGTTGAGCGGTGGTTGTTTATCGCTACGAGGATATTTTGGATGTGTGCGTGCGATCAAACAGCGCCTGTGGTGTAATGGCGTAGCATCCTGCCTGGTAATCAGAAGGTGAAGGTCCTAGTCCTATCTGGCGCTGGAGTTCTGGGGTCGGATTCATGAAGTGGCGGGTGCGGGAGATAAGCGATATCATCTCTCGTCTCTCTCTTCCGCCTCGCTCTCTTGCCTCGGTCGCTTCCCGTGGGAAGCCGAGAACGTTCCCGGGAACGTTCATGAATCCGGGCCTGGTCGCATCCTCCTGAAGGTTTCGCATTTTGTTGTTGTTCTTGTTGTTCTACAAAACTGTTCTCGGTCTTAACTGAACTCATGAAGGTGCCGCATCCTTCACGAGTTCGGTTGAGACTGTTCATGAGGTTGTTGTACGACTTCATTGACTAGGGCAGGATCGCCTTCATCTGAGAATGACAATTTATTTAGGAGTATCCCACCATATATTGCCAAATTTTATTATAGAAAGCGTAGTTATTTCAGAAATTTCAAGTGCCATACCTCACCCTAGACCACAAGACCTGCGAAAGTAGACCACGGGTACGAGCAGCGCCTACCCCAGGTTAGAATGTGATGCTTAGGTAGGACTTGGCTCGCGTGTTATATGCTTACAGACATTCCCCTTCCTATTCACGTTAGGGTTCCTGTGTCTTTGATTAATATGCTTGTGTAAAGCACTCTTTCTCAATAAATCAATATTTCAAAAGGGAACGAACGAGGTAGCCGTAGGTTTGGTGAGAGATAGGATGAGATAGCCATACTGACTTGTTGCATCTGTTTCGCGGCTAGAAGCTTTAAGGAGGAGGGGCGTAGACGAAGGTATTCATATAAAGTAATGAGGTTCCATTTTTAGATCCAAGAGAAAATTCGGAAGGTAACTCCGTTCTATAGAAAAAATCGTTTCTTTCAAAGTACCGACGATGTCTGTATAGCATATCTCGAAGAGAATTCGTCAGCGGTTTGTGCCCAGCGTTATGTAGTCAAGTAGTGCTTTTTCGGTACTTTCCGGGAAAATGGCTCAACGCCCAGGCGCAACGAATGGGTTCGTGCCACTTCCTCTCTCGGTTTCTGTGAGGAGAGCCACAGACGTTTGTTAAAGATGTCATGCAGAAGCAACAGTCCCAGCCCGAAATAGGGGAGGATGGGTGGAGGCAAGACACTCTTTCGTCTTAAGATTGACGTCAAGGTCGGGTTGCCCGAAAAATTCTGGGGTTCCACCGATCTGTCGCTTCGTCTTTGCCCGGTCTTCAGGATTGCCCCAGGGAATGTACAATTTTGCCGCTCGTCGTTGAACCATCTATACGGAAAGTACCCCTTTTCCATGTAACTTTCATCCAAAGTGCTTTCATAAAATGCTCAAGTCGATTGAATTTATTGTTAAATGCGTTGCTTCAGCTTGTTCGAGACAATGCTGACCTGCGGGTGGAGCTCCCCAAGATGGAGGCTCGTCTGCGAGGACGAGAGGACCGAATCAAGCAGCTGGAGACGGCGCTCCGTGAGACCAAGGAACGATCGCAGCTCGAGCGACGAAAGTACCAGCAAGAGGTAGGGCGTCTCGTCGATGTAGGCGATCTGTTGAAATGGGCTCTTCTTGCTTGAAGGTCGAACGGATCAAGGATGCGGTCAGACAGCGCAATATGCGCCGCCAGAACACGCCACAGATCGTGAAGCCGATTCGCCCCGGCCAGGTCTACACGCCATCGCCGACCGTAGGAACCGGCGCTGCAGCGCAGATTCGACCTGCTAACGCGACGCAAATGAACGGTGAGCGGCGGTCGTCAGACACTCTGCTATAGGGAGACGCGGTCGGTGCCTACAGTGCCGACCACAATGAGGATAGGAGTGTGATGAGTGTCAGCCTTAATCATAGCTTCTACATTGAGCAGTGTTATCGTAGAGAGCTTTCGAACCAGGTGGACGAAATGACTATTTCGCAACACGTCGCTGATATCTAGGCCCCTTGTCAGTCAGGGTTATTCATCACTGACTGATTCAGAATGAGATGTTTTGAAAAACACCGGGACTTTACTTAATAGAAATGCATAGACATTTATAATTGTTACCCTGTATGCATATGTATATATGCACAATTTTCACGTCGAATTGGACACTTCAAATCAAATGGGACACTTTCCACGTCAAATTGGACCGACTTCTAAGCTAGCCATAAGACTTTGAAATCAAAGCGAACTCTTCCAAATCGAAATGACCTTTTAGCAGCTTAAACTACAGACTCAACAAGATACTTAGAAAATTGTTTGTTCAAGACAAATTTGGTATAACTTTTGTTGAAATTCCTTCTAGTTTATCTGCCCCAACAAGTTTAATAATTTTATATTATTTTTATTTTAAGAGAAAAATAATGAACTAAAACGTGTCATAAAGCGTAGCAAAGAAGCAAGTATATAACGCATCAAGGCATCAGATAGTGCAGTGCACTCAAAAAGTCCGCTGCAACTTTTATTTTTTCAATTTTTATTTTAATAGTGTGAATGCCACATACATGAACCATCAAAATGAAGATATAAGTGTTCTATAAGACAAAAATTTATATAATTTCAAACATTGTGTTTGCTTATAGTGTGGGTGAGTGAAAAATGACACCAATCTGGCTTGAAAAGGTCCAATTCGACGTGAAAATGGTATACTTTTTCGTCCTTTTCCTGGTCCTATGATGTGTTTACCATGAAATGCACTCCCATCAAATCTGAACATGATGTGGAAGAAATATAAAGTGACTTCTGCCCTGAGTAACTCTGCGTTACTGTTCCTTGTATTGTGATGAGTTATTGAGTTGAGTGAACCTTCTGTCTCCAACAACCTAACTCGGTGACGATGTTGTGTGTCTAACCAGGTTCTTCTTTTTTCAGCACAGTAAGCACGCATCACCCGTCACCGCACACACCCGTCTTCAATCGCCTTCTGAAATTCCCAGTTCCATGCGGAAGTATCAGGTCGCGGCAAGCGCTTTTTCCGCTGAGAGGAAAATCGTCGGATTGCCTATTAAGTTATTATGTTTCTATTGTTTGACCTATTATTGCCTGTTGCATAGTACGTACGTTTTCTGTGATGAAATACCAGTCCAATTGTTCGAATCTAGTTTCATGTTGTTATTGCAGTACTCACACTCTCACACCAACATAGACCCAAGCAGACTAAGTAACGAAAACGCACGCCAGCTGCGTTTCTAATTGTTATGTTCGAGTTCGGGGTTTCTGGCATGCTTCGCTCTCCCCTTTGCGTTTCTTTGTTTTGGTTTCTGATTCGGCTTGTTTGATTTGCGAGAACAACGTCGTCACGTAGTAACGATTGAGCTTATCGAGCCGCTGGTGCGGATCGATATCGGTTGTGCATGCGCCTAGTAGTACGGCTTAGCTGGGCCTTTGTCCGTGTTGCGGAGAGTGAGCGCGATTGATCTACATACTGTGTACCCTTCCCCTAGCAGCAGCAGCAAGCAGTCCTTTCGCTTAACAGTGATCCATCACCCTTTCAATCATCCTTTCCGTTCAGTCTGAACTTCTCTCTCAAGCATGTCAGTTGTCTAGTGAATAACCGTGCCCGCCCACAGCGGCAGCGGCAATATTTCTGTCGGTTTTGCTCTGTGGCTGCCTAATAAATGGTTTATAACGCAGGTTCCAATGTATGACAGAGAAATGAGAGGATGCCCCACGATGCTAGTACCGACTAACTTGTATTACTACACAGAACGATATGTACTTGACTAACCGCCAACTAGCTGAACGTGCTGCGCGTTTGGGTTTTGTTATGTAGTTTTTCGTTTTCCTTTTAGTGTGATTCTGGTGGCATTACTACCGACCGTGGTTTCTTTCCACGGCTTCTGTTCGTATATTGAATTGACCGATATGAAAGCAGTTATGATTCGATGATGTACCCAAATGCCAATGTGAATAAACAGTTCTCTTCTCTGCCTGTGGGATGATGGGCACTTTGCGGTTGTCCGAGCCGTCAATGTCGTGCGTGCATTGCTGGTGTTTATTGGTGTGTTTTCTGTTTGTCGTACGGATCCACCATGGTTCCACAAAATTGCAGTCAGAAATGGTGTTGTGGCGAGCGGTTGGCATCAACTATGTGCGATACTCGCAGATCGCCTCACACGTGACGAGGAAGTGCTCTAAGGTGAGTGTATGTGTGGTGTTGGCCGAAAGAATGTTGGGAACCGTGTTTCGGGGGCGGGGGGGGGGGGGGGTGGATATTCGCCTTGGTGGGAGACATATTTATGTCCCAATTACATCAGAAATGTCCTAACTCAATTATTCAATTCACCACTTCGACGGAGCCAACCAGTACTCAAAAATGCTCACGATCACCACCAGGAGCACTCCACTCTGACAACTGCCGAGGAACTGAAAGCGGACTAGTTTACAAAGCCAATACCGAGAACTGGCCTATGAGAGAACCGTTCTTTTGAACTTTTGAAGTTCTTTTGAACCACCAGGAACTATAATACATATTTGCCAATGAACACCTTTACAGTAAAATCTGAGATCACAGGAATTAACGAAAACAAGGAGGGCACATTTAACATCAGCCAAATTAGTGAATTGTTTCTGAGGCAAATGAGAGTCAAAAGCTCGAAAAAAATTGATAGTCAGAGGGGAAAAGGTGGGGAAAATATCGTGGGTGAGGGAGAACTTCGATACAGAAATGGGTCGATTTTCACCGAACGATTTGTGAGATGTGTGTCCTTGCGTTGTCCTGCAACAGGAGCGGCCTCCACTATTCACCACTGCCGTCCACAATTAAGACTGCTGTGACTGCCTGACCAGGTTGCAAAATGCTGTAGTGGATTACATCTTTTAATCGTGCCCGTAGGGGATGAATCCCCTACACCCCCACAAAGTTAGCATAGCTTTTTAGGGTGAAGTCGGGTTTAGGAAAGGATATTGGAGGAGCATTGTGATCTACCCAGACAAATCCCCGCTTCCTGTTCTCGTGAAGGACCCATTTTTCATCTACGGTTATAATACGGCTTCCCAAAGGCTCATTTTTAAAGCGAACTAGCAGATTGGAGCAAGTGTCGAAACGTGCCCGACGCTGCTCATCGGTCGGCTTATAAGGCACCCACTTCGGCATCTTCACCTTGCCGATTCCCGCCAAATGTCTTGCTACTGTACTATGGTACTGTACTCCTCTGCTAACGTACGTGTTTTTGTCTCCGAATTGCTTCGACGGTTCTCATCGAAACTTCATCGTCATGCGACGACCTGCGACCCGGTTTTCTTCAAGATCAAAATCGTCAGAAGCGAATTCTTAGGAGCGGAGCAGGGCCTCACCGTTCGTTCGCCAGGACAGTCCGTCCCAAAAGCGCCGCTAAGGTTGCGGGATGCGTCTACCGCGGAATGTTCCAATTCAAATTCGTAAAGCACGATGACTCGATAGTCGCGTCGGTTCATGATTTTACGGGACCCTTGAAAGGGTCGGCTAGAAAAATTGGAGCGACATGCTTTTATGTGTTTGTGTTTGGCCTTCCCTGAGACGGAATTTCTATGTGTGGCCTTCCCTGAGACGGAATGATATGTGGATAAAAACTTATTTATTTATACAGTGGTGGGATACATATCTCGAAACGGGGATTAATTTTACGACAGCTTAATACATCATTTATTTTGTTTTCGTTTGCAGTTGTTTGCTATGGAACGTACTAATGCGTTGGGCTTAACTATACTGATCACATTCATTCCCTACGACATGATTACTATATCTTCTGTACGCTGGCATGCAAAATATATCTTTTTCACTAGGGCGTCTCAGATTTTCAGAAATTCTCGTTGCTGGAGACAGTTCTCTCATACTTCAGAGACGCTATAGTCAAAGTTCTTATTTTCGGATTTTCTTTTGAGTTACCTCAACAGTAGATTAAGGAACTAAATTTGATATTTCGAGAGTGATGCCTAGGCAGTGGGATGTATTCTGAAGGACAGTTGTTGTTCATCTGTTTTGCAATTCGTCCCAATGCTGTTAGGGGAGCCGCATGCTTCGTCGCATATTAGTGTCTCTTCTGAAAAGGTGAAGTACTGAATCACAGATTTGTTCGTGCAGATTTATTTATTTATTTAAAGCCGCGAGTTACTGTCAAACGCGTAAAACATCCAATAAGAAAGAAAAGGGCGGGACAGTGTTACGGAACAACAAACAAAACCATTACAGAAACACAGTTCATTAAAATATGCCATTAATACATTTACCTTCCTATGTGGGTACGAGATAGTAATATCTTAAAAACTTGAACAGAGTAACCCGGGAGGCGTTCATCGTCATTCAGTAACGAGTTTAACTCCTTAATGCTCATGTATGTAAGGATCCTTTGCCCTAACCCGGGACCTAGCCATGGGGACTCGCAACCCAAGCTTTATTCTCAGGATCCTATTCAGCGGAACGCCGGAAAAGTCTGTAGGCCTTATTGATAGCTTGCCAGAAAGTATTTCGAACATCATCAGAAGATCTTTTCTTGCCCGGCTAGAGAGATAAGGTAGCCCGAGTAGTTTCGATTTCTCAGCACCACAAGGGACGTAAGCGTACTTCAGTTCAAAGCGTCGCATTACTACTTTACGTGCAAAGCTGTTTTGAACTCCTAAGAAGTCAATTCCTTTCCTACTGAACGGATTAAATACGGTGACTATACTTTCAACTATGGGACGTACATAAGTCTTATATGCTCACAATTATCCTTGGGATCTCTCGTTCGCAGGACCTTGAGTAAGTTGTATCCTACGATTTGCTTTCTTTGCAATACATTTGTAGTGGCTACCAAAACTTAGGTCAGCCGACACTATAAAATCTAAGTCTAACACTTCTTTCACTGGTTTTAAAGGTGAACTTCTTAACTTGTATTGCGAGCTTTTACAAGTGTTCCTGGGCCCAACGATCATGTAGTTCGTTTTTTCAACCGCTAGAAGTAGAATCCATTTTTCCGCCCAACCATCAATGTAATCCATTGCTTTTTGAACACAATTCTTGGGTTTTTAAGGGTTTTATACATTTTGATATCATCCGCGTACATTTTTGAGATCACTCCAAATCTAAGAATAGCTTCCGGTAATTCTAATTTGTACAATAAGAACAACAAGGGAGATCCTTGCGGAACCCCACTGTGGGCCGAAAATGAAGAGGAATATCGGTCCAGCACATGAACCTGATATATCCTACCCGTAAGAAACTCTTGTAGCCAAGCCAATTTCTTTAAATCTCAAGTGGCTGGTATCAAGGTTATAAGCTGTCACAACGATGTTTGGTTGCGATCAAAACTCTAGCGCCAGGCCGGACTCGAACCCGCACCTCCTGCTGACCGGGCGGGTCCACATCTGGATGTTGCGTTCGATCAAGCAGAGCCGGTGGTGTGATGACGTACAGCATTCCCACCCGGTCAGCAGGAGGTGCGGGTTCGAGTCCCGCCTGGCGCTAGAGTTTTGATTGCAACAAAACATAGTTGTGACTCTTATAGCCAATTTATTAATATGGGAGGTAGGCCTACTATTTCTGGTTTTTGCAGTAGTTTCCTAATTGGAACTTTGTCAAAGGTTTTGGCAAAATCAAAGTAGGTTACATCCGCTTGTTGTTTCATTTCCACAGCGGCGGTCCAGTCGTTTAAAGATGTGAGAACAGCGGCATGTGGAATATTATAATATATGACATAAGCTCGGCATTTTCTTTTCGTCCTTCCTAATGCTGAAAATCAATGCTATACATCTTTATCTATCTTTATCTATAGGCGTCCACTCAAAGGTGGGCGCAAATAATGTGACAACACTAACACAAGTAACAAACGAATCAAAAAAGAAACAACCGGTGAGACGATAAAATGGAAAAGGAGGACACAGCTCGATTCAAGCGAAGTACAAAGATCAGAAATCAAAATACTCAAGCCCAGCAACTAAGACCGTCATTGGACAAGAATAAGAAAGCTGAAATAGTGAAAAAATACATTGGATCCGAATGAATGATTTTCGGATATCCCGATCCGAATCATCCAAAAATTCGGGGTCCGCAAAATCGCCATTATCTGAGTCATCCAAAAATCTGGAGTCTTCTAGGTTAGCGTTATCTGAATCATCCAATTATCCAAAGGTTTTCGATCGGATCCTTTGTATCGTAGCGTCTCACCTTCTGGCAACGTACTCGTATGCTGGATCACCGTGTCCCACCTGTGAATTACCAGTTTTTCGCTCCTTAAAGGCTTTTCTGGTTATGAAAAGTTTCACAAAGTTTGAAGACTTAAGTCGGGCGATCGCCAACTTCTTCGATTCCCAGTCTGCCCAGTTCGGGAAGAAGGGAATCGTTGACCCGCCCAGTAGGTAAGTGAGCCACTGGTGGTGGCTAACTATGGTGACTATATATTGATTGATTTGCGTGGAATGATGAGTAAAGAAATAAAAAAGAAAAGAAAGAGAAAACGAAAGTCCTACCTAGACTTTCCGACTAACCCTAATGCTTTCCGACCGATCTAGTGGCTGTTGTAATGCTGGTGGTTTTATCATACATACTGTCTCAAGCATCGGTGTCCTTGTTCAAGACGTCCCACATCGCAACAATACGAGATCTGTGCAGAATGTTTGTTTCAACGTGGTTGTTGTCATATTGGTGGAGAGTCAATCTTGCACGATAGATAAAGTTTCGATTTCAGGGAGGTCAAGTTTTGGAGGCTAAAGGCAAAGGAGCGGCCGGACCTACTCTGAAGGTGACGGCGTGGGAGAACGGAAAGCCAGTGAATGGCAGCAAGAAGTAGACGTGCTCAGATAGCCAATGTGAGAGAACACTAGCCTGTGGAAGACCACTATGTAGAGGATAGGAACGATGCAATAAAGATTTGCACTGTAGCTGTTCATTGATTGTCTTGCTTTTTTACGGGAATTTGATTGTTTGATTTGAAAAGTGTCCATCTCGACGCGAAAATGGCATATTAAATAAATAAAACAGAAAGTAGTAGCTGTATGGTTTCCATTATTAGAGGGGGCCAAAAGTAATGAGACTCTCCATGCCGTGCCCATATATGTCGTGACTGGAGTCCGGTTTCGTGCTACTCGTACTTGTGTTTGTTTGCTACTTACTGAAGACCACCTGAGAAGTGACCACTTTCGCCCTTTCCAGGAGCATGCCAAAACTCCAGTCTGACGAGTCGACCTGTGTCGCGCAAATCTCACCCAATTCCCAAACCCCGAGCAGCCTGGACTCAATAGTCACGCAAGATGAGAAGAACGTCTTCTATCTTAACCCTGCCAAGCAGCGAGTCTGGGTGAAGCCTGGTGGCCTGTTACCGACCTTCGTTCGGCGTGATGTTCACGGCGAGAAGCACCTGAGCATTGAGTCTGCGCCCATGGACCGGTATACTGGAAGCTGCTTTCCAAAAGCACGACGATGGACTCCAAGGCCATGGTGAACGAAATAGAAGAGGTGGATCGGCGACTCGCACTCGCATTCGTCTCAGCACTTCAAGAAGGTCCTACTCCGACAACGCCACACTCCATCGGGCAAAAGTGACCACGGATAAGCTTGCTCTGCTGGGCTACGTTCACATACCTCGCTGGACATCTCTCCATGCGACTACCACTACTTCTTGAGCCTATAGGACTTCATGGTCGGAAGGGGCACAAGGATCCAAGTAGACCTCGACAACCATAACGAGCAGTGGATCAGCACCAGGCCTAAGCAGTTCTGGAAGGATGGGATCAGGAAGTTGGCTGATCGATGGCAGCAAGGTCATTGACCTTAATGGCGATTACATTCCTCAGCACCGTTGAGTTGTTATTGAGTTATAAAAAAATGAAGAAATTTGTTGAATTTGTCTTATTACTTTTGTCAGTTTGTATATACTGTGCCACATTATTACTTTTGGCCCACCCTATTATAATAATATCCGGCTAGCTGAGGGATAGATCTTCGAGAGCTAACATTAGGTCATCAGACCATTAGAACAAATACAATTGAAGCTAAAGTTTTACATATAGACAAGAAACAGTTCTTTATAACTATAGTAAACTGCGGTGCGCATACAATGTGCCAACCGCAGTGGAATAGTAGGATGGGTCTGTATGGACGGGACCCGAACTACATCGATGGGACCTCTCACCGATTCTAACATGCATCGCGCTGTATGGCATCCTCGAGACGAAAACCGGACGATGCAACCCAACTTGGGCCGTCACCACAAGAACTGTCTCCTTGGTGCTTCTGCGATTTGCGAGGAATCGTATAGTACGAATTGCTCCCGCAAGGAGACACAGACATCGGCAGCACGCCAACCAACTGCAGTAACTGGCGAACGCCGCTTGAGAAAAACGGCCGAGATGTGCTTCTGACCACCTTCACGACAACGCTAGGCCGCATATAGCTAGAACCACGTGAACAAAATGGAGGGCTGGGCTCTGACACGGTTCCCACTACCCTATTCCCGTTGCCCATTCCGACTTACTTCGCCTCCCTAAGACACTCCTAGCCAAGGGTAAAGTCACCAAAGCTAAAGATGATGAAGGGGCGGCCAGCGATTTCGTCGACTCCCAGTTTCCCAGTTCTGGAAGAAGAAAATCACCTACCCATTAGGTGAGGCACTGCACATAGTGACTAATGACGATGGTTATGTTGTTGAGTAAATTGCGCTGTATGCGGAATAAAAATAAAAATAAAAAACCAAACGGCTCATGACCTGACCAACCTAATATTAGACTGTCGCAAAATGAATCTCTGCTTCGAGGTATGTATGAACAAAAAAGTTTTTTCCCTGAATCATTTCGTGCCAGGGAAAACCACACATAGTGTTCGGTAGGTTTTTTCCAGCTCTTTCAAAAAACATGTGTGTGTCGCCCTAATTTTTCGAGCCGGCCCTTTCAAGGGTTCCGTAAAATCGTGAATCGACGCAACTATCGAGTCATCGTGCTTTACGAATTTAAATTGGGACATTCTGGGCAGAGGCTCCCCGTATCCTTAGCGGCGCTTTTGAGAGGGACTGTCATTGCGAACGAACGGTGAGACTCTGCTCCGCTCCGAAGAATTCGCTTTGGCGATGGTGATTTTTATTTCGAAGAAAGACCGGGTCGCAGGCGCAGGTCGCCGCTTGACGAAGAAGTTTTTAGGAGAGCCGTAAGAGCAAATCTGGAGACGAACATACGTTGGTTAGCAGAGGACCTTGTCGTACGTCGAAGTACGGTAGCAAGACATTTGGCGATATTCGGCAAGGTGAAGAAGGTGTCGAAGTGGGTGCCTGATGAGCTGACCGATGAGCAGCGTCGGGCACGTTTCGACACTTGCTCCAACCAGCTAGTTCGCTTTAAAAATGAGCCTTTTGGAAGCCGTATTATAACTGTAGATGAAAAATGGGTCCTTCACGAGAACAGGATGCGGGGATTCGTCTGGGCAGGTAAGGATGCTCCTCCAACATCCCTTCCGAACCCGACCTTCACACTGCAAAAAGGTATGCCTACTTTGTGATGTTGTTCTAAAGGTGCTATTACAGCTTTTTGCAACCTGGTCGGGCAGTCACAGCAGAGTCTTTCTCTTGTGATTTAGACCAAATCTATGAGAAGTTGCAAAAATTGGTGAATAGAGGAGGGCCGCTCCTGTTGCGGGACAACGCAAGGCCACACACCTCACAAATCACTTGAAAATTGACCCATTTAGGTATCGAAGATAGTGAGTGGGGGAAGGTCTCCCGACCCTTCCCCCACTCACTATCACTTTTTCCTAGGTCTTGATTCTCATTTGCGTCAGAAACAACTCACTAATTTAGCCGATGTTGAATTTGCCCTCCTTGATTTCGCTAATTCCTGTGATCGCAGTTTTTATTGCAAAGGACTAGATTCATTACCAGTTTGTTTCAAAAATGTGTGAATTCTAGTTTTTACTTTGAAAGAAGGTTGTGTTTAAGCTGATTTGTAGCAGCTTGAAGTAAGCGGTCCGTTTCGGCGATTAATTTCGCGACAGCTTAGTATTACAGTTCCTACTCTATTTGAAGGGAGGCCTTAACAAGAATACGTGTCGGTGAAGTCAGTTGCTGCGCTTGACTCCCATGAGGAGAGAATTTTCCTCAGATGGTCGGGCAACCGGAGAACCACGAAATGTTAACGCATGAGTCTCGGGATCGTAAAAAGCGACGACCACAATGCTACGCTGACTCATATGTTTTCCAAAGTGAATTTGCTTCAGAAGTCGTCTCCTTGATACGGCCGCTGGTGATCGAACTGCGTTCTCTGTGGTTGTGTTCCTGCGACCTGTGTTTGATTCCCGTCTACCTTAAAACCTGTAGACTTCTATTTGAAGCCAGATCTATTGCTATCCATCTTTTACTGGTACTAGAGCGTAACCCAAATGTAGGGTGGGAAAATAGAGCGGCTCGTTCTGGGTTGTCTCCTGTTTGTTCCAGGAGACAATCACTGTTATGAATTGTTCCTTCTGAAAGTCTTAGTCGTCTTCTTCGTTGAGTTCCAGTTGAAATTGCACCTTGCGCATGCATGATAGAAGTCAAAAGGTAAGACATGTGGAGAGGAAAACAACGAGGAAAATTCAAGGGATTTGTCCCACTCAGAACGAGTGCCAGATGGAAAGGGATAAAAGTCGGCGTCAAGCAATTTCATCTTGGAATACACGACGCATCCTACATCTACCGGATATCATGGAGGCGATTTGAATGCGTGTGTGGCCTATACAACGGCGGTGGCTAGCGGGTGAACAAGTCAGCGCTTCTTTCCAGGCAAGTCTGGTACCAATTTACCAACCCTGGAGGAATGGTTGGCTTGGTTGAGTTGAAATCTGAACTAGGAAGGAAGGAACCTGGATTCCAGAGCACGCGACGGCCGGTGCCTTCTTTAACTGCGCTATTGTTGAAAAGGGTAAGGAATGACAATACACACTTCTTAGTGAGGAAGAATACTCCATCCTAGCAGGCTCCAGCTTTTTCTCTTCCAGGTTCCCGAAAGCGTCCAACCAACCGTGCATGCTCGTGATGATTCAGGACGGGTACGAGTCGACGAGATCACATTGAACCTCTCGCCTTAGTCATCGTCCCCTCCCGTCCCTCCTCGTTCCTTACTTGGTCACTGCGCCGATCGTCCGGCATTTGCTTGTCGCCCTCGCGCCGACCATTCATGCAATCCTTCCATTCCCTACAGCGCTGAAGTCGTAAAAATCACAGGCCTTCTTCACAGCGTGCACATCCACGTTAGTGCGACTTATTCTCTGAAATTCATCACTGCCTTGCAGGTGGGCTGGAATTAATGGTTCTTGCGTGTAAAGAATCTCATGAAGCTTAACCATGATAAACTCAGGACAGACTTCTTGAAGAATAAAAAAGGATGAAGGACGATGTTACTCAATCCCTTTTCGGCTTCGTTACGCATTCTACTTCTAATGAATGTCGTGGAGGCAATTCGCTAATTTTGCCATTACTTGCGGTGGCCAGCCAATGAACAGCTTGCGTTTTTGCCTTCCCAGACAAGTCTGGTACCAATTCGGAGACAACGTAGGGATGGAAGGCTTGGTTGGCCTGGGCGGAAATTACGAACCAGGAACCTGGATCGAATGCATGCGACAGCCTGCACATCTACTGACTGCGCTACACGCGCCCATCAGCAGTTATGTTTCACTTTTTCCATTTTGATTTTTGTCATTTTTCAGGTTATTAAAGTGGAAAGTCAAAAAATAACCTTCGCCGACAGCTTCTCTGCTTCCGTTTGAGGTTTTCTGCACCACTTTATAAACCATTCGAAAGAGAATCATTTCTTCTACGAAAGCATCTATTGGGCTTTTTTGTTTATTTTGGCTTTCTTTTTATTTTCAGTACAATAAAGCGTCTAAACTAAAAAATTAGTTTTACCAACAACTTAAACTTTTTGGTCAGTTTTTTGGATACAGCTATACGTCGTCGTTTGAAACAGAACATTTGCTCCATCAAAAAGTATGTTCTGCTTTTTTCATATTTCGATTTTTGTCAATTTCTAGCGGAATGTTAAAAGAGAAGGAGCTGTTGGTGAGATCGTTTTTCCTCTTTTAGTACTCGGCTAGAAATTTGCAAAAAATCAAAACGAGGAAAAACAAAGCATACCTTTTGATAGAGCAGATAATTGTTCTTCGAACGGTATTTATTTATTTGCAGAAATAGTACACATGAAATGGCCTATTTACAGTCACAGCAAATTAGGCGAAAAAAATCGCATAGAAAAAACTCGAAAAACCTCAACAAATAAGAGCAAACGTGGCCATCATAATTGATTTTCGGCGAGATTAGAAACTCCTAGAAAAAGTTATATAACATTATTCTGAACCCTTTTAGCAAACTCAAAATAAAATGTTGAAAAACGGCAGGACTTAGTTTCCAACCTATAATAAGAGAAGTGGAGAGCGCGGCGAGTTCTTCTTCTTGGCCATGGAACCTCCTTCCATCTCCACGTCCAACACATCTACCGTACTCCATGCTGCGCTGCTTACTTTATGTGAGTGTTGTTGTCGGCGCAGGAGCAGCATTTGAGGGTTCCAAGAATAGACGTCAACGCATTTGTTTGAACAAGGCACCATCTCGCTCACCGAGAATGGGAATTCACGGATTGATTCCATGAAATTTACGAGTTTCGCCTTCTGTGAAAACCTCACAAATATGCCATACACATTTTACTGTCCTCCGATTATCCCAACTGGCTAACTTTATTAAAATAGAGGGAGCTCATGTTGATTCCAAAAAGCGTCATTTTGTTAGAAGAATTGTCTGGGAAGCAAAAAACGCCATATATTTGTCGGCAGGCCACCTCTAGTCGTTGTATATATGGACCAAATACACACTTAAATACGTCTGCACAGAACGCAAGGACTCCACAATTCGTTTATGACTCCGTTTGCCGATATAACTATGCCTGCGGTTAATGCTTTAGTAATAATGGTAATTGGAGTTTCAGCGCGAAGCACTTCGTTACATATACGCTTATTCCAACCTTCTTATCTTCGTTTTTTTCTAATTTCTGTTCATATGGACACTTAAGGGCATGTATAGCGCAGTCGAGGAGGTGCAGAGTGTCGGGTGTACCCGATGCCATGTTCCTGGCTCGGATTCCACCCCCGCCAGGCCAACCAAGCTTCTACCCCAACGTGGTAGGTGAAATGCTACCAGACTAGTCTGAGAAAGATAAAGCGCTGATTTGTTCATCGGCCGGCCATCGCAGTTCATTGTATGGCCAAATAAAAATTCAAATCGTCTGCGCGACATCCAGTGGAAGTAGAATGCGTGGCGCATCCCAAAAGGGATTGAGTAACGCTGTCCTTTTTCATTATCCCTTATAGACGCTTATTTATATGCTAATATTAGTCGAAGTGCTAGCAAGTTTGGTTCCTATGGAAGCAATACCGAGAGCAAGCGTAGTGTAGCTGGTTGCTCGCCTTGGTATGTTTGAAAACAAAGCCGATCTCCTATTTGCTTCGCTCTCGTAAGGTTGCTTTGAAGTGATTTCATCACTCATTCGGATTCATGCCATAGCTATGCCAAACTCCAAGCTTCTCACTTCTGACGCTTGTGGTAAACTGCTTCGTCTGAACCTTTTCTTTTAAGTAAATATTTATTATTATTATTATTATTATTATTATTATTATTATTATCATTTTATAAATAAACACATGCGGATGTGTCAACACTCAACGTTTAGTAGAGCACAAGCAATACTAAGAAACACAAAAGAAAAAATATCCAATGGTCAGAGCATTTAGAATTTATTTATTTATTTATTTATTTATTTATTTATTTATTTAAAGTGCACTCAAGGGTGCGCTACCACGTCAACAAAATCTTCGAACAAACAAAATAACCGTTAAAAGCAACAGTAAAATGAGCACTCAATTACATCAAGACTACAAACCGCTTAGTAATTACCATCTGGCTACCGATTCTATGGCAATCTCCGTCGCAAAGCCCTATATTAAGTAATTTATAGAAGGCTAGGAGCCAAAAAGAAATAACTAAAAGGAATTATGGAAGCCATTACTCTAGTACTTTGATCAAAAACTCTGAATACCTAGGAAGTACAAATTCCTTATTTAATGTATTCATAGTGATGCCCACCCCACGATCTACTAATAGCGTTGCTAGTATTGTTACTAATTAATGCCACACAGGATGCTGTTTATTTATTTATTTATTTATTTATGGCGAGGGTACATGGCACACACGCGTGAAACAGAATAAGGAAAATAATTAAAGCAGTATTGGAAAACAGTAGAACACAAAACATAAAACAAGTACTATAAGATACAGAAGAAGGTCTACCTGTGAAAGCAACTACTACAATAATTTAGTTAACAAAAATTGCTGGAATTTACGCAAAGGTAGGGATAGGAGGTCCGCAATCATCAAGTTGAGCTCGCGCAAGCTTCTGTATGTCAAAAATGTGGATTTTGCCGTGGTCCTGGCAACAGGAGCATGTAGGCGGAGTTTACTTCCCCTTGTCCTAATTACTTTGCCTCGGAAACATTGGGAGGGGTTTATGTGAAGTGAAAATCTTAAAAAGCACTTTCAGGTCAGCAACCTTTCCTTCTATATTGCAGGGATTTAAGACCGAGCATCCTATTTCTTTCTCGTCCGTTCGAAATGAGCGAGTAATTTAAGCCAAAGCACCGGATTATTAATTTTCGTGCGAAATTATTTTAAACGCTTTCCAACAAGGACTGAAAACTGTCGTTTCCCCCTCAACTACGGGGCGCACGTATGTTACGTAGGCTCGCAGAAGCGTCTCAGGATTTTTAATCTTAAGAACCTTGAAGACATTACATGTGCGAAAGTTTGCGATTTTCATTACAGAATTAATTGTAATGCTCATCAGAATTGAGCTTCTTATTTATTAGGAAACCCAAGTCTCGAGCATCCTCACTCAGTTTGAGATCAGTATCTTGCAACTTACAAACAGGTAATCCTTCTGTATTATTCGCTCCAATAGGTCAGCAACAGGATTTCTCCAGTACGAGTGGGAGTTCTCACTGGTTAGCTCAACTACCTATGTAGTCAAGTGCTGCTTGGAGGCTGTGAGTATCCTCGTCGTCTTTGATTGTTTTGTATATTTTTACATCATCAGCGTACATTCTGCAAGTCACCCCCAATCCAGCGATAGTATATGGAAGCTCATAAGTTTATAGAAGAAAAAGTAGAGGTGAGGGCACTCCTCCCTGTGGAACACCAGTGCAGGCTTTGAACACGGGGGATAGTGCTCCTTCGACCTTGACTTGGTATGTTCTCCCGGTAAGGAAATCGCGAGTCCATTCGGTTACTTATAATTGCTAAGTTTTTATTTCTTATTTTGTTTTGTTTACTCGCATTTTTGGTGCGCATTAATCAAATAAATAAAAAAAAGGCTTCGACGACATCCCGCATAATGGAATGCGTCTACAAGGGTTTGGTCAAGGCCGTCCTTTATTCTTTACATAAAGTACAGAAGCGCCCTTTCCTCAAACGAGATCGCTATCAAGAGTGTTGACGAAGAAGAGAGCCCGGTAGACTCTCCGAGTCGTCTCAGTAGAACATTCTGCGTTTGTCATAACCATGTTTTGTTGCGATCATACGGCGCCGGAGGTGTAATGGCGTAGAGCATTCCCGCCCGGTTAGAGGGAGGTTCGGGTTCGAGTCCCGCCTGGCGCTAGAAGTTTTGATCGCAACAAAACATCGTTATGACAGCTCACAACTTCGATACCAGCCACTTGAGGCTTAAAGAAACTGATTTGAAACGATTCTTCGTTTGATTGGGCGGCTTCTTGCTGACTCAGCTGACCAAGCTCATCTCCTTGTCCTGTCGTGGTCGCGCGCCTCGTCTCGCCCGTCCGTCCATATTTGTGTTCGTGGCATCGTGATCCGTGAAGTACCTCACACGGCGGTAACTCGTTCAGAGTACCCCTCATCGTCGCTCCTCCCGACATTTCATTGTTTGCGTTTTTGGTTTCAGAGTTCATTTTCCCGTTGAATCCATCTCTCGCCTTCTCGAAATGGAGACTTTGCGGCTAGACATGGATAGGTTCGGAAGACCTTCTTTTGGGTGCCGTTAGCTTCATGCCTAGGAGCAATTCATAGCCGCGGGTGACTGCATAAGGGTCGGAATTAGCCTACACGAACGGACCAAGCACCAACGTCAAGAAGACATCGCTAAAGCTTTGGGGTTGTTGTATGAACTACTGGATTTTCCTTCCATAGCTTTCAATATCTTTCACATCTCGACTCTTCTACCGACACCGATCAATTCTCCCATGTATTATAAATTCATTTTTCGTCATATTCACTTGCATAAAACGAAAAAATGAAAATAAACTTTACCCTTCGTTTCGCCATCTCCATTCGGAAGAATCTTATTTGTTATTAAAATTTAACCATTACATTATTTATTAATTATTCTTGTTATCCAAGGTGGTTCATGTGGCTCACGATTTCGTTGGTGTTGATTCTTTTAAGCGAAGTATTGTTATTTGATCGTCACTATGTTTTCCTTTGTTGTTTTTGTCTTTTATGGCGCAATTCAGGTGCAGCAATAAATAAATAAATAAATAAATAAAATCTATTTATTTATCTGTTATAACTATAACTACTATATTTTTTTATAAAATCTCCCTGTGGCTCATTAGTGAAATAAGAAGATGCAATAATTTTATAGCTATTTGCTTGTTAAACTGTTACATAATAAAGGATTTGTGGATCTGTCTTATTCGGAGAGAGGCCTATACTGATTTGCATCTTCAATCCCTTACTTTAATCTCCACGACAGCTTAATCTGCTGCCCCACTGTCCCACTATGCGTGGGCTTTTATTTAAATTAAAGGGATACGGTAGCATGGCATGAGATGCCGAATGCAATCGTCACCTTACGATCGCTCCCACGATCGCCCCCTCCCAATTAGGATAGATCCGATTCAAAACAGTCTTCACTAAGTATTGTTCTAGTCTGAATTTAAGAAAGTTGAATTTTAGGAATTAGCTGAATTGGAATGTTATTCGAACAACTGTCATTAAAAACAGTCAAATTATCAACAGAGTAATTGGAACCTCCGTTCTTCATCACTTTCCCTCATAAAACATCTCATTCATTTTATTCTTCAAATATTTAGTATAGCCCTAACACAGCGGAGTTATTCCGCTAGATTCCTTTACAATGTTCATCACAATCATCACCTCATCACCACCTTTACTTACTTACAATCCACATGTATATGTTTCTATGTACATCTTCAAGCCCAAGCGGCTGTTACTGAGGTTGTAAACTGTTATAACGATGTTTTGCTATGATCAAAACATTAGCGCTAAGTAGGACTGGAACCCGCAGCGCAGCTTCCTCATACTGATATTTTACAGAACTTCGAACGTGCGAATTTGTGAATTTTTATGAAATTATACGTATTTCGATTGCCTCCACGACATCATCCTGTATAAGTAGAACATGTAGCGTATCCCGAAAGGGATTGAATAATTCCAGTTACAATAAAACCATGCGCCTTCAAATGATTAGTTCAAGAAATCATGAGCTCGGAGGTTTTCTAGATATAAGGGTTCACCTGCACCTATAGCTCATGCCGTTGCTGACAATTTTATGTTATTCGCTTGCTCTTTTTTTTACATAGATTGCCTGTTGATGTTTTTGCTAATGTTGCTCTTTTAGTTGTTTTCTTTCTTAAGGGTTTTATTGCCCTTAGGGGACAGAGGAACTATTTCGTATTACTAATTAGGTCTAAATAGCTGGTTTGAACACACATGCTGTCCGTCCATGAATCAATTTGCTATTTTCACGTTCAATTGATTACTTTTCAAGCAAAATTAGCCTAACAAGTACGAAGTCAAAGCGCACTCCTCCAAATCGAAATAAGCTTCTTCTAGATTAAACTAGGCACTCTCCAGAAGGGTTAGAATAATGTTTTATTCAAGGGAAATTTGAGTACGATTTCTATGAAGTTTTTAATGTTCTTACCCAGTAAGTAGTAAGACCTTGTTTGAAATTTTATAAAATTCTCATTTTTTGTGGGAAAATATAGCATGTTTTAAAGAACAGGAGGGCAGCGATTGTTGGTTGTTTAACGCCAAAAAATATTGTGCCATGCACTAATTCATGACGTCGCGATTCTTATCCGGTTGATAGCGAAACTGCTGCTTGCCTGGAGTTTCACACCTGTACACAATACAACGAAAGCAATTTTAAAGGACACATACTACTACTCACTTTGATGCATCGTAAACAGTATTTAACAGTATTTACGCCATCAATCAGATAAAAATCGCGACGAGTTTTTCGAGTGTATGGCGTAATCTAGTCATTTAATGCATAAACGACTGCTACGTTGTTGCGCTTTGAAACGCAATTTCATGTTTTTCAAAAAAAGTTTTACGGTTCAGGCGAACTAAAAAATTTCAAAAAAGTTCCCAAAAGTTTCCAAATTTTCCATGTACAAAATCTTTTTCTAACCTTCTCGGACAGCCTGCTGTTTAATCTGCAAGAAACTCGTTTTGATTTGGAAGAGCTCTCTTTGGTCTCAAAAGTCTTAAAGCTCGCTTAAAAGAGTGTCCAATTTGACTTGAAAAGTGTCTAGTTCGACGTGAAAATGGTATGTCTCTTCAGAGTTACCTTTGTTAACGTTTCTGCGTTGTCTAGCGATAAAATATAATAAATATAGGTAAAATATTTAAAAAAATATAAGTATTGCATGAATAATTAAATAAATAACGCCGTCCTTTATCCTTTATACACGAGGCATTTCCCACCAGTTGGCTTGGCCGTCTGTTGCTCCAGGCAAAGGTTCTCTTCCCCGAGGAACCCCTACTAATTAAAAACGAGAATCAAACCACACATCCACAAAACAGCCCAATTACAAACACCGCTCGCAGAATCACAACGCTGGTTAATACAAGACTGGCTCCTCGGCTTCGTCTCTAATTATAAGGCTGCCATTGTTTCGCTCGAAAAATTGCGTCTGCAGAACGGCATGGACTCCATCTGTCTCTCAACAGCCGTGTTGCTCTCCATGGTGAAGAGCTCGATGGAGATGTACGGTTGCCCTGGCAGCGGTGTGCTCTCCAACGTGCTCGGCGGAATCGGCGGTGCCGGTGGAGGATATGGCGGCTTTGGGTGAGTTTCTCAATTCCACGACTGCCGAGTCGTTAGATCGCTTAGAGAAGACACGAAGTTCAGTTATGGCAGATGCGGTCCCGACACGATCTTCTATCACTGGACGTGCTGCGACTACAATGTCTACGACTGTTGTATTCAGCTCGAGACATGGGTGATGTGAGTGGTGCTTTTCGTAACTTTGGGGTTCACAAGACCGCAATTTCCACTACGTTGTGAGTCAATTTTTGATTTCGAATCGCTTTATTAGCTGAAGATGCGAATCAAACATGGTTTTTATTCTTTATTTTCTTTTAGAGAGAATTTCAATGGTCCGCCTAGGATGTGGTAGAGCGCATCCTAAGTGAACTTGGAACGAGAATATTTTCCGGATTATTTTTGCATTTTGGATCCACCAATGATGCGCTCTATCACATCCTAGGTGGACCCAGCCAAATCTCTGCACTCACTCAGTTGGGACAGCGCCTAATATCGTAATCATGAACTCCACCTATCCTTTTGCGGCTAAACTGCTGGCTACTAAAGGGAGTTTAGCCATATGTACAATTCTCACGTCGAATTGGACACCTCTCAAATAAAATTGTCACTTTTTACATCAAATTGGAGACTTCTCAATAAATTGGACCTCTTCTAGTTTGCTTTAAAAATTTAAAATCAAAACGACCTTCAGGCAGGTCAAACTACAAACACAGTAAGGTGGTTAGAATAATTTTTTGTTCGAGAAAAATTTGAAATATCTTTCTTTGAAATTTTTTTAGTTTACCTTCACCAATAAGTGTAATACGTATTTTTATAAAAAAAATGAGAAAAATAATAAATTATTTTTAAGCACAGCAGAGAAACAAGGAAATAGCGCATTAAAGATCAGATCGCGCCATGCACTCATAAAGCTCGCCGCAACATTAATTTATTTGATTGATAGTGCAAACAGAAGTTCTTCTATCAGTGGAATAGAAATCTGACTTCTTGGATGAGGGCACGATGTAATCTTTTTTTTTGGTACTGAAAATTACGATCGCCTTCTTGCTCTTCAAAACAGGCTTTAAATCATTATTTTTCCTTAAGAATGAGAATTTCATGAAATGTTAAATAGTGTATTCACTTATTGGGAAGGTGAATTACAACCTCAAAGAAAGGCATACTACATCTTTCTTGATCAAAATTATTCTGACCTTTCGGGAGGGTCTCCAGTTTAGTGTAGAAGAAGCTCATTTTGATTTGGAAGAGTTCGCTTTGATTTCAAAAGTCTGAAAGCTCTAGCTTAGAAAAGTGTCCAGTTTGATTTGAAATGTGTCCAATTCGAGTGAAAATGATGTACATATATTCGCGCTTCACCACGAGAATGAAGATTGTATGAATAGGCATCGAAGTTTTTATATACAACTTTCAAATCAAACTGGACGTTTTTCTAGGCGAGTATATGTTTTTTTTAAATCAAGCTTCTTACCAACATGTTCCAAATCGCAACCAGTTTTTCCATTTTAAAAGAGACACTTTCGAAGAAGAATTTTTTGTTTAAGGAAAATTTAGAATGACTCTTCGAAATTTTCCAATTTATCTTTCCCAATAAGTGATCAATCACACTGATAGTGTAGGGCGTAGCATCACTGCCCGGAAAGCAGATGATTCAGGTTCGAGTCCCGCCTCGCACACGAGTTTTGAATCTTAGTAAATATCCTTGTAACAGCTCCAATCCTCTATACCAGCCGATAATTACAGAGTTCTTCTGGTGATCTTCGGAATCGGTATCTTCCTCTGTATCCTGGCCTGCATAGCCGCCTGCATATGGAACTACAGTCGGAGTAACAGCTGAAGTGTCGCTAAGACGTTCTCCGACAACCTGTTAACCTCGTGAAGAATCTGAAGAAATGCTGTTTATAGCTACGCTACCTGGTGTGCATTTGTCTGCGTCATATCACAGAAGTTCTCGGTACTCGTCGTCAGCTTCCCTGTCTGTGTTATCTCAATCCAGAAGTGCTTCGCTTTCTTGGAGGTCTCTGCCTCCGAAAAGGAGTTTCGCGCTACATTGGAAATGTCAGTTATATATTTCAAAGAATTGTGCTCAGTAATGTGGCAGTGGTTACCACCAAATGCACTCTATATGTAATAAAATCTGGAACTGTCGTCAATAATTCAATAAATGGTTGGCTATTGTTGAGCTCAGAAAAAGAAATAGTTCCACGTAGAAAGCGCTTCGATTGTGATAGGTTTCGCGACTAATATCGCGCAGCGTTTTGGCTCGAATTCAGTTCCGCATATGTCTAAGAAAGCCATGTACCTCTATCTAGTTAACGGACTTGATACCCACTGGTACAGCCACGGAAAGCCTCTAGCAAGAAACACAGGAGTGAAATTCGTTTTGTGGGCGTAGTTCATCCCAAAATGGAAAAAGTACCTTGCAAACCCGTTTCGACTTGCAGCGGGTTCGTGGGAAATGTGGACCACTGACTCAACCCGTGAGCTGCGGAAATTCTGACCCACAATTGGATTAAAATTGAAATGCTTGCACGAATTCAGTTTAAAGTGAGCACGGCAGAATGAGCGGCACTAGTTGCATGGGAGAGCACACGTACCCCCGACCTCCCGTCCATGAGCTAGTAGGTGACAAATTTTTGCCATTTTTGCACCACCCAGTGGTACCATAGAGATCTTCAGCCCAGTGGACGGTGTCTATGTTTGGTCACTTTACGAGCCAGCTCAATGCGTCATAGAAGTGTGTCCTACACTATAAAGAAGAATGCTTTGTAAAGCTATAAATTAATTTAAAAAGAGAAATGTATAATTTGAATAGAATCTATATGGGTGTAATTTAAACAGAATATATACTATTTTCACGTAGAACTGGACACTTTTCAAATCAAACTACACTCTTCTAAGCCAGCCTAAGACTTTTGGAATCAAAGCCAGCTCTTTCAAATTAAAATCATCTTCAGACAGGTTAAACTACAGACTCAATAAGATCGTTAGAATAGCACTTACTGAAGGAAAATTTTAGTATAACTTTCTTTTAATTTTTTTAGTTTAGTTGCCCCTAACAGTGTAATAGTTTTATAAAATTTATTCTTAAAGAAAAAGTAATACATCAGACTTTGACTTGAAGCACAGCAAAGAAGCAATCGCACAGCGCTTTAAAGGGGTAGGTCGTGCCATGCACTAAAAAAGATCGTTGCAGCTTTTCTTGACTGATAGTGTAAATGCCATTTACATGAACCATCAATGTATGGATATGTGTTCTTTACAGTTGTTTTTGTTGTATCGTTAACAGGTGCCAATCTTCAAGCAGACAGAAATTCTGCTATCAATTGAATAAAAATCGCGACGTCTTGGGCGAAGTCGTGGCGCAATCTTTTTTGGCCTTAAAAAATTACCGCGTTCCTGTTCTTTAAAACAAGTCTCAAACCATTATTTGTTCTCCAAAAAAATGAAAGTTTTACAAAATTTCAAGCAATGTGTTCACTTATTGGGTAGATGAGCTAAAACCTCGAATAAAGTTAAACTTAAATTTTCGTTAAAGAAAAAATTACTCCAACTCTTTTTGGAGAGTCTCTAGTTCAATGTGGAAGAAGCTCATATGAACTTGGAAGAGTTCGCTTTGATTTCAAAAGTCTTAGGCTACCTTAGAAGAGTGTCCAATTCGATGTGAAAATGGATGGTATGTTTAGATGTAATTTATAGAGAAATATTTGTAAAGCAATCTTTATTCCTCTAATGCCATTTGTACAAGTCGTTTTAGAGGTCCACATGCACAGCTATACTACCACACACGTAATGTCACTTCTTCTCAGCGGCTTCGCCACCGCTCGACTCCTCCGCCTCTTGTCGCTTCTTCCGCTGCAGTTCTCGTCGTCTGTTAGCTTTGGCCTCTTTTTCTCGCTGCAGCCGTTTGTACTGTTCTTCATAGCATTCGTCACCGTTTATGTGCCGATCGAGGACATGCTTCAAGCGTTCGAAAGCGATGTCGATGTTTTTCGGCAGCAATCGGGACTCGTGCACCTGGGAGTGTAATCCAATCAATTCGTTTGTCAAAGGCACCAATGCACCGAAGGAGCACCTCACGTTACCTTGACAACGATTCCAGTTGGGATATGTCGCAGCTGAACAGCATTCTGAGCCGTGTTCACCTTCTGACCACCTGGACCCCAACCGGAGATGTACTTCTGGAAGCCACAGCTACCTACTTATGTTCGACAGCCGAAGAAAAACTCGAGGAATCGAACCTGTTCGCAGTCTTCCGTTCTGATTTCGGGAAAGTTGTAGCCTTTCAGTTTCTCCTTTATGGACACCTGACGAGTGCTGGTGAGGAAAACAGAGAGCCGCTGACTTCGCAGCATTTTCCATGAGATGCTCTAAACACGATGAAAACAGATTCTGGTTTTAAGTCAACATACTAGAGCAAATGCTGGGGTCGGATTCATCAACGACTTACATGACTTTAAGAGGGAATTCGCAACGGAAAACTCAGATAACGCGGCTTATCGTTCACCATATCGCTTGGAATTTTCTGTAGATGTTATGTAATTTGTTGATGAATCCGATCCGTGGATGCACAAAAAAGAACTTGACCATCTGTTCAACATGGATACACAGGAGGCTACGATTCCCATTTTTGGTCAATTCTTCCCTTTCATAAAATGAGCGAATGCAGTAGTAACGTTAGGGTAAAATGAGCTTCCAAAGCAGAGAGGAATCAAAAGTAGAGCGCCTGTTTCTACGATGGGAAACTTTGATTCTACCGCCTTGTACTAGCTACGATCGCATTAGAACGATAAAAAAGGCGAAAGGACGATGCGGGTTAATACTTTACAGCATGGGCCACGCATTCTACTTAAGACCCTGCACACTTCTGCGGCAACGCCGCTCGCCGCTATGGTTAAGGATAGGACAGGGATGCCGCCGGCGGCGAACTCTGCGTCTCTGCCCCGTGATTAAGGATAGGGCCGCGCCGTTGGCGCTGAAGTGTTTGGGTCCTTTGAACGGATGTCGTAGAGGTGATTTTCAATGCGTATTCGGTCACGCAATGACTTGCGGGGGCCAGCCGATGAACAAGTCAGCGCTCTATCCTTCCCAGACAAGTCTGCTACCAATTCATCGACTCCGGAGGTGTGGAAGGCTTGGTTGGCCTAGGCGGAAAATCCGAACAAGAACCTGGTATCGAGTGCACGCGACAGCCGGCGCCTTTTCGTGACCGCGCTACCACTCGTCCGCTCCAGGCACATTTATTTACTTATTTATGCGCCGCCGAAATGCGTGCTACTACATCAACGAACAGTAGGCAAAACTCTTAAACAAACTCATCAGTAGACGCTTCAAGACTCAGAAATGACAAAAAACTAGAAAAAAGCTAACATAAAGCTGAAGACATACATTCCGAGCGCTGCAATGTAAATGTTGTAGCCAAACGGCGACAGCGCAAGAGAGAAATGCTGGGACTGATCACGATAAGCGACTAAGGAGAAGAAAAGAATTAACATATGCAATAGAATTAGCATATGCATTTTTCCGGTAACAAAAGTCTGACAATGAGAGACATCCATAAGCTGGCAGCCCATACCAAAGGATAAGAGATTGGTGGTGCCTTCCCCTGATAAGGCTCCTCAGAGCTGACCAGCGAAAGAACGAAGCATAGCTCTAACTGCTAAGCTTGCCTGACAGCCGGGCTGAGCCTAAGAGGTGTATCCAGTCATAGGTTGAGTTGTAATGGGTTTCAAAAGCATAGCATATACATATTGTTTATGTTAGGAGGAAAACGTCATCAAATTTATTTACTCTAACTGCCCAGCAATTTGCCTAGCTGCTTGACGTCTTGAACAAAGTCAAAAAAGGACCGGAAATGAAGAGAAGCATAGAACTCGGAATGCTCCTCTACAGATTTATACTAGCTAACTCATATCAGAGCCACCAATAGCAGATAGAATGTCTACTTTCTCTAACGCACTCTTGAATTGTGAGGACGTTTGGAGGAGCGAAAAATGGGAGCGAAAACCTTGAAAATATGTGACTGATGCACCTGAAGTACTACATGGAGGCCTGAATCCTATGAAACTCCCTGAAAACGGGTAGGTATTATAGGAAAGAGCGCGTATAGCACAGTCGGAGTAGATGACGGCTGTCGCGTGCACCTGATAGCAGGTCTCTGGTTTAGATTTCCCGCCCGTGCCAACCAAGACTTCCATCCCTCCTGGAGTCGGTAAATTGGTATCAGACTGAGTTGTTCATCGGCTTGCCGCTGAAAGTCATGGGGGACGGTCAGGAGGTACACCCGCCCCTGCTGTGGGCATGCGATCTTCCTCTCATCCCCTTGCTCACCCACCCCCAACCCCCTCGGCTTCACCAAGAGTCTAACGGCTGCCTTACGAAACCTTTGATACGCACAACAAAAGTTTCTGGTCCGCAGAACAGCGGTGTACCTCCTGACGCCACGACCCCACAGGGGCGGGTGTCTCTCCTGTCGCGCTGCCGAAAGTCATTGTATGCTCAAATACGCATTGAAAATTGCCTCCACAACATCCCTACAAGTAGAATGTATGGCGTGGCGCATCGCAAAAGGGACTGAGTAACTCCGTCATTCACCCTTTTGTTATAACAAGGAATTCTCTCAAATTTCCTCCGGTGAGTCTCCCACTTGATGGCTGAGAGCCTGCACTTTTGGTACGCCGATACAAGTTTCCAAACATCGAATACGCAGAAACACTGCAAAAATACTGCTTCAGGGGCGGGGTCGGGGGTTCGGTTCTTTGTCTTGCAGTATTTTTTAAAACTTTTCTTCATATTCGATGCTTGAAAGGAATTGTATTTCGCGACGATTCCATCCGCTAATTTGCAGCAACCTCAACTCTTTATGTTCAAAAACCTTGCAAACATGGGACGTGAATTGAAAATGGATCTTCTACTATAGGATGGATGGAAATTCTCGCTGTGGTACTCATTTTCGTAGATCAAACATAAAAGGGAAAGAGGCTAGCGAGCCACTATAGTTGTACTTTCGAACAAATTTCTCGAATTAGTGAACGAATTTATTCAATGTCGAAGAATTTCGAGCGAGTGAACGAAGCGAATCACTTCACTCATCAATTTTTCCGAATTATCGAAAACCAAGTAGGTCCCATTTTCAGTTCATTTTCTTTAAGCCTCAGGTAGATTGCTTGGGGATGTTACTGTTACAACGATGTTTTGTTGCGATCAAAGCTCTGGCGCCAGACGGGACTCGAACCCGCACCGCCTGCTGACCGAGCGGGAATGCTCTACGCCATCACACCACCGGCGGGGAGTAGATGTTGCGTTCGATGCAGCGGCGCCGTTGGTGTGATGGCGTAGAGCAATCCCACCCGGTCAGCGAGAGGAGCGGGTTCGAGTCGCGCCTGATGCTAGAGTTTTGATCGCAACAAAACGTCGTTGTAACGGCCCATTTTCGATTACTCGAATTTTCGGACTGTCGAATGAACTGCTTGAATTAGGTTATGTGCTTGAAGATTTGTAGTTTATTCGATATTCAAATAACATTCAAATATGGTTGCCTTCCGATGCTCTAATTCGAAAAAATATTCGAAAATCTAAAAGTGGAAGAAAGAAATCGAATATTCAACTATTCGAATAAATATTCTATTACTAATCCTATTCTTTCTATCCCGATTATTCTTATTCAAATATATTCGTCCGGGCACATCTATAGAAGCCTCGTTGATTGGTAGAAAGCCTGACGATACGACGAAAACGAATTCGCCGAAAGACCTCCATGCTACGTCAAAGCAAGTGAATTGGACTCTCAAACCTTCTCCAAAATAGACATGGATCACCACAGGATATCTAACGGCTGTATGTATTCAAAAAACCGTTTATTAGCGACAATACAACTAGACATAATAATAGTACAACAACATACTTAACATTCCTATCAGAGGCAGTGTTCACGACAGCATCAGACTCTGGAGTAGCTTCTCTAGGACTTGAAAATGCAATGGCTGTATAACATGAAAGGGTCCTAGTCGCGAATATGGGCAGCACCGGGAGGCCAATCGTGCCTCATTTAATGCACGAAGAAGACAGCTCGTACACGTACGTACTTGATTGCCTGGTGTGTGTTCGACACATTCGTGACATGGAGCTACGCGGCAGTCGTCTTATTGGGTAGACCAAAGCATAGGCTATTCCAGCGGAATTCCTATCGCAAACACTGCCCTTAAAGGACTCAGTGAACTACCATGAGGAGAATAAAAACTACACGAACCCTATACAACGGAAATAGAATTTCCACTCAATTAATTAACGACCGCAGATCGGGTAACAACAGTAAACTCAGCTCTCGCCTACGTAATTACGAGCGTAGAAACACTTCTGTCGACCGAGTAATCGACCAGGAACGCAAGAGCGAAGAGAAACAGATCATAGAGGAAGATCGAGGAGACGAGTTGGGTAGAGTGGTGCGGCAAGGACAGACGATGGTCACCATCATCACAGGGGAAGCTGCTAGTTTCGAGCACAATCGGCACTTAGACGTATGAGCGCAACGCTGCACCAGGGGCCAGATTCATCAACACTTTACCGGCCAGTAATAGTGAAGAGAACCGCCAAACCTGATGCTGATGAATGTCACATCGGGGGGTCGGCGGTATTTTCACCGGTACAGGGCGGTAGGCGGCTGATGAATCTGGTCGCAGGTGGGCGTATTGACTGGTTCGTAAAAAAAAACAATATCATGTCGCCGATCACAACACAAATTATGTCCGCTAGCCCCACAAATGGGTACTGGTGTATACTATTTTCACGTCAAATTGGACACCTTTAGATCAAACTGGACACTTTTCACGTCAAATTAGATACTCCTCTAAGCAAGCCCGTTATGTTTTTAAAATCAAACTGAACATCCTACAAATTGAAACCAGCCCCTTCTACATTACACTAGAGAGCGTTTAAAGAAGTAGGAATAATTATTTTCGGCCAAAGAAACTCTAGAATTCAGCTGCCCGTATAAGTGAGCACTGTTTAAAATTTTGCAAATTTTGTCTTTTTCAAAGGAAAAATGAATTCAAATTTGTTTCAAAGCGCAAGAAGTGTATTTAAAAGAGAAATCGCGCCATACAGTCGACTAGACCGTCGCGACTTTAATTTGATTGATGTGCAGATGAGCAGCAATTTTTTGGAGCCAAAAATTATCTCGTCATGTACCTGTGCGAGACATTGCGACGCTTCAAGTGATTGATGGCAAAAATTCTTGCTTCAAGCTTACATGGAGTTACAATTACAGAAAACACATAATATTCCTTCACATCACTGTTTCAAGTAAGCAGCGTTTACACTATCAATCAAACGAAAATCTTAACGAGCTAAGCGTGTGCCTGGTGCAATCTCTTCTTTTAACCTTATAAAAATCGTTGCTTTTCTGTGATCTAGAATAAGTCAATTTTAAGTTAATTTTAAATTTAGAATAAGTCAGGAAAGCAACAATTTTTATAATGTCAAAAGAACAGGTCGCGCCACGTACTCTCCTAGCCCGTTAAGATTTTCGTTTAATTGATAGTGTAAATGCTGTCCATTTGGAACAGTGATGTGGCGATATATGTGTCTTCTATAATTGTAACTCCAGATAGGCTGAGATTTGCCTAACAATCAAGTGAAACGCCGCAACGTCCTGCTCAAGTGCACGGCGAAACAACCTAGTTCCAAAAAATTGCTGCCTTCCTGCACTTTAAGATAAGTCTTAAGTCATTATTTGTTCTCTACAATTTGTCCAAAAAATAAACAAATTTATAAAATTTCAATCAATGCGTTCACTTAATGCGGCCATAGAATTCAAGCATTTCAAAAAGTGTCCTAGTAAATTCTATTGGACAAAAATTATTCTGGCTTTTTCAGACAGCGCCCAGTGTGATCTGAGAGAGGCTCATTTCAGTTAGGAAGGCGTCACGTTTGATTTCAAAAGCGTCAGGTTTGCTCAGAAGAGTGTCTAATCTGATTTAAGTGTCCAATTAGACATGAAAATTATATATTTCTCACGTAAGTTGCTACTCGTTCTGTCAGTTTTGAAGGTATTGCTTTATTACTTCACTAACAAAAACGACTCGGATTCGAGTATGGTCCGTTTCTAGGCTACAGCGGTACCGACACCAGCTGTTAGAAGCTACAATATAGTTCCTTGTAAGCCGCAGCCGTTGGTGAACCTTGCGTTGGCTTTTAGATCCTCGCACAGCACACGTTCGCTATCACCTAAGAAGCAAACCATCACGAACAGCAGTAAATTATTGAGGACGTTTCTCCTAGACAAGAAATACAGTGATCGAGTATGGCAAAGAGTCGCCAAGGCCAATCGGAGACCATCATCACCTGTCTCCGTTCGCTCGAAGGAGACCGTTCTCACACAAACTCGGCTTCATCGGTTTCAACAGCTCGATCTCCGCTCTTTTGCGAATCTCGTCCAGAGTCCAGTCGACCAACAGGTAGCCGTTCTCGAAAACTGTCGACAGAAGATCCTAAACACAGAAACGAAACAGTTAGTGTAAGGTTGTAAGGGAAGGTTCCCGCCACTCACTTTGGCGTTTCGCCAAATTTTTGAAGTGTTTTGGAAGCTTCTCTTAACATCGCGTACATAGGCTGACCAATGACCTACATTTACCACTATTGTCGTCATATTCCGTTACGACTATGGCAGAGAAAGAATCGTTCTCGACTGCAAGCAAGTTCGACTGCAGTTCAAAAAACAAAGCAGTGCAAGAGTCGCGGCGGATAACATAAGTGGAACGGTGGGTCCAGTCTCTGTCTCCTACGACACAGCGATGGTACGGCGCCTAAAGTTCAAGAACGGATACCTTAGCGTGTAGGATCAACCACGGTCTGGAAGGCCAATTGCAGCGAATTAGGAGCGCCTTCCGCAGCTGTTCCAGGAGGATGCCTGACGGTACTTGTGAAGCAAAGGGCCCGTGGTGCCGTGGGGTTGCCGGGAAACATGTTAACGCGGCAAACCCACGGCACCAGGGGTACTTGTGAAGCACCCGTCCTCAGGTGCTGTGGGTTGCCGCGTTTTCGTTGCCGTTGCCGCGTTAACATGTTTCCCGGCAACCCCACGGCACCACGGGCCCTTTGCTTCACAAGTACCTGCCTGACGTTGCTCCCGTGAACTGGCAGAGCAACTCCAGTGCAGTCACACCGCCATAGCTCAACAGGCCTCGGGAAGACATGTAGATATGATGCATGGATACCGCATGATCTTGGCGGCCACCAGCTACAGGTGCACCAAGATGAGTGCATGATCTTCTTGACTTTAGACGGAGTTTTTCTTCGCTCGAAGACAAGGTCACTGGCGACGAAAAGTGGGTAGTGTGCGATAACCAAGCACGAAGCCGTCAGTGGCTCAGTCGCGGCGAGGCAGGAATTCCCACGCTAAGACCGGAACTTCACCCAAAAAGGCAATGCTCAGTGTCTGGTGGAACTGCAGAGTCGCTCACGTAGAGCTGCTGTCTGCAAACACTACGGTCACTAGAGATGTCTACCGCAGGCAGCTGGATTGAGTTAAAGCAGCTCTTCGTGAGAAACAAGACGAGATCTTCTTCCTTCACGACAATGCGCGCCACACGTTGGGAGACAAGGGAGACCCAGAAAAGGGCTTCGGATGGCATGTTCTGGCCCACCCACCGCATTCACTGGATCTTGCTCCAACGAACTGCCATCTGTTTCCTCCGTTGTTAAACCATTTCCAGAGAAACAATTTGGCGACAGGGAGGAACTTGAAAAGTGCCTCTCTGAGTCTTTTTTTTTTCGTCAGAACCCCAGCAATTCTAGAAGCGGGATCTACAAATTGCCTGACAAACGACAATGTGTTGTAGATAATAATGTTGCATATGTTCGTTAGTTGATGTATGTACGGAACGAGAGAAACATTTGAAATGAATGCGCAAGTGGCGAGATTTCAACCTAATAGCTATGGTTAAAAACAGATGGAACTCCAACGCAATTATGGAACTTACAGATACAGAAAGCTAAAAGTTCAAGCACTAAAAAACTAAATATCCTATAAGAGAGCGGCAAGAAGCGATCGGCCTACCTTCTCTGGATTGCCGAGGCCTTCCTGGACGGTTTCCAGGCTTCCAGAAGAATTTCGCTCCAGCGTCAGGTACCCTTTCTTAGACCGTTTTCCCTCGTCGGTCACAGGGCTTTTGTAGACATCTCTCTACAGATAAGACATATCCAGGAATGAGGATGAAGCATATTTTACCAACGATAAGGGAAAATAACCCTTAGAACTCACCTCTTCATTGTCGACAACCACATGACTACACTTGAACGCACACTTCTGCGTGTCGCGGTTAATCCTCTGAAGTAGTGCGCCTCCTGCGCCAAACACTACGTTATCCGTGCTCCATCCCGCATTCTTAAAATAATGCTCAATCCTTAAAAGCCTGGACAACGAAGACGAAATTCATTTCGACTTCGAACTTACCACCAACGCTTGGAGGATGGCCTCGATGGACTCGTAGGTGATACCATCCCCTTGAATAACTCGCAGATAGGCGGGCAGGATCTTATATCCCTTGGTGTTTAACGTCACCGGAAACTTCTCCTCCAGCAGCCTTAAGACCTAAAACATCATTCCTACACCCTCTGATGGTGAGACGGAATGAAGGCGCTCAGGACGCACCTTCACTACTACTGTAACCGGGTCTCCTGAATCAGGTCGAATGACCAGACAACCTCTGGTGCCGCGCTCGATCACTTCTTCACGAAGCTCTGTGCCCCATATTTCCGATACGGCGTGATACACGTCGTAGGAGTCCGACACAACGGAAATCGATCCTTCAAACAAGACGAGAGCGTTAGCTAACGAAGTAAACTCACGGGCGAGCACATACTCGCTGAAAAGTTGTTTGATTAGAAAAGCAGTCAACTTCAAACCTTTCGGGTACTGTTGCAACATATTGCGGAACGCTGCCACTTCGCCCTCACGCTTCCATGTAGTGATGGTACTGAAATATTTTAGTTTAACAGCCAACATACACACCCAGTGGACAGCATGCATATGGTAGCATGTACGAGCGCAGTCGGAGGAAGCGCCGACTGTCGCGTGCGCCTCAATTAAGGTTGCTGGTTCAGGCTTGCTGCGTAAGCCAACCAAAACTTACATCTCTCATGTGACCGGTGACGCTGAATTGGGCCCATACTTGTTTGGGAATAAAAACCACTGACTTATTCGCCAGCTGGCCACGTCAAGTCATTGTACAGGGTGTCCCAAAAAATGTCACTACAGTTTGGAAAGTGATAACTTTACTGCCAGTAAAAACACTGAAAGTGAAGATATCATATGAAAGCGCAAGAAAATAGAAATTTTCTGACATATGCGTGGTATGGATTGCGCCACACACTGGTCTAAATTCTTACATTTTACACTCGATTGATTGCGCTTCGCTTGACTACTTTCACGATTTCTCCTTAATGTGGGTGATTAATTTGCTTTGGGCGCGTGTACCGCAGTAGGACGAGGTGACGGCTGTCGCGTGCACCCGATACCAGGTTTTTGGCTCGGATTTCCCGTCCAGGCCAACCAAGCCTTCTATTCCTCCGAGGTCGGAAAAGGAAAAGTATCAGACTTGTCTGGGAAGAATAAAGCGTTGACTTGTTGGCCGGCCACCGCAAGTAAATTCGTATATGTATGGCCAAATTCACATTCAAATCGCATCACCGCCATCCCGTAGAAGTAGAATTTTGAGGCATGCCAAAAGGGATTGAGTAACGCCGTCCTCTATCCTTTATCAACTGATTGTGTTCAACTTTTAAAGTTTAAAACTTGAAAACACACTAAAGTTTGCTGCAAAATACAGCGCACCTTAAAAAGTGCATGTACTGTTTGAAAGGTTCTAATTTTGCAGCAAGTGAAGCTTTTGAGGATGTTTGAGATTCAAATGAAAGCACAGGATAAAGAAAATTCTGTGACGTTCAAATGGTGAAGCCTGCGCCCGTTTGAAACCTTACATTACTCGGACTCGACTGGGCTGAATGCTTGTTACAGTCGTGTTACTAATTGCAATGTGAATGCATATTTGGCCTAAACAATGACTTGCGATGAGAGCTGATGGATAAGTCAGTGTTTCATCCTCCCCAGACAAGTCTGGTGCCAACTTATCGATCTCGGAGGGATAGAAGGCTAAAACGAAAGGCTCACCTAAAGCGAAACCTGAACCTGGCCCGTTCACCTAAAACCGAACCAGAACCTGCCCTAAGGACCTGGAATGAGTGTACGTGACAGCCGATGCCTCCTTCGACTGCGCTACCACACAGCAAATTCCCAAACAACTGCCATTTAGTCTACAAACCTGTGCTCGGTCGCTGGAATACTGAAGCCGGCCATGTCACACGAGTAGTACTTTCGACACAGCTGCAAACCAGCAATCGTATCCGTTCCCATAAAGTTGACCAGATGAGCGGCACCGCCAATGCCAGCGCTCTATAACATTCGATATTTACCATTTACTATTTATGTTCCATGTGAAACCAAATGCATAAATATACCAACGCCGGTGAAAACCCAAAAAAAAATCAGTCACAGTAGTGAAAGACAGAAACAAAAGCTACGGTAGCACATTTAAGTAACTCTAGCTGTTTAGATACGTTCACTCATCTCTTTAAACCTGCCCCAAACTCAACAGGATGACTTACCTCTACAGAGGTCGAGCCCCTATAGCCGAAATCATGCAGCTTGAAGGGTAAGCTTTCCATGGAGTCACTGGTAGCGTGTAGGAAACGAGCGATAAGCTTCTTATAAGCTCTGGAGATGGTGCAGACCGTCATCGGATACCATGTCTGGACCAAAAGCGTCTGAAAATAGTATGCTCGGATAATTTTTCGCGGGGCTACACCAAAAAATCTACATGATACCACTAATATTAGGATAAACGGACCTCAAACCAATTGGTGAGCCATGGAACCTCAGGATCGGTGTTCTCGATCGTGAAAAGCACATTCTTAGTTGGAACAACACTTCCTTCTGGCACAGCCTTTATTCGAAGTGGAAGTCGACCTCCGTGCTTCTAAACAGAACCTTAGCCTTACAAACATTAAAACACACAAAAAGAAAACTTTAAAAAATGAACGAAAACATACGTCAACGATATGCCTCCAACCATGCTCATTGAACACGTCCATATGAAAGTGAAGCTAAAAGTAAATCTAATAAAAAGGGGTCTTGGGTAATTTCGAGAAGCAAATCCACCTTGTAGAATTGTATGGCGTCGTCAATCATCTCATTTGTGACCACTGGTCCGACGAGCCATCGCTTCAGAATGTACTGAAGACCGAAGAAGCAGACCTGAAAGACATGTCTCTAGTTCTCCATCGATGGGTAAATGATGTCTCTAATGGAGCTAGACTTCTGGGAAAAGCGCACCTCTGGAAACTTTCCCCCTCTGCTTTCGAAGTACGAGTAAACATATGTTGTTCGTTCAGGATACTGATTGTGATGAGTAAGCTGAAAAGTACAACCTGACGGATTTCTAGCAGACAGACCATAAAATGAACGACGTACCTTATAAGAATCTGCCAAGTAGAGCACGTTTTCGACGAAGGAAGATTCACACATAATCAGCTACTCTAGACCTCCACTGTCAAGTATCACCGTAGTGAGTAAACTAATCGACGAAAACACACCTGAACCACATTGAGAAGCAAGTGCCCACACCGATACTAAACTCAAATGCGCTCGATAAGGCATTGATTCAACACCGACAACATTTCCAAAAATAAAAACAAGGCTATTCGATTGTTTATTCAGCGACAGGCCTAACAACGGCACAATGATAAAAGACATAACCGTCAAACAAACAGTAACGACGTCAAAACAAGTCACTCCTGAGATAACAATGAATCGCAACGGTAAAGGCCGGTAGAGCTATACTAGTGCTTAAACTGGCACTTGTCCTTCATTGGACAACCATCTGGATGATTGAATTGCATCCAGCACGGGCTGGTGCCACTACGAGGACTTGCGACCTTAGACTTCTTGAATTTCCGCAACGAATCTTCTCGCCAATCTCGAATGCTCGCTCGACCTCCAGTGACCTGAACGGGACGAATTAAATTTATTTAAATATTTAACCATGCGACGTTAAAACGCTCCATATCACGACTTTCTCGCGATCATAGGACGATTCGTGGGATATAATAAAATAATTTAGCTTCGAGCGTTATCATATCGTCGCGCTAGGCAATCAAAAAACATTATAAATGTTAAAGCCATTATAAACGTGGATTTCCCAGACAGATCTCTGGGAAATCCACATTGTGCCCATCTCATTATCCTTTTCATTTATTTCGTATGTTAACCTATCACATTATGTGTTTAAGGTGCTCTCATCATATGATATACGTGATGTATTCATACTGTGGATTTATTTACCCAAGTTTGAGGTAAAACGTGATCTATGACTCCTGTATGTGTTGTGTATCGAATGGATGTGAACTAGACGGATGTAAACTGTTGAAATGGATGTGATATAGAAAAACACAATCCTTAATACATAAACTAACCTATAATAACCCGACAGCAGAAAGGTCCTGTTTTGTGTCATGGAGCTTATGACTTGAACCCTGGGGACGCAAAACCGAAATTATTTCGAAACTGAGGCTCTAGGTAAAGAAAGGCTTTGTCTTACAAAAACAGCAATGAAACACTGACATGAGACGCTCTGAACAAGAGGTAAAGACCTTCAAAATGATGGAGAGCCCTGCTGAGGAACAAACGATTTTGCAGAGTAATAGGTGGAAACAAAGCATAGAAGATGGAACATAGAACATTTATTGAGCTAAAAGTGATATAAAATCAGTTGAGCACAAAAGAATACAGCTAAAGTTGGCTTCTTAAAGATTAGCAAAAGCGAACAACGATTATTTCGCTAAAAATTATACAAAATCAGTTGCTCCCAAAAGATTACAGGAAAGTTTGCTTTTTAAGGATTTGCAAAAAAAAACGATTTCTTCCATGAACTGCATAACGCGAAAAGTGCTTTTTTCAACCTACTCAGCAATTCACTCACTAGAAAGGGTATTCCTGGCTTTCGGAGAGAAACTGGATGTTCATGATGTGGTCTGTTGATAATGTAGTGTTCTTGATTAGCATTTTATTCTATTTTCAGATACTAGTATTTCAAAAAAAAACATTGTTTTGCACAGTACAAAGAAAGCAGAGCTTGCCGTTGGCATCTCTATTTATTGAGGCGGCAGATCGCAGAGTTGAGTCGAAGTGAATTTCTCTCTATTACTTATGCAAGGACAAGTCCTGAATGTCACTTAATTCAGCATGAGGCTTGAGGTGTCAAAACGAATTCTACTGAGAGTTGTACCTGTAAAAGGAACAGAAAGAAATTCACTTCATCTGAACTCTAGGATCTACCACCTCAAAAATAGATGTTCCAACGGCAAGCTCTGGTTTCTTTCTTCAATGCAGAACAATGATTTTCGAAATAGTAGTCACTGTTATAAAATGCAGATCATGAACATTACATCACCAACAGTCAACATCATCCAATTCGAATCCCGCCGAAGCCAATTCAGCGCTCCATTCCTCAGAGGTCAGTTAAATGGTACCAAATTTACCTCTTTGAAAACTGACTTGTTCGTGCTTGTTGTTCATGTTTGTTCAAACCACAAGTCACTGTATTGGACAGGCCAAATATGCATTATACTTATCTCCAACCGAAGTTGAATGCGTGGTGCATCCCACCATCCTACACAGGGATCGACGCCGACCTTTATTCTTACCTTGAACACTTGATGCTGGTTCCTCAAGAAGGTTTGCAGTCCACCACACTGTTGTTTCATCAGCTGCTTCTCCTCGAATGTAAGAAACGAGGCCAGTTCACCAAGTTCAACCGCTCCACCACATCTCCATCTACTGGAAACAGCCACCGATACTGTAAGGCGCACTGGTAAATGCGCTGAGCAACTCACTCTCGAGTAGCATCGCTCTTGTCGAGTAACAATCGAAAAAATCGCATCGTCAGGTCTTCTCGAATATCTTTCGGAACGTTTAGGCAATTCCTTACCTTAACAGAAAAATATTCACTATGTATCTTATACAGCGAACAAGACGGAGGAGCAAACCTGTTCGTTTTTATTTCTGGGCACGAAATCACATTTAAAAGCAGGACCGGTCAGCTCTTCGATAACATCTTCCAGGTTTGGAGCAAGCCCTTCCGGAGGGACTGTGCACACGAAGCACAACTGAAATATAAGGTTATAAGGTCATACTGGAAATCCTAGTCTTAACTACCTGACACGAGACAACTGCATAAATCAAAATTACCCGTTTCGTACTAGGAATGCTCAGACGATCCTCTTCAACAAGATACCCGAGTCGTGTGCAAATCTTAAGCGATGATTTTCTGCACAAATTCAATACTAAACGCACATTAACCGCTCTTACCTCTCGAACATATCTAAGGAAGGAATCGTACTGGCTGCCAGTGTCGCCTGTTCGAGCAACGTACTTGCCAGAGAAATTGAAGGGGCAACAGGGCAGCACGAAGAAGTTGCAGCGCCTTCTGAACTATGACTTTGTAGAGGAAGGATTGATATAAAGGATTAGCGTTACTCAATCCCGTTTGGGATGCGCCACGCATTCTACTTCTACGAGATGTCGTGGAAACGATTTGAATTTGGTCAAACAACGACATGCGGTGGCTAACCGATGAATAAGTCAGCGCGCTACCCCTTCCAGGTAAGCCCGGTATCAATTCTACGACCCCGGAGGGACGGAAGGTGGCTGGCCTGGAAGGGTCCGAATCAGGAACCTGGTATCAGGTGCACGCGACAGCCGGCACCTCCTCAAACTGCGTTACACACGTCCAAGCATTGATGTAAAACTTCTTAATCAACATTAGCGTCAAACACAACAGCCACGCCTTTTAGGTGACACAGTCCGCTACAACAAAAAAGCAATAAAACCTCTCTTTGGAAGGATGAAACAACAGCACTAGCTGGGGTTTCATCCCTCCAAAGAGCGACCTTTTTTTCTTTTATGGTTAAATTGTTTTACTAAATTGCACGTCTCACCTCGCAGCCATAATTGGCATCCAGGGGGTGAGCTCATCCGTATGGTTACCAATAAGGTAGTCCACGTCATCAGGCACTGCATTATCTTCCTGAAGCATTAAGAGCTGCTTATTAAGGGTCTCCTGACCTTATGTGAGGCCCATGAGTACTGGATTCGGATTGATTTATTCATTACTTTAACACATTTGCTTAAGCCTGGAGCGGCTGGTAGAGAGGCTACATGTTTTTACAGGATGTTTTGTTGCGATCAAAACTCTTGCGCCAGGCGGGACTCGAACCCGATTTATTCATTACTTATCACGTATATTTTACAGAACTGGCACAATTGAATATCTACACACCAAACTTCCACTGCAACTGAACCGGTTAACATATTAGGATGTCCCCGCCGTTTTTTTCAACGATTCATTGCGGATTTCCCCGGCGGTCTCTTGCATAGCGCTATACAGCTTTCGAAAGAGAATGATTTACTCTATCAGAGCATGTATTGCATTTCTTTTTTCATCCTGATTTTTGTCAATTTTTAGGTCGTTAAAATGAAAAGTGAAAAAGTGGCCATCTGCGCAGTCGCTTCTCTCCGCTTAGGTTTAGAATTTTTGCGCAGTTTTTCATAGCATTTAGAAGACAATGTTCTGTACTACAACAATACATGTTCGTCCTATTTGCTCATTTGTCCTTTATTGATTTTTAGGTCGTCAAATTGGGACGTCCGACTTTTCCGTCCGCATTTTTACCGACAGCTCCTGCTCTGGGGTAGATTTTTTTTTGCTTGATGTTATATGTCGTTCGGAAGAGAATGTCTTGCTCAGTAAGAATTTCTGTCGCATTTATTGATTCATGCTGATTTCTGTCGAATATCAACAATTGAAGAAGGAGAAGGAGATGTTGGTGAAGATGATTTCTCTTTTTGGAATTTTGTTGATATTCGACAGAAATCAGCATGAATCAATAAACGCGACAGAAATTCTTACTGAGCAAGACATTCTCTTCCGAACGACATATAACATCAAGCAAAAAAAAATCTACCCCAGAGCAGGAGTTGTCGGTAAAAATGCGGACGGAAAAGTCGGACGTCCCAATTTGACGACCTAAAAATCAATAAAGGACAAATGAGCTAATAGCGCCAACACCTACTCTTGTAGTACAGAACGTTGTCTTCTAAATGCTACGAAAAACTGCGCAAAAATTCTAAACCTAAGCGGAGAGAAGCGACTGCGCAGATGGCCACTTTTTCACTCTTTCACTTTTCATTTTAACGACCTAAATATTGACAAAATTCAGGATGAAAAAAGAAACGCAATACATGTTCCGACAGAGCAAATAATTCTTTTTCGAAAGCTGTGTAGCGCTATGCAAGAGTCCGCCGGCGAAATCCGCAACGAATCGTTGGGAAAACCTAATATTAACCCATTGACGACCGCGCGGGCCGACTTCAGGCCGCGGTTATAAAACTGTTCGCTACGACTCCTTTCTCACTTTTTCATAGTTTACGAGTATTCACTAGATTTGTTGGATACTAGCAATGCTACTGCACTGTGGTCCGGTGCTCATTTACTTCTAAGCACTGATAAAAACATATAATGAACACTACACACTATTCAAGCTTCACAAAGATCGACACTATTCACAGACAGATTCTCACATCTTGTAAAAATTGCCATGCAGAAAAATAACTAGCCACATTTCTTGTAAAAATTTTGAGAACAATCTAGACAAAAATATTTCAAACACCTGCTACATCATGTGGACACCTTATTTGCACGATTCGTGGAGAACGTGCGCCCTTTTTCTTTGCAGCCCTTCTTACAGCAGCAAAGACATCTTCATGTTTTGCTTCGAACCTGTTCAGGCCTTCTCCAATATGTGGTTAGCCTTTGGAGAGGGAGCTTCATTCGGAATACCGTGAAGTAGTGTTTCCACGAGATTCGACCGATGGGTTTAAATAATGTATATATTGGTCTGCTCAACACAGTGCAGCCAGTTTTCATTACTATTTGCATGATTCAGACCACTATCAGGTCACGCTTGCATTCTCAAGTCTTTTGAACCTATCGATACCCTGCTTACATCGATAATGCATACTGTGATTTGCCCCACAAGCTGTGCATGAGCTCCAGATCACAAGCCGCGTCAAAAAATGAAAGCGCGGAATCTGTAGGACTGATGGAAGGCTGATACGCTCTTCTCATGATACATTATTATATGTTTCGATAGCACACAAATACATTTTCGGAGACGAAAGCGTGGCATGAAATTGGAATGGCATGATTCGATGCAGATTGAGCTCTTATAGCGAATATGTATGTGTCTACATTATTGTCAGAAAGAAACGCCCCCAGCGCTGAATTCGCATTAGAAGAAGGGCCATCACACAAACATGGAATACAGAATCGCTTTCTAACGACGGCCTTGGTGCAAACCTTCAACGCCAAAGATACTACGCTGACACTGCCGGCTTTTTTATGCTGCACTGAATTCTTTGGGATGTGCCACAGACTCTACTTCCGCAGGATATCGAGGAGACAATGTGTGGCCCATTCAACGACTTGTGGTGACCAACCAATAAACAAGTTAGTGTTTTATCTTTACAAGATACAGGACTGCTATCAATTCGGAAAACCCAAAGGGATGGACGGCTGGTGCTTGGTGGCTTATTGTTAGGCGGAAACCACCAAACCACGAACTGATTCGTCGTGCATGCGAGAGCCGGTGCCTCCTCCAACTGCACGACAAGCGCCCTATTTTTTAAAACGAATTCGCATATTGCCAAAAACTCCAATGCAACGGCTTTCTCCTTCTCCTTGAATTATTTAGTATAATAGTAAGGATTCCACGAGCTGATTTATGAAAACATACATCAACTAACAAGGAAGGTTCCCAACTTAAGGTGAGCTTTTGCGATGCTATTTTGACAGGATGTAGGACCATGTGAGCGGAGTCCAGAATTACAGTTAGTGTTTGCTGAACGCTTTTTTAAAAGACCTAAAAAAAGAGGTGTGAAAACATGTGCGCAACACTCATCAACCCCTATGACACCCCACGAGATGCACGTCGGTGGCGAAGTCGGTAGGAGTGCCGCCTCATAGAAGCACACCGACGGGCTTTTCAGTTGGAGTCCGCGTACTGAAAATACTTTTCCACATAATAGTCTGTTTTTATTACACTTCCTCATGATCACTGTAGTCAATTTCAGAGCAGCAATGCTTACCAAGGTTGTCTATTTGCGCTTTCATATGTGCTAGTTTTTCAACGATGCATATCTGCACGATATCGTTCCTCTGGAAACAAAAGGCCTTCTTGCTTTTCCCTTTTAGTGAATAGCTATGGTACAAAACTATGAAACAAATAAAACACAAGTGCGTGTCACACCAGCAGCATCTTACAGAAGTCAGTGAGGAACAATCTTCACTCTGGTAGGGAATGACTTCTTGTACGTTGAGCGCATAATCCATGGGTGTAGAGAAGGGTCCTGGGCGAACATCAACGTAACCAGCTGCCAAAAAAAACTAGCACATATGAAGGCGCAAATGATTAGCCTTGGTTTGGTGTAAGCATGGATGGTCTAACATTGACTCTTGTGATCATGAGTAAGCGTAGCAACAACGAACTAATATGTGCAAAAATATTATCAGTACGCGGACTCGAACTCAAAAGCCCGCCGGTGTGGTTCTATTAGGCGGCACTCTCACCGACTGCGTCACTGACGTCCATCTCGTGGGATATCATAGGGGTTGATGAGTGTTGCGCATACGTTTTCACATCTCTTTTTAGGCCTTTAAAAAAGCGCTCAGGAAAAACTAACTGTCATTCTGGGCTCCGCTCGCACGGCCCTACATCCTGTTACAATAGCACAATAGCATCGCAAAAGCTCACTTTGGGTTGGGAACCTTTCCCTGCAAGTATTGCTCACATTTCGTTCGTCCAAATCTAAACTCACAAAACGCAGCAAACAACCCTGTTCCACCTATCACACCTAATTCCTGATCTGAGCACCATGGAGAATCCGTGTATATCGATCACCACAGAACGCACACAAATCGAAGGACAGAGAAGAGAGGGAGGGCGAGAGCGAGAACACAACGCCGAAGGGGGTGCAGCCTCTGTCGTTCCGACAGCGTGAAGACCAACCTATAACGCTTTCTAATTCTTGTCCAAAGATAAACGCCTGCGTTTCTTTGATCATTGCGACCATAACATACGTTAAGGAAACAGTCCAACATGGCTGGGAAAGGGAGCAGAGGAATGAAGGGAATCGAGAATCCACCCTCTCCGTAAAGGGCACGGAAAGGGCAACGGGAAGATACTAAATAAAGGGCTACCACGTGAGCGGGAAGTGTAGAATTGAAAACGCAAACTCTGGAAGCTCAGTGGATTGCATCATGAAATTGAAAAACAATAGGAAGCAGCGCAAGCGTCTAGCGGTCAACAACGAAGCCGTAGACTCTGTGAGCTTCAAAAAACGGTTTCCACGCTAGGACACAGATTGTGCACTAATAATAAGGCTCTGCGAAGTCGTTTGATAGCCTTCCAAAAAAAATTATTTAATTTACAATATAGCTCAAGTAGATGAGCTATTAAAGGTAAAGATACATTTTACAGCCTGTTTGAACATATTTACGATTTTTAATTAATTTAGTTAAGTGTTTTCTTCCATGACCAGAATCCCCGTATAAAAATAAAGTGAATGTTTTCAAATAATTTCCTCTCGAATTCCATAAAAACTTTTCGCGCAATGGGAGTTAGGGGGGGGGGGCAGTCGATCAGTAATCGGAAAAAGTACGGCGCGTCATGGCGTTTCCCACCTGTAGGACGAGTTTTTACCCGTTTATTTAGCGCGAGACGTACTGTTTGGCCTAGGCCCCTCTCGTTGCAGCTTCCTTGCAGGTAGGTACGCGTCAGTTCGTGTACAATGGGAAATTCCAGGTCATCACATGCGACTGCTACGCCGAAGGAGGTCGAAGCCCACGGGCGTTTGGTTGAGATCAAAAATAAATATTATAAATCTGTACACAAATTCGAATCCCAAGTGAGCACAATGAATTAGAATGAACCAATGATCGATATTAACCCCTAGACCCAGTTAGCACAAAAACGACCGCCACTTGTTACTCTTTGCAACCGATGACGTCAAAGAGCACATAGTGAAGAGAGCAACTAGTCAGATGATCTAAGGGAAGGAAGGAAGAAACACGGAAACGACCGTGATAAAGCGTACCTTCGAAGGGTCAATCACAGCCTCAATCAAGACTGTCTCTCTGAGCTCTTCGGACCACAATTGCCTCTTCCGTATATCAATACCAATACCATTCACCTACAAAGGCGTAATAAAAAACGCTTACTCGAGGCATTCAGCAGAACAAACTACTAACTCACTCCTTCCTTATTGAGCAAGTGCACCAGAAGCCCATTACCACATCCTAAATCAGCGAATTTCTTCGGTGTACAGCCACGACTTCTCCACAGTTCCTGAAGATAACGTATTTTCTGTTTGCAGTACTAAGGAAAACGCAATCCGTGGAAACTATCCAGCAAACATTAGCAAACCGCACATACCAGGAGATATGTAGCAATTCCACAATCTTCATATACGAACTTCTTTGGGTCCGTTCTCTCTGTCCAATTCTAAATCATGATAACATTGTTTAGATGTCTGTTACTGGATTTGTTTATTTATTTGTTCAAAGCACATAACAGTGCGCCAATACCAAGCATTAAAAACACGCGTTAGAATGCATGACAACAAATGACAAATTGTTAATCAAGCTGAACACTCAGAGACAAACTCCAAAATATACTAGCAAAAAGAAGAAATAAAAATAGAAGAAAACATACACAATATTGATTCGCAACGTCAAGTCTACAACAATTACCGCTACGAACAATGCTGAGGGCTCTCGTCAAACTACCGAAAGTGAAATTTCCTCTACTTCTATTTCTCTATTTCCCTTATGTAGTCCTTCGGACATTTTCTACTACAGGCGATAGAGTTGTATCGAGGCAAAATACGCTACCAAACCGTCCTTGGAGGTTAAGAGGAAGAGAAACGGTCTGCTTCCGGCTTTTTTTTTATTTCTTCAAGTTTTTTATTTGGCAGCACTTCCCTCACGTGTGATATACTCAAGCTGATGCATTCTTTCATTAGAGGGAAAAGGTTTATGTTTCTATAGACCACAACACAGGAGGAAATTTTTCGCCTGTCTAGTGCTTTGAAGCTTAAGAAAATTACGAAAAGGACACACTTTCCAAAAAAAAAACTTTAGCAAGCGCAAAGTAGCTAATCGGTACTTGCGGGGAGGCTATGAAGCCTTTGATTGTGAAGCGTTTTTTTTTCTGTTATGTTTAAAATGCAAAGCGTCCAGATAAACTACCTCCACCAACTGCCGACCATAGGTTTCCTTCAGTCGTCGATACCTGATGCTATAGGCTTCTAGCTCTAGGAGACCATTCGTTTTTCGAACAACTCTCTTCGGATCGATGAATCGCAACCATTTGAGCATCGCAGGAAAAACAGTATTGAGCATCCAATAACATGCTGAATCCTCGACATCTGCTGGCACAGAGAAGGTCAAACGGAGGCTACAATGACAGCAATTGAAAGCGTTCATTGCTTCCCAAGGAAAAGAAGAAACAATTTAAACTGTCAGAGGATTTACAGCTAGTCAGCCTCAAACGCCCCAATATAAGAAAACGCATTCTTTCCCTTTTTTCCTTATGAAAATTATGCAGACAATGCTAACGCTAAACGTTAATCAAAACCTTTTTTGGAACTCCCACATATTCTGCATCCATAGTATCATGGCCACGAAGCGAATGCGTATCTGGTCTATATAATGGCCCAGCAGTTATCATTATATCGACAATCCAATAGTTTGTGCTGTTCCGTAGCGAATTCACTTAGCGACCCAAATGAGATGGAGGCCTGAAGGCATCATTGACCCTAACATGGTTCAGACACCACTCGATTTGTGATTCCACTCGCACACATGATAGAACCTCCTACCAGCTGACTCTCGTACGCCACTGCATAAAATTTGCTGCTCAGAATTCCGCCCCTAACTTCATCCGGTCAATAGGCATGGGGAGCCCTTATATTAGCTGCCTTTTCATTGACTAATCAATGAGTAGCAGGAGCGCGCCAGCAACGTCTCGATTGGTCCCCGCTGCGTGCCAGAGTGCTCCTGATAGCTCTCGTTCCGCCTCACCCAGTGTTCGACGACTTGGCACAGCGACAGCTTCTCTGCCTCTTCGAACGTCGACGAAGCTCGGAACTCCTGAGGTCTTTACTTACTTGCGTGAATCGTGTCACTCTGAGCATCTTCCTCTTAATTCCTCGTTGCACAGCCTGATCGAGTATTCATCCCGCTTTCGTAAGGTTCAAGCTTCCTAAGCGAAGGAAGGACCGTGGGGTGGAATAGGTGACCACCAGTCTGATGGCCTTCATCTTCTTCATGTCCTCTTCGACGCTCTTGAAAGCTCCCCAAGCCCTTCGTTTCCTGCTCAGATCTGGCGCTAGGTCGCTGGCCATGTTGACCTCCGATCCAGATACACGTAGCTGGAGCACTCGGAGATGTTCGTTTCGTTGAGTGAGAATGGGGCATCAGAAACTCGTCCGTTCCTCATGACATTGTCTTCATAAGATTCAGCTGCTGTCCAACGTTCCCACATACACGATCGAATCGGCCAGAATTCGCTCCGTCTGGCTGGTGCTCGGTGTTATGAGTACGATGTCGTGTGCGAAGCGAGGATAGTGCTGCTGTCGGCCGACGACCTTCACTCCCAAGTCGTCCCATTCTAGTTCGCGCATGAGGTTTTGAAAGATGGCGCTGAAAAGCTTCGGCGATATGGTATCTTCTTGCTCAGCCTCTTTCTTCATGTTGACGATGATCTTCTCATAGCACGGCGAGATCAGGGTTCTGAATCCGCTGTACAGTTCTCATAGTACTCTGATGTGCTGAGCAGGAACGCCTGTTTAACTAAGTCTCCGAAGACAACTTCAGTCTCGACAGAGACGAATTCTTTATTGTACGACAGTTCTTGTATTTCACAAAGGAACATGGCTTTCAATTCCACTGACACTTACCTTGTATCAGACGTCTCCGTGCAGCATATTTTGTAGGGAAACGGAATGTGAAGACTCTTCTTGTGATTTGCATCTAGCTGAACAGGAATAAATATCACGGCATCGCCTAGAATAAATGGGCGTATAGCGCTATTCGAGGCGCCGCTAACATTAGAAACATGCCTTCAGTAAAGGAAGCTTCGTATGTAGAATCCGAGAACGTGGCGTCTTTAGCAATCAATTTGCGAACCTCGCAGTCTTCCCGTTCAGAAACTGCAACAAAAAGATATAAGGTAACATACTCTAGTGGTAGCGCAGCCAGAGATGCTGACTCCACATACACCCGGAGCCGTTGTTTAAGTTTCGTATAGATAAATCAAGCCCTCGATCCTGTCGGGGTCGAGTTCCTAGACATGTAGGGAAGGATAGCACACTGAATTTCACATCCAACTGAAAATACAAGTCGTTATTCAGGCCAAAAAGCATTCAAACGGTCGCCATGATATCCCGTCAGATAGAACATACGGCCCATCCCCACTACCGGCACTCATCTTTGCCTTTTGTGGGGTGGGTCACATATTCTACCTCACGTGATATCATGGCGGCCGTTTGAATGCTTATTTGGCCTGAATAATGACAAGTCATCTACATATGAATGATTTTCACGTTAAGCTGGACAGCTCTCATTTTAAACCGAAAACTGTTTAAGCAAAATTGAAAGCAAAATAAACATATCTAAAGCCAAAACAGGCACACTTGATAGTGTAAATTATATCTATCTAAAAATGTGGTGGTTTGCTGTTTCTAGATCTATACGCATGTAAACAGCAATTATACTATCATTCCAAAAAGTCGATGTAATGTATAGAACGAGTGACTCTTCCTATAACATACCAGCAAGTCCGCTGTTCCTCAACGCATCGGAATAAATCTTAAAATATTGTTTAAGATAAAATGATTTTGACATGACAACTTTGTGTTCATTCAAACAGTGTAGCTATTTATTCCTTAGGACGCTCCTATTAATTAAAACTTTCTTTAAAAAAAGATCATTTCGATTTAGAAGGAGGGAGGCACTGTCTACATAAATACTAGATACGTCTCACTTTGTTCTGGCATTCCGCCAGAACTGTCGGCCCCCTCTCTTCATCCTAGTCCAGAGGTACTTATCTCTTCTCCATGGGTGCGTATCTGATACTCCATGACGAGAAGTCTGTCATAAATGTTTGTTTGGCGTGACCTCGCCTGATAGAAAGAGGCCACGCCTGTGTTTGTAGGATTGGTGGCATATATCGACTTATATTCTACCACTGACCACTACGGTCCTGTAATAAACCTTCTTGTGGAGCCATCATACTCACAAAGGTACGCATAAGGAGCCAGAATACTCCTATTGCACGTCAGAGCGCCACCATACGCTCTTAACCAGGACACACTTGATCTGCAGAATGCCTATATTTTTCTATAGGTGTCCGGTTTCAAACTAAAAGGTAAAAAGTGCCCACTTTCAAGTGAAAATCGTATATAATTCCTTCCCCATAAATATCTGTCCCTGAAGACCGAGAATGAACTCCTTCAAAACGGAAAATGAAAACAACCCACAGTTATCGTACGACGTTGATGCGCTCTGAACCACTACACCATACTCCTCACTATCACATGGGATAGCGACGGTGCCGAACACGCGGCGATTTACTGATTGACACTGTGTTCTCCAAATAGAGATCAGCTGAAAAGAAGTTGTTCCATACCTTTTTTTTTTGTTGAAAGAATGAAATATCACTAACCTTCTCAAAGTAATCTTGAGCAACGACTGGGAACTGATACGAAGCTGTATCTTCACACAGTGTTCTCCAACGCATTCTTAAAAATCCATAAAAATTGAGTCCAAAAATGAGACAAACAAAGACACATATGAGGACTGAATTCCAGCAGAATCCAGGAACCTACATCAGAATTGTAACGTTTTATACAGCGGCGAAGAATATAGTACAAAAGTGACAATAACAAACAAAATCACGATCAGTGGCAGGCGGAGATAAAACAACATGGAATACCTCTCTACTGCCCCGTATACCCATACTGCCGCATACGATCTGAAACTCCAGCATCAGAACCCGCATTAGCATCAGATGAACCAGAGACACCTTAACGAAGACGAATTCAGAGCAGGCTGAATGTTTGAAGACCAGCGTGTCTCCAGATCACGCCCCTTTATTGCATCATGCCCTATGAGTACAGCCGGCTTTACGTGATGCAATAAGGAGCGCCCGCCTCTTTAGCCGCCGACCGAGTTGCGTAAACTAGACGGGATGAATTTGAATTAATAATTACTCCAACAGCCACTTCAGACCGCCTGGGGCCGGATTCATCAACAACTTACAGCAATTTAACAGAGGAAGTACAGCCGCGCTATCAGGGATTTCGGTTGTATTTTCCCTGTTAAATTGCTCTAAGTCGTTGATGAATCCAGCTCCTTGTTTAGTGGCGAAACTAAGTTTATTGGATACTTAGGCTGACGACACAGTAGCTCAAATAACTTTATAGCGCCATGTGGACCTCAGTACACGGAAAAAAATACTCAACTGAAACTCATTCGATACCATTTTCACGTCCAACTGTACACTCTTCCTTATCAACTTCATGCTTCTAAAATCAAAATGAACGTCTTTCAAATCGAAATGAGTTTTTTACAGAATAAATTACAGACTCTTGAAGATGACTAGAATTTTTTTGTCCAAAAAACTTGGTATAAGTTTTTTGAATTTTTTTTTATTCAGCTGCCCGAATAAGAACAATAAAATTATAAAATTTTCATTTTTCGATTAAAAAAATTAATTAAGCTTGTTTTAACAAGGCAGCAAACATTCAATGTATTAAAACAAGAGAGCGGGCCGTGCACTGGTTGACTAACGTCGACCGTTATCCTTCATCAGCTACATTGCTATATCCTACCATAGTATCCTAATAAAAAATAAACCTATAAAGGATAATAAGGACAAAGGACGGCGTTACTCAATCCCTTCTGGGATGCGCCAGCGCATTCTAATTCTACGGGATGTCGTGGAGGCGACATGAATGCGTATTTGGCCATACAATGAATTGCGGTGGCCAGCCTATGAACAAGTCAGCGCTTTATCCTTCCCAGACAAGTCTGGTACCAATTCACCGACCCCGGAGGGATGGAAGGCTTGGTTGGCGTGCGTGGGAAATCCGATCCAGGAACCTGGTATCGGGTGCACGCGGCAGTGGCACGATTGCGCTACACGCGCCCAAACCTATACCAAAAACAACTAACATAGAAGTCCTTCTACAGTTAGAACGCACATGAACTCACAACCTTCACAGTTTTTTAGTCTTTTCATAGATTCTCTCCATGCTGTGGAAGAAGCGTGTGGAACGAACTGCCGCGACTTGGACATGAAGGTCGACAGAACTCTTAAGAGGATAGCACAGCGATTAAATGTCGCTCTGATAATCATGAAACTGTCACAACCTAACGGATTACAGTTGACTCTTACTGTTTTTTCGACCTAAGACGAATCTAAGTTATTCAGACCCTATTAGGTATTAATCTTGAAATAAGCACAACAACTAGTGCAAGTCTTTAGAAAAAGAGACAGCTGAAGTTCTCCGTCCTGAGATACGCAAGGGAAGACCCGGAAATATGTAACATTTGGTTTGAAGATTTATTCGTGCCAGTGCAGCCAGAAGATAACAAATGGGGAATAAATGAGCAAAGGAAAACCGGCACTGCGAAAAAACGTAAAGGCTGAAGAAAATAATAACATAATATAAGAAAGAGATTTAGTTAACAGCATAGTAAGCAAGAAGGGGTGGTTTGGTTAGCATATATAACGACGTTCATTTGTCCATCGACTGGCCATCACTAGTCATTGTATATAAGGCAAATACACAATCAACTTGCCTCTGTAACATCCCCTAGAAGTAGAATCTGAAGACCACCAAAACATTGAATAACACTGCCTTTATATGATCTACATTATCTGAAAGTACATCCCTCCTCTAAATACAATTTCTCGGGTTTTAGTAAGTAATGATAAAATGAGGGCGCGTGGAGCACAGTCGGAGGAGGCGCTGGCTGTCGCCTGCACCCGATACCAGGTTCCTGGTTCGGATTTCCCGCCCAGGCCAACCAAGCCTTCCATCCCTCCGGGGTCGGTAAATTGGTACCAGACTTGTCTGGGTAGGATAAAGCGCTGACTTGTTCATCGGCCGGCCACCGCAAATACGCATTCATGTCGCCTCCACGACATCCCGTAGAAGTAGAATGCGCTGGCGCATCCCAGAAGGGATTGAGTAACGCCGTCCTTTGTCCTTTATCCTTTAATGATAAAATGTGTGGCACTGCTACACAAGCGTAAATTTAGGTAGGTTAGGTTCAAGGTAAGGTAGTATAACCCTATAACCCAGACATGAAACGGACAAATTAACCCCTTCTCTAGCACAAATAGAAAAACCGCAGTAACGAAGTGAAACAATGTGCAGACCAACCTTGATTAGTGTTGTAGTTGTAAGCCTTATGAAACGCCGCCTGATCGAGTGCAGTCTTGTATTGTCGCTGCATCTGATACTGTTGCAAATCGCCGTGATATTTGTTCAGTTTCTCATGATATTCCGCCAACTAAAACACTTGGGATAGATACCAAAACGCAACAAAACCGCAGAAAATCTCAGCAATAACGCGAAAAAAACTGAAACTTCAAAGGAAACAACCGAACTGCCTAAAAGGAAAACTAAGCACACAAAGAGCGGTAGAGGCAAAAGACGCTAAAAATGTGGGAATGGAGCCTAAGGAGAGCAGTCGAAGGTCAAGGTGGGGAATGTAGCGAAAGATGAAAACAAGAAAAAAAGCAGGCAGCTGACGAGCAGAGAGATGATAAACTCACGCAGACATCCTTCAAGATAGAAGCATGGAGAAAAGCAGAGATCCAGGGAGAATAAAAAGAGGGATGTTAAGTTGAAAGATGAAAGAAAGGGGGGATCTGTCAGTAAAGTAACCCCATCAGGATCCGGCAAAGAACACCGAAGTTTCTTCGATTTATTAGGTTGTCGGAAAGGTCTGCAACAATGCGGAAATTTTTCAAAATGTTATTGCTTTACATGTGTACAATTTCAATCTACAATGTCAGTTCACGCTGACAAATACAACCTTCTCCCATTTAATGGACAGATCATGAATTCCTTCCTCCAGAGTGAAGACGGCTGTGAGTCTAAGAACTGCGTCACCTCAGACTGCAGTTGCGCCTGTTCATCGAAGTGTCTATCTCCCAAACGTTGCTTAAAGTTCCGAAGAGGAGGCAGTCAGATGGCGCTGTGTGCGGGCGGGTAGCACCTAGCAGCCAAGCTCCTTCAACTTTTGGCGAGACATCTCTGTGGCCGAGCATTGCCGTGAAGAAAGTAAACATACTCCCGCTCTGATCGTTTCCGCTGCACTCAAATTTTGCAGCTGGACAGCGTAGAAGTTCGCAGTCACTCGCCGGCTTCAGGGAGCTAGTAGAGGATTCCTTGGGAGTTCCACCAACAGTACAGCATTATCTTCTTTCGGTGGAAGTCGGACTCTGATTGCATTAGAAGGGAATCTCATTAAGGGAGCCACTGGACCTTCCGGGTATAATCACAGAAAAACCAAGACGCATCTTCCGTGACTACGTTCGCCAGAAATTCTTGCAAAAAAAAAGCGGAGAGGGAGAGACCGAGCGATGATCAGTCGCGACGACCGGCACGAGTCACGGAGATCGTGGGGCACATAAGTCGAAACCACCTTCATTTCATTTTCATACCCCTGGGAAGCAATGTTCATACATAATATTCTGCATAATATTTTAAAATGTTCGTGCTTCAAGCTAGTGGCACTAAACAGACAGCAACAGATTTTGTAAAATCTTGAAAAATGTTCGAAAATTTTGTTACAGGACTTTTCTGACAACCTATTACAAACATGACCCAAAGAAGCAATGAAGCTGAGGGTAGTCAAGCTTCTCACATAACCAGACTACTTAGCTTAGCGTCACTGTAGTCAGACAAAGACCACTTTAATAATGACTCCATTCATTTTCTTTAGGCCTCAAGTGGCTGCTACTGAGGATGTAATCTGTTTTGATCGCAATAAAACATCGTTACAAGAGCTTACGACCTCTCTAAGAGTAGATTCTACGTAAAAAGGGAAAGCATCTACCCAGCCCTAGGACGAACGAAAACTGTTAAGCTTCAAAATTTCACAGACCTGCTTCTGGTATTCAGCCATTTCCAACTGATATCGTTCATATTCTCGTCGATACAGTTCCTGGGTGGGGTCAACCTGCACAGGATAACTGGGAGGTATATGCACAAATTGTGGAGCTGCTGCTACACGGTACTGCACTTGTTGCGGGACTGCAACAAGTCGAGTGCTTCTGTAACCGGCGTACCCGTGCTTTTGCTGAAAGGGGCTAAAATTAAATAACAGATTTCCAAAGCAAAGCCACGTAGGAGAGCAAATCTAGAAGGAATTTTTGAAAAACATGATATGTCAAGAGCATGAATGTCAATTTGAAGACTAAACCCCTTTACATCACCAGAAACGTAGAGGCGTAAGCAAAAAAAGAAGGAAGTACACGAGAATTTGCTTAATAACCTTACAATAATTCGCGCATCGAAAGAAAAGAATTGATTAGCGGTATGCGGTATGCAAACTGCACTCAATACGCAATACTCACATGTTCTGCTAAATGAGCTCGTTCCCTTTCAGACTGTTCAGCCAACTTGAACTGCTCCTTTGTTACAGCTTTCCTCACAACGACAGACCTGAAAACATTAGTACAAAACGATAACTCAAAATTAATTGAAAAGAAGAAAATTGTAAAAGCTTTACTGGAGATGAAAACATAATAGAAGCTAAAACTCTAAAAGCATTATTCACGAAGGAAGGCTCTCAGGCGTGTGTAAGAACGGCGAAAATGAATCCCACATCGAGAATCTCCACCCTCCAAATAGTAGAAAAGTAGGTGAAAAGTAAGTTTGTTTCTTACTTTTTAAACCCCTAAGGGAGGGGGGGGGGGGGGGGGGAGTAGCGCCCTCGAAGTTTAATGTGGAATTGCTTCGTCGGCGCGTGCACACCAGGGATGAGCGGATAATATAATTTTGAAACCCGGATAACGGAAAAACGGATGACGAACAAACAACAAAATTTAAAACTGCTTTAAACCATTCTTTCTCCAATGGTAGGTCGCTAATTGTAACATTGCCCATGTCACAGTCAAATAAACCACTTTTAACATTCTTATTGGCGTTTTTTCCTCACGGCACGTGGTAGTGCAGTCGGAAGTCCCGCCTGTCGCATGCCCTCCGACTCAATGTTCTTGGTTCGGATTTCCCCTCCAGGTCAACCAGGCCTTCCATCCTTTCAGGCATAATGTATTGGTACCACGTCTGTCCGAGCAGGATAATGCACTAAACTGTCCATCGGCTGACCACCGCAAGTCATTGTACATACGCATTCAAAGTGCCTCCAGCATATCACGTAGGAGTAGAATGCGTGTCGCATCTGGCACTACTGTCGTCTTATATAATTTATTCATGTTTTTCAGTGCAATGTAGTCACTATGGATAGGTCCCACAGGATTTTCTATGCTTGGGTGGGGCAGTCGAGTAGCTTTTTGTTTACTCTCCAGTTAAATTTAACACTTTTTCTTGCCAAAGACGAATAAAACTCTATTGCTTTGGAAAGGGTAAATTGTAAATTGCTGCTAGTGCCAAACGTAGTTTCAAAGAGCGCTAAAAGGTCGTGTAGAAGCGAAGTATCTGGCGCATCCTTAAAACGTTGTGATTCGTATGAACGTTTGTTCTTTTCTCCACTGATCCACTGGTTTATTCCAGATCGTACATTATGCTAGGAGGAGTTTTGGTGAAACCCCACAAATAGAAATAAGCAAGACAGTGTTCAGCATTTCAAAACGCGCTATGAGCAATTAGATAGTTTAGTCTAATTATAGCACTGAGAACTCTGAGAAGGCACCGAGCTGGCACCGCAAGCGTATATCGACTGCCAGTGGAAAAAACATAAGACGCTTTTTTAAAAATTGTTCTTATATTCAACTAAGTACAGGGTGCGCCAAAAATATGGTCACTTTTTCACGCGTCATTTTTTGTATTTGTTTGTGAACGTTTTTATGTTTCCATTGTTTCTTCGGATTCTACGTGTCATCTTAACCGTATATAGTGTTTTTTGCATCTCCACACTGCTTCTATCAGAAATGGTAAAGTCTTGTTGTCAATAGGCGCAATCTTGGATCCGAGAAGGGCAGGACTTTCTGTTCCCAACATCGCTCGTCTGCTGAAGCTGCACAAGATGACAGTCTATCGCTGTGTGGAACGTAACTCTCTCATTGATCGTTCCCGACCTGGCTGCCCGGTATCCGTAGCTACGAGCAGTCTTTGAAAAATCGTGAAAGAACAATTCAAGTGGAATCCAGGCCGTAGCATGAGAAAGGTGGCATCCGAGCTCAACGTATCGGCTACGACGATGAGGCAAGTTGCTAAGAATGAACTTGGACTATACCCCTACAAGTTCCTTCAACTGCACGGACAAACGCCTGCACAGGTGGAAGGAAGAAGAAAAAACGTCCAAGACTCCTCGAGCGGCACGACCACTGCACGACGCTCTTCACTGGTAGGAAACTTTTTTCAATTGAGCAGCCTTTTGACCGCCAAAACTCGCGGTTATTGGCTGAAAGTGGTGAGGATGCAGACACCGTTAACAGAAATTCTCATGCAGCTTCCCTGATGGTTTGGGCCGAAGTTTGCGCCACAGGACGGACACGATTGGTTTTCGTTGAAAAAGGAGCCAAGGTCAACACCAATGTCTACATGAACGACATTGTGATGAAGGAGGTGCTTCCCTAGGCTCAAGACACTCTGGAAATACAACATGGACCTTTCAACAGAACGGCGCACCCGCTCACAAGTCCAAGAAGACTCAGGAGTGGTGCGCAATGAATCTTCCCAACTTCATCCCTGTTTCTGAATGGCCGACAAGCTCGTAAGATTTGAGTGTTATGGATACTGCGTTGGTTCATTCTAGAGGGTGAAGCCTGCGCTAAAAGGCGCACTACGATTCGAGTATTGAAATCTTCACGGGAAAAAGCATGGAAGGAAATTCCGCAAGCAACCTTGTGTGCCGCCGTTGAGTCCTACCCTAAGCGTCTGAAGGTCGTCATTCGTGCCAAGGAAGATCATATTAGATGATATCCATTTTGCGTGTTAACTAGATTGTTAGTAAATTGCTGAGGAAGTTTCGCTATTCCCTGACAAATTCCCCGTGAGTAATTCGCTTCTTATTGAGTGACCATATTTATGGCGCACCCTGTAGTCATAAGCTTGCCACATTTTGTTGTTCGTTATCCGGCGAAAAACCCCGGATAACGAACAACAAAACGGATAGGCCAACACCCACTCGAAACTGGATATCGGATAACGGTTAATCCGCTCATCCCTGGTGCACACGTGTGTTGATTTAAGAGCGGCGGCGAAAGGTATGGCTGCAATTTGACCGGAGGCTCAGGGGATGAGGCTGCTTCATTGGTTAGAGGACAGGCGTTCAATTCCCATGTCTTGTGGAACTTTTGCACTATTAGTGCCCACTCATTGTTTGGAATTTATCATTTTGGCAACTTTTCGTAAGCAAACATTTCACTATAGGCATCAAAATGCGTGTTCAGCAAGAGCTTTTCATCATTGTATTCCCTATAGACATCTTCTGTTTCGATACGTTACACTAATGTCCTTTTTTACTCAATCTATCAAAACTTCTGAATTGTGGATGTTTTAGAAAAACAATGCTTTGCCTTCCTCGTTAAACCAATATAGAAGGCTCGTTGATAGTTATCTCATGACGCCTCTTCCGTTTTTGTGTTTATTGTCCTATGTTTTATCGCTAATTGTGTTTCTTTTGTCGCGTTTTATCCTATACCAATAAGTAAATAAATAAATAAATAAATGTTCACAACTTCTTTTGATTTATTACGCCATGTCGAACATTATATAGGTAGGGTCAGAGGGAAACGGTGCGAGCCTTCCGCGTTTCTACTGTTAGCGATATGCATAAAATGCTAAGCGTTGATGCGTTATGATCGAAAGTTTTAGGGATTCTTTCCGATTCAGAAGCTTTCAGAAGCGTGCTCATTGGAGAATATAGCCGCGGGCCTGGTGGAGGAGCAACGTCGTCCTCTCCTTCCCACCTCCTTCCTCTCCATCTTTGAGCAGTCTCCGATCGACATCGACATCAAATGTATTATTGCTGGCAATTTCAATCTATCTTATGCGGGTGAAGACTTCTCCGCCTGCAGTGTACCACTTGTATCAAATCAAGGGATTTTTTCTCGACACATGGTTTTGAACATTATATTGCTTTTCCTACTAGACTTAATTCTTATCTCGATCTGTTCTTGGCGAATGACCTTTTTTGTGTTTCGCTGTGTCAACTGACACCAACAATAAATAAATAAATAATCAGTGCTGACTCCTGACACGAAGGAGCTCTCGTGCAGCCCGACCGCCCTACCCATTTCTGACCTCTGCCTGCCTACAATTTTTTCTATGGTAATAAACCTAATGGGGTCGTGCAACTAACGCAGAAGGGAAGCGCGTTTCCACGGAGAGACGTTGTTTACTCAATTCACTTTGAATCCTACCCGATCCGATTCTATCCTCGGACGCTTCGTCACATTTGACTATGCCCTCAGGACTCCATTCATGTAAAACATGCCAAGCTTATTCAGGCAGCAATACATCGAACTCAGAATCCCGTCCAACAATAAGACATGTGCCGACGGCTATAAATAATCAAATAAATAAATAAAAACCTACCGTCCATTTATACAATGATTTCGCTGCACGCACGCATCTACTGCGTCTTCGCAGTCAAACTTGATTATTGCATAGTACAGAAGAAGTCCAGTGTCGTCCTAAAACACCTGTGATGAAGCTAATACGAAGAGAATTGATAGTCGGTATTTCTATAGCCTGTTGTGGAAGCATGATGCACAGTCGGAAAATGCGCTGGTTATCGCGGGACATCGAGATCAGTTTCCAGGTTGGGTATCATCCATACCAAACCGAGCCTTCGACGTCTCCAGGGTAGGTGAAGTAGTAGTAGGCTTGTCTGGGAGGGAAACACCACTATCTTGTTAAACGGCCGATCACCACAAATCATTGTGCAGGCCAGTTATGCATTCAAATTGCCTCCTTAGTATCCCGTAAAAGTCGAATGCGTGGCGCACACCACAACGAGATCCACTGATGCCGACCTCTCCATTTATGGCTTACACGCGGAATTTAAGTGTTAAAAATTGAGAATGATTCTTCTCAGTTAAAAAGGATAATAAACGGCTTAGTCAATCCCCTTTGAGACGCGCCACGTATGTTACATCTACGGCGTCTCGTAGAGGCAATTTGAATGCGTATTTGGCATACATAATGAATTGCGATGGCCAGTCGATGGCGGGCTCAGTGTTTTACCCATCCCAGACGAATCTGGTGCCAATTCACCAACCCTGAAGGAAACGAAGGTTTATATTGTCTGGACTCGAAACAAAACAATGCTAAGCTCATGCCACTACCGTTCACATTTGCTATTCACAGGCGCCGATTTGTCGATCTAGAACAAAAGGAATTGAGCAATGGCCCACTTTTCCGAGACTATGACCTCGTTTGACTTCGCACGAAGTACTACGAATATTCTCTCATACCAATGTTCTGTTGCGATCAAGTCTAGCGCCAGGCGGCACTCGAACCGGCACCTGCTGACCGAGGTAGAGCATTCCGCCAAGTCAGCAAGTGCCGGTTCGGATCCCGCCTGACGCTAGAGTTTTGATCGCAACAAAACATTGTTATGAGAGCTTACAACCTCGATACGAGCCACTTGAATCATAAAAAAATGAACCGGAACATTTCTATCAAGAACTCCACCTCAATTAGTTTTATGCTCATATCAGAAGCCGGCTCCACCAGATATGTGGGTGAGTGCTGATGGGTCATATGAGGTGTGGATGTTGCGTTTGGTCAAATAACACCGGTAATGAAACGGGGTGTAGAGCATTCTCCTCAGGTCAGCAGAAGGTGCGAGTTCAAGTTCCGCCTGTCGCTTCAATTTTGAGCGCAACAAAACACCGTTATGAGAGCTTATAACCTCAGTACCAGAACAACATATCGCCGAGCACAACCCCACTTTATTTACAGTTTTTGGATTTCATGCCTTCTGAAATCTAAAACGTTACCTTGAAAGTATTAGCTTCTACGAGAATCCTCACTCACACTTCAATGATCTCTAGAAGTAGCAAAGGTTAGGGCCTAGGTTGGTTGGATCTATTTATTACTTCAGTACCAACCATTGAGGCTTAAAGAAAATGAAGTGAAACACTACGAATATCAGCTGGAAACAGGGAACAAATCACTTCCGCAGCAAGTTTATCCAACAAAACGCGAAATAAATCCAACCTAGGCCCTAACCGTTGCTACTTCAAGAAAACATTGAATTGTGAGTGAGTATTCCCATAGCAGCTAATACTTTCAAGGTGATGCTTTAGATTTTAGAAGGCATCAGCTCCAAAACCTGTCAATAAAGTGGGGTTGTGTCGACGTTATGCTGCTCTTCCACGTAAATCGCAATGGATTCTTCAGTGACTCCAGGTTTACGGCTAGTCATTGTGCCGCATATTTTTGTGGTACCCTCGTAATCGTTTTTGCAGTATCCATCAGCCTATTGTACTATGACACAGTCTGATAATATATCACAAGGAACTGTAAAGCCAATGAGAATGCAAACAAACCCGGGCAAAATAAACGGACGAAATTGAGCCATACATAGAGAACGTCTGCCGAAGACAGTCCTCAGTGACTCCTTCAATCCCAAGGAAGCTCACGAAAAGCTTGCGCGATTTCAGTGCTTCCATCCTTGTCAGCTTGTCCTAAACACTTTCGAACTTGAAATTCTGAATCAGAACTCACGTGCATGCCGTTAGCTCATACCAATTCGAGGTGTAAAGTTTTCTAAGAAACGTAACATGTTTTCTATACTACAACTACAACAAACCAGCACTCAGACCGCCTAGCAGCTGGTCTGAGCACTGGCTACGAGTGCCCCAGAAGACGAACGTAGTCGACTGATGGTGTTGTGACGCTTACCCACCGGCCAGTATAATCGCTCCCAAATGACTGTGACGTGACCTGAAAGCTTCCCCCCCCCCCCACCCCGCCACCTTCTTAACACTGGAAATTTCAGATCATGCAAAGCAGTCACGAGAAAACAAGGGCTGTGGACAGTACATGTAACACTTCAGCGAAAATGCAAGCAATCCACCCAGGTTGTAGAAGACTGGGAGTTTAACTTTCAGGTGGAAATCACTCCGAAGTGAGGAAAATTTACTTCTTTGTGCATTTGGAGCATAACGGCGTGCCAGAAGGAGAACATATCTAGCTGCTAGTAGTTTCATCGAAATGAAAGATAAATGAGAGACCGTCTAGCAAATTATCACATTCCAGAGTGACACATTCCGCTCATCGAAGTCAAAGGCTGTCTCCACTGTCTCCAAATGCTTCAAGGCATTTTTTCGAAGTCTTGGCTGTCTCCAAATGCTTCGAGGCATTTTGTCGAACCAAGTTTAAAAAAATTGCCTTCGTAGCCATTTAAAAGTGTATTAATGCTTACAATTCCCGTGCGAAAAGAGTAGAGCCATCAAAACTACAATCTATTCATTCAGAACAAAATCACTTATGGTTAGAGATGAAGATAAAAGTTTGTTGCTAAGTACTCATATAGATTTTTTTGCGCGTTATTGTGCTTACCAAAATTTGTCTCGGATTTACTGCATGCTTTTCGAATGTGACTCACATATAGGAATAGATAAACACTTTCAGGTTCCCAGCTGTCATTTATAGAATCTCCTACATGTTCTCTGCTCCTCGATAGCTTCCTTAGTGTTTATCCTGTTTATTGGCCGTCAAACCCAAAAAACTTGAAGAATGGACCAAAAATACATTCGACGGGGCAGAAAATGAAAAAGGAAAAAGATGGCGCAGCCAACACTACTGGACGTTTTGAACTAGGAGTGCATTGCCACGCGATCTCGTAGCGACCACCAGAGTACTGCAGGAAAACTTGTGCATTTCGTGACAGACAACTCGTTGCTTCCCTCCCATTATGGCTGTTTCGTCGCGAGTCTGGCGTCGCTCGAGAAGACATTCTGATCAGCTCATAACTACAGTAAACCTTAGGAGCCGGGGCTGCTTGTACTCTGAGCTGACAAGCCTTCCTTTTTAGAATATCGCAGCACAATAGCTTAGACTAACCTCGTCGGTCAGCTTCGTTACAGTAATGTCTCTGCCTTTGATTTTATGGGAGGACTCCTCCACGCATCTCGAAGTCGCCGTATCATCGGAGAAAGTGATGTACGCATATCCTCTGTTCATGCCTAAACACACAGAGGATTACGGACGGCAATCCAGCTCGAAGCAAGTCTTGAAAAGGAAGTCCACCTCGTCTTTACTTCAAACCTGGCAGGTTCACCAACTCGTGACTAAATCGCCAATAGTAGCTTCGAGTTGTCCGTCAGTGCTGGACAAGGTGTCTCACAGTACCCACGCGGTCGTTGCGGAACATCCATCAGCTCGTCAATCGACAAGATACGATAGCTGGAGGCTGGAGGCACAGTCGGTGAAATATATAGTTCTTCTATGTTTTTTTTCTTCAGTTTAGGCCGTTTTATCGTGTTCATTTTGAGTTTCTATCGTATAATCGTGTTCATTGTTCAATGGCCTACACATCTTTTTGTTTCTCCTCCGTTTTTCGCGTTTCTTATGCCGCTTCGAGCTCTTTGCCAAGCTTTTTCTTGCATTTTTCGTTCACTGCACTTTTCTTAATGTTTTTCGATTATTTCTGTAGGATATCCTTTCCTCCTTTTCCTTATAGAGTAACGCGGAAAAGCGAAGGAGAAACACAAAAGATGTGTATGCCTAGCATGAGAAACACCGATATGCGAAGGAAACACAAAATGGACACGATAAAACAGCTTAAACTGAAAAACGAAAACGAAAGATTCCACCGATGATCTCACCACCGAGCACAGCCCATCGATCGACAAGCTCGTAGAACTGGTAGTCCTGCAACGACCGCCTGGGGTACTGTGAGACAACCCGCCCAATTCTTGACGGATAACTCACTCACTATCCCCAGCGATTTAGTCGCGAGTTGTTTCCTACAGCTGCCATAGTACGTGTTTATCCGAACTCAGCGTCGGCGCAAATAGGGTCCGGGTGGGGTGGGGGTCATCATCTACGGCAGTCTACAAAACGGTTTGTGCTTTTCGAAACCAGAATTTTTTTGCAGCACTGATGTGGTCTACCCATACAGTGAACTAGGGTAGGTCATTTCTGTAACCGGACATACACATGCCTTCCTACCAAGGCTTACAACCACTGAGTCTAGGAGGTGACCCCCCCCCCCCCCAGACCCTATTTGCGCCTCAGCGTCTTTATTTCACAGGTTTTTAATTAAATATTTAGATTTCATTTATTTTCTCCTGTGCCAACCAGGCATAGGTTTCTTATCGAATTATCTTATTAAAATTCTTACCTGGGCATTTTCTTATCATTTGTTTTCTCCTGCGCCTGGTTGGCACAGGAGAAAACAAATGATAAGAAAATGCCCAAGTTTCAAGAACGTCGAACTTGGAGTCTACTAAATCTTTAGATTTTATGGAGTACAATCACGGACCAGATTCATGAACGACTTACAGCAAACTAACGGTGAAAATACTTCCGAAATCCCTGAAAGCGCGGCTTGTCAAGCGATATGGCGAAGCATTTCCCCGTATCGCTTGTTGATAAACCGCGCTATCAGGAATTTGGGCTGTATTTTCTCCGTTAAATAGCTGATGAATCTAGTTCCAGGATAAAACCCGCGCAAAGGTAGTTGGGGGGAGTGGATCACAATAGCATGCTGCGGCGTGCACTACACACCGCGAATGTAGATGTAGTCTTATCTCCTCTTTTCGATTACAGATCCGCGTTTTATCTGCTTCCGTATCGGGCAATGGAGGGAACTCCAGAGGCCAGATTCATCAATGACTTACAGCAATTTAACGGAGACAATACAACCGACTTATCAACAAGCGATATGGTGGAATGTTAGCGTTTTCAGGAACTTCAGTTGTACTTTCTCCGTTAAATTGCTGTAAGTCGTTGATAAATCTGGCCCCAGGATGTAGGCAATTTTAACATGGGCGCGTTAATCGGCCCACACCCCGGAGTCCCTTCCCCTGCCCAATTCTGTGCTTCCGCTGATTTTTGTTTGTTTTTCTTACTATCTTCTTACTATCTCTATTAGGGCGCGTGTAGCGCAGTCGGAGGAGGCGCGACTGTCGCGTGCACCCGATACCAGGTTCCTGGTTCGGATTTCCCGCCCAGGCCAACCAAGCCTTCCATCCCTCCGTGGTCGGTGAATTGGTACCAGACTTGTCTGGGAAGGATAAAGCGCTGACTTGTTCATCGGCTGGCCACCGCAAGTCATTGTATGGCCAAATACGCATTCATGTCGCCTCCACGATATCCCGTAGAAGTAGAATGCGCTGGCGCATCCCAGAAGGGATTGAGTAACGCCGTCCTTTATCCTTTATCCTTTTCTTACTATCAACCTGTCTCATTTATTTTTTTCTTCGGTGCAATCTCAATAAAGGGGGTCCACTCTATGCACAGTTTCAAATAACAGTTGAAATGGAAACACATGCAACATGAAGCATGAGGTAAGGCAGTCTCTAGACTCCCGAGGAAGCCCAGATGGTTGGGGATGGAGACGCGAAGCGGATGAGGATGAGGATGAGCGGATGAGGGGTGAAACACACATCCCGTTATAAGGTGGACCCCCTCATTGGGATTGCACCTTTTTCATGTGAGTGACACTTTTTATAAAGTGACCTCGGCCCCCGCAACTACCATATCGCCTAAAATCCTTCTCGACGTGCACCTCCAGGGGCAGGATTCATCAACGACTTACGTAACTTTAACGGAGAATTGTAAGCTTATCAAGCGATATGGTGAGCGATAAGCTCACCGTATCGCTCATCATATCGCTTGATAAGCTTACAATTTTCCGTTAAAGTTACGTAAGTCGTTGATGAATCCGGCCCCAGTTCTTCAACGTAGGCTTCCACTCACCAGTGCTGCGTTCAACCGGCAATGTGAACTCGGAGACGTTGCCGAACTGCGAGAAGTAGGCGCGCACGGTCTCCTCGTCGACATTGCTCGCGATGCCGCTCACGAACAACCGCCTGCCGAACATCCTCCTAGCGGACCATCTGCTGCCGGCGCGGGGCCACGGGCTGCGCTCCGCGCACCCCTCCCCGCCCTCGGGGAGGGTGCGAGTTGCGTCGCGAGCGCGGCGGCCGCGGGGCGTGTGGTGTTTTGTCGTTCATGCGGGCGCTTCTCCTCACACCCGTTCTTCGTTCGCAACTTTCTGGCCGGTTTTGTCCAGACTGTCGTTCGAATTTCGCGTCCAGACTGGGCATCTTCCAGCCGTTAGAAGACTCACGGGCCAGTGGTGCTTCTTGTCCGACTTTCGACGGGCAAAAAGGTGTATTTTCCTCTGGAGAAGGTTCTAGCGGAATCAGGGACGTTTTGCTTCTTTCCGCTCTCTCTTTCGCGCATCTTTTGGTGAAAAGAACAGCAGATACTCGCGAAGTGGTACTTCCCTGTGGATAGCCAGCAAACACCCCGTTTAACCACCTGAAACTGGAGCTAGGTATGCAAAGGTCCTGTGGCAGATAACAAATTTCTACTGCAAGCTTCTTTTTTCTTTCTTCGCTCAGTGCCTATATTTCTTTATCATTGACACACCGCAGCGCAGTACTACTCACTCTTGCTTGACATTCTCAACCTTTATGCTTTAGAGTCATAGTCTACTAGCTCCGAAGCTCACAGAAAGCAGAGGACAAGTGAGGCGGCGGCTATAGAACGTTGGACGGTTTTCACATCACCGCCATAGATTTAAATGAGGTTTGTGCTTCTTTTTGGAGGAACAGGTTTAGCAGAGTGGTGGTATATTTATTTATTTATCTATACGCGGTGGGTACATGATAAACACGTGCAAAACAATAGGAGAAAATAAATAAGTTCTACTTAAAGGATAAATGACGGCGCTACTTTGTCACTTTTGGGATGCGCCACGCATTCTACTTCGGCGGGATGTCGTGGAGGTGATTAGAATGCGTATTTGGGACACACAATGACTTGCAGTGGATCGCGGGGGATAGAAGGCTTGGTTGACCTGGGCAGGAAATCCGAACGATGAACCTGGTATCTGGTTCATACGACTATCGGCACCTCCGACGGCGCTACACAGGCACAAGTTCTGCTGAGCAAACCGCAATTCACAAAACAACTACTAGAAAGTGGATCGGAAGTGTTCTTGACCAAGAAAACACTGCGAGGTGAGTTTAATCAACATCAATTTCTTGAATTCTTGCAAAGATAACGGCAGAAGATTTTCGCTTTGCGCAAACAGCGAGTTGAGCTCTAGCAACCTTCTTTATGTCACAATTGAAATCTAGCTGTTCGTGGAGCCCGCAGTAGGAATATGTATGATATTTTAGCCACATAAAATCTAAGCAGTGTGGTATTTTACCTATTTTTCCCCTCCCCTGATTTTGCCCCGAAACTTCAGCTGAAACTACATGATTATAATATTGATGCTTCCATGCATAGTCTCTATACGTAGAAAGATGCAACGTCGATTCGGTTAGTTCGGATCCGTGATTTTTCAAAATCCGAGTCAATGAATCATTCTGATAATGGATTTAGTTGAAAACCCCGGATCTTAGATTAATCTAGATAAGGGTGATTTTGAGCAGATCGGGTTTAGGGTGATCCAGATAACTGCTTCTGATTAGAAATCCAGTATTCTAGCCAAGTTTGATGTGCTGTATTTAATCCGAAGAGAAATGGGCCATCCGAAACCCCGATCTGCTGAAAGATCACCCTTATCTAAAATCTTAATATTCAGGATCTTCAAAAGTTCCGTTATTCTAGTGATCAATTTATCTGGGACTTGAGAATATATCCGAATTTGTCCGACTCATCTTGGATCCAATGTATAATACTCTGTGGATGGGATGACGGACGTAGCTGTCATCACAGGGTTACCCCTCCCGAATAGGGTAAACCCAGAGAGTCTTGTGAACAGGCTGTAGGCATATACCATTTTCACGTCAAATTGGAGCTTGGAGTCACTTTTCGAGCTAGATTGATACGAAAAGTGTCCAGTTTACCTGAAAATGGAGCATAAAATGAAGACTCACATAAAAGCATTTCAGGTGATGTCGAAACGATCCCTGTCGGATAATAGCGACGGATCGGATCAGGATGATTCGCACTCAGTTTCCGATGATCAGGAGATTGCGGCGAAGAAACGGCGTCTGGTCGCCTTCGAAACTGTGAGACTTCTGTCCGTCACCGGCGTTGTAAGTCCTCTCACCTTTTATTTTCAACTTTGCTGCACTCACTACGCTTCAGAAAAAAAACCAAGGACACGATATTTGTGTTCCACTTCTACGTCGGTGATTTCAGAACGACATCGATGACAAAAAGGCAAAAGTACAAGCCTATAAGCTTTCCGAGGCATTGCGGCACAAGAACAAGCAGCTGAAGACCAAAGATGTGGAAATAGAACGGCTGCGCCAGCGTCAGATGACCGACGAGAATACCAGCTGCACGATAAATCGGCATTGGAATAATGTAAGCGAAGTTGTTCTTACCGTTGGTGTAACGCGGGACCGCGACGGCTCTGCGGTTGTGAATTAGGTCCTATCGGAATTTAACAATAAAATACAAAGAGGTGGAGGGCGCTATACGCTGGATCCCAATGCCGATTCTGATAATTCGTATCCGTCGTTTTTTCTTCAAACCTCGGATAAATGGATAATGGGGATAATGGTGTTTTGGAATGAGAAAATCTTCTGATGATTCAGATAAGGGTGATTTTCGGCAGATTGGATTTTTTATAATTCAGATAACTGATTTTGATCAGGGATCCGATATCCTGTACGGATCTAACATCCTATACCAGATTCGGAGAGAAAGTAGTAATTTGGATCATAGGGAAGTCCGCTCTAGTGAAAATCTCCCGTTACTTATGAGGCAGAGGGCCTCGCTCATACAAATAACCCTAGAATGTGGTCCACCTATCCCACCTATGTTAAATGTCACATCGGGAGTTCCATCCTTTGCACAGTCTGTGTTCTCGACATCAACGGAAGAGCGCACATAACCCGACCAATAGCACCTTCATGCACGAACCTATCTGCCTCATAAGTGCCGATCACCTTCATCTGAACCATGCTATCATTCCAACTTTTCAGAAGTGGCATTATCTGCTTGATCCACTTATCCAAGATTCAAAAAGTGGTGGATCCGATTTATTTGAGTCGGCATCAGATCCAATGTATTGATGGCGACAAGGAGCTCCAAGGGTAACCATGTAGGAATGCCCGTTCGGCATTTTGTGTTACGCGAAATCATGTTTTCATGCACCGCTAATGTGTTGTGTCCTTGTTTTGGACTCCATCGGGGCCGCTTCTGATAGAAGTATTCATTTGTTTTCGGTCGAAGGTGATAACCGCTTAACCCCTCTTCTAACTCAGTGTCATGAGGTGTAACATATTCTGGTGCTTTACACGGTGGGAGTACTGAGAACTTCCAGTTTAGGGGGATTTCTAACTTTAAGGTTAAAGTGGAATGTATTAATTTATTCATTTATTTGTGAACATCAAGGTGCGCTTACAATCGAAAGAAGGCAAGCGCGAATTGAATAAGACCCACATTTAACAAACACAAAGAGGAAAAATTAAAGAAAACATGCCTAAGACTAAAAACAATACATTGGTTATTGGTTCTCCAGTGGGCAACGCAAAAAGAAAAAAGTAACAAATTTTGATTTCTTCAAAAGTATCGATCAAAATTAAATAAGAGTTTAAATGAATTGCTCGAAATATTCGTTCTCGCCATAGTTTTGGTTAGTAGGGTTGACGAATGATTTTCATTCGAAGTTGATCAGTCGGACCCTGTTGCTCGAAAAAACCGGATATTTGGAATACGGCCGAAGTTGGACATTCGAGAAATCTCGTTTTTCGTATGTGTTCGAAGTCGATTATTCGGTAAATCAAGTTTTCTTTTTGGAAAAATTCAAGTTCAAAACCGATCTGGAAAATTTCCGGTATGTGTAATCAGTAGAATATTTAAAAAATTCTTAGAGCATAACTATGGTATACAGCCGTTCCATTTAAACAAAATCTCGCTAGAAAGATTGGTGGCGAAGAAGATTTATTTACGTAGAAAACGAGATGATCCTGTTCTGGTGCCTGGTTACTACGACTATTCAGGGAGAACACGGATTCTGTCTTGGGAGGACCTTTCATGAGAACGTTCTCCTTAGAGGAGGTAAGCTGGGCGTTCGGAAGGATCCGAATGTTTGGAGCTGATCTTTTCCGTCCAGCAACTTTTCGTTTAGTGCAGAATAAAAACGGATGAGGTTATGGGGAAGGACTTTCCTATGAAAGTGTAGTCGAGACTGTTCAGCTTTGGTACTGATCGGAAAAGATGAGCAAGGTTGGGTGCTGAGAAACAAGGTTCCTCAAGTAGGATTTCTTAGCGGGGGTACGCCCTTCAATACTCTTGTTTAACATGGGAAAGGGCAAAAATTAACATAAGCAATACGCTGAGCTATTCTCCTACGAGAAGGCCTTCCTTTCAAATTTCCTAACTCGGAGAGATTTCGTCTGTTCCTAGTTTTTCTCATCAGTGCTTCCTCCGAATAGACCTGTTCCTTTCCCTTGCTTCATATAGAGCTTGAACACAAAAAGTGCTTTGAGAGACTTCTCCTCTTGTTCCAATCACAACAGATCTGTAAAGGAGCAATTTTAAATAAATTTTCTGTTAAAATTTCTCATGTGTTTTCAAGTGGACCTACGATTCGCTTTATATGCCGGTCTAGCAAGTGATAGGCAGGTTTTATGATGAGATGTCGTGGTAAATGCTTGTTAGTACCGAATAGAGTTCTCTCTGCGGTAGCTAGTTATTGAGTGAACAGTCCGAGACGTCTGTATTCACTTTCTTTTGTGCATCCTACTATTAATTTCCAGCTTGACGAGCAACTGCGGCTGATAGCGTTGCGAGGTGCCTCAACTGAAGAGGTCGAAGAACTTCTGGAGGACAACGATGGAGCGACCACTGGAGATTTCCTGGACGAAATTGTGCAAATGGAAGGTGTTCAGGGAGAGCACGTCTACGATAAGCGTGTTCAGCAAAGGTCTTGCGAAAATTCTCGCCGAGAATTCGACCAAACGAAACTTACTGTAGCTGTTTCAGTGTTCGCCTCTTCGAGAAAGTTATGCAGCAATTGTCTCGAAAATCTGACCACCATCGAGCTTTCAGCAAGAAATTAGTGAACTTATTTGAATGTTAGTTTATGCGTAGATTCCTACAACTGAATTTTATTGTTTGAATTTTGAATAGGCCTCACAAAGCCGTATTCCAGCCTCGTCCTTATCAACTGAAAGTCGAGATGAGGCGTTTAAGAGTATAGTGGAGGAGAATGAGCGACTCGCTGAAGAAAACAGCCGACTGCAAAGAGAAACAAACCGCGCTCAGCAGAAGTATGCTAGATCCAGTCTAAAGGTAAGGAAACTATGCAGGTATTCAAGCAGTTCGCCTGAAGCCGCTTCATTTTAGGTGAAAGAATGTGAGGACCAAATTGCGTTATTAACGACGCGCAACGAAGAACTTGCGAGAGAACTAGAAGAAGCGAAATTTGATCTCGACAAAGCGCAACGTCAAGTGAACAAGCTCGACTATAAGCTCTACACACTAGCGAAGGTGAGCATTGGCAACAATTTTGTCCCCTTTTTTTGTAAGTACATTTTATTCGTTGTCTTTGGAAGTACATCAAGTGAAACTGTATGAGAGTGATGAGAATGGTTGGAAAGAACGCAATGTATAGCTTCAACATGAAAAATCTTACATGAAATGAAGCGTAACTTGTTTCAAGTTATCTTGTCAATGAATTTTGTCTTTAAGGGGGCTTCATCCACGTACTTTCTTGTGGGGAACTGGCCTTTTCCAGTAACTTCCGATTCCTTTTCCTGCGTTTGTCGTTTCTGTAACACTGTATATGACTTTTTACATTGTTGCTTAATCATGGAGCGGTTGCTATAGAAGATAGAAGCTCAAGATGGATGTTTGGTTGCGGTCAGAACTCTTGCGCCAGGCGGGACCTGAACCAAACCTTCTGCTTTCCAGGCAGCAATGCTACACCTTACACCCACAGCGCTGTTTGGCTGAACAGAACACCCACTTCCGAGTAGCAGTTACCTATCAGCGCTCACCCGTGCTAACATATATGACTATTTTTGACTAATCAAAAATGACGTGCGTGCGTCTATGCATTTCTGGCTCTGTATCGGGAGCTTTTTGAAGCCGGATTTGCAGTTGCCATCATCCGATGGTTGCTAGAAGCTCGTAATATGGTGGCAAGTGAGCAAGAAGTTCAGTGAATATGACGCATCACGCGTGGCTTCGTTATGCGATCCGGCAATGGTTCGGTGGCCAATTATGATATGGTTCAACATGGGCGGCTCAGTGGCCGTTTTTAGAGAGGGCAAAAGCCTCGAAGAGTATTGTAGGGCAGTACAGAATTAGGTACGAATATCTAGTGATGGTTTCGTAAAGTTTATGTTTGCGGCATCATGCGCTTTTAATCTGTACTTCGAAAGGTACGTCCAGTTTGCAAGCCGAACCGGAAAAGTGCAATTTGGCGTAAAAGCGGTATATTAGGGTGGGCCAAAAGTAATGAGGCTCTTCATGCCGTGCCCATATATGTTGTGACTGGAATCCGATTTCGTGCTTCTCGTATTTGTATGCTTGTTTGATATTTATTAAAGGCCACCTAAGAAGTGACCACTTCCACCCTTTCCAGAAGCATGCCAAAACCCCAGTCTGTCTCATGTCGAAACCCCAGTCTGACGAGTCGACCTCTGTCGCGCAAATCTCGCCCACTTCCCAACCCAGAGCAGCTTGGACTCAGTAGTCACGCAAGATGAGAAGTACGTCTTCTATCTTAACCCTGCCAAGTAGCAAGTCTGGGCGAGGCCTGGTTACCTGTTACCGACCTTCGTTCGGCGGGACGTTCACGGCGAGAAGCACCTTCTGAGCTTTTGAGTCTGCGCCCATGGACCGGGATACTGGAAGCTGTTTTCCAAAAGCACGACGATGGACTCCAAGGCCATGGTGAACGAAATAGAAGAGATAGGCCGGCGACTCGCACTTATTCGGCGTCAGCGTTTTAAGAAGGTCCTCCTCTTCGACAACACCGCACCCCATCGGGCAAAAGTGACCACGGATAGGCTTGCTCAGCTGGGCTACGTTCACATGCCTCACCCACCGTATTCGCAGGACATCTCTCCATGCGGCTACCACTACTTCTTGAGCCTATAGGACTTCATGGTCGGAAGGGGCACAAGGATCCAAGCAGACCTCGACAACCATAACGAGCAGTGGATCAGCACCAGGCCCAAGAAGTTCTGGAAGGATGGGATCAGGAAGTTGGCCGATAGATGGCAGCAAGGTCACTGACCTGAATGGCGAATACAATCCTCAGCACCATTGAGTTGTAATTGAATTATAAAGAGATAAAGAATTTTGTGGAATTTGTCTCATTACTTTTGACCCACCCTAATCAGTGCACCTTTTCTAACTACGACAAAAGTTTTGGCTTAAAGGGCTATTTATTTATTTATTTATTTATGACATGGGTCGAGGCATGAAAATACAATGTTAGAAAAATACTACCGAACGCAGTCAATAACAAATGCGCCTTAAAGCACTCAATGTACCCGTTAAAGTGGATTTTTGAAGCTATGCAAAGAGAGTCCCAAGGCTTCTTGATTTGTACTCAAAATACGCTTGAACTCCCTTAAATTTCTGTAGGTGAAGAAGCTTGCTGGCGTCAAGATTTTGCCATCGAAATGTAAAGTCTGAGCTTTCCTCTTACGTTCCTTGCGAGTTTGAAGCCAGAAAGGTTTAGTGGGTTTATAAAAATCCCACCTGTGAGTATTTAAACATCATGAGGGGGTCAGATCTTTTCCTTCTAACGAAAAGGCTTGGTAGGCCTAATATTTCAGCTCAGCACCATTTGGTTGGCCCCGAAGCACCTCATCATTAGCTTACGAGTGAAACAATTTTGAACATTTTCTAAAAGAGGAATGGCTTTCCTCTTCGAAGGATTGAAGGACTATACATTGTTCAGATCAGGAAGGTACAATGGTGTCGAGAATTTATTCGTCCAAGTGTAGTTGTAAAGGGTAGAATGATGCAAAAGGGTTTACCATATTAAAACAGAGAAACAGGCGAATGCAGATCGCCTACGCGTATTTCATTCAGCTGATCGGCGCTGATATCGCTTTTGGAATATGGCAGATATGGTGGGATAGATATGGGTGATGAACCTAACTCAGTGAGTGACCGCTTTTGGTGTGCGATCTGTCGGAAAAATATACGTATTAAACTTGAAACACGGCCAGCACTTACCTTGTTCAAGAATTCAACTGTATGCCAAGACCGAACGGAACTCGCACTATTGATACAGATCCTTATTACGGCTTACGTTTCAGTATTATCGCGTTCTTTAGAGCTTACAAAAGTCGAAGCCATTTGAGAATCTGCCCTCCCTAATTCAATTTCATTCTGCAGAGCCTATCCAAAAACTAAGAGATCGTGAAAACGTCGCAAGAAGTTGAAAACAGTACTAACCATAAATGTGGACAGAAAGTGTCACAGTCACCCTAGCTGGACGAGAGATGGGTGCGTAAGCTTGAAGCCCATTTCTCACCGTATTTTTAGAGTCAGATTCCTTCATAGAATTACAACCTAGTGCTTTTGGCTGTGGTTGTCCAGGTCTCTGTGTTATTCGTAAAGCTCCATGACAAGTAGCTAGAGCAATAGGTACTAACGATAAAGATGTTTATTACACCGTTTGCAATAGCTAAAAACGCTTGAAAAATCATCCAGAACGAGGCATATGGCAACTTTTAAAAAGTACAATGCAGAGCAACAGCTCGATAAGGAAAAGGAAGCTAGACTTAGCGGTGAGACCTCTTAAATGAAGAAAGATAGTAGGGAGGAGCTGACCTTTAAAGAAATCTTATTAGGCGTGCCGCCCTGATGGTGAATAAATGCCGTCTGAGATCATAACTCCTAGGGAACTGCCGCAACGGTGAAGGAATGCCGTTTAGCTAAAGTTGTTTTTGAGGGAAGGATAGTTTCGCTCGGTCATCTCTCGCTCGAAAGGGCAAGAAATTTAAAAAATCGATGGAAATTATGTTGTAAAGCAGTTTACGTAGAAGTACAAGTCGGCAACTTTTCACGTATTTCCAAACTTGGAAGCGAAGGAAGTGCTGTGAGAGTTCGCACGGGCATGAGCGATACAAAGTCTTCATGTGATCGCTATTTTTCCTGTAAAATTGTTTTGGATTTTTTGAAGCAGGACCAAGTGCATTTTCTTATGTGCCGATATCTTCGTGAAACATCGGATCACTGCCATAAGGTGTTGCAAAGGATGTGTCCTCATTTTTCTGAGCTATTTGCAGGACAACACAGCTCATTGCGAGTTGCGACCAAGCGCGAAGATACTCAATGGAGTCTCCAACGGTGGAGGGATGAGCGACTCGCAGGTAGGCGGCTTTTGCAGTTGTAGCTTAAATTTTAATGATAAGTGTGCAACACTTTGTTTAGCTTGAGGAACTCCGTGCTGAAAGCGAACTGAATGCAGAACTGGCCGCTAAGCGGCTCCAGGAGATTCACGAGCTCAACGAGCGAATCCAAAAATTTGTCGAGGAAAGTGTACGCATGGGTTCTGAGTTGAAGGTTGGCTTTTTGTACTCATCGTTTAACGCCTTTCTGTTCAGAATATCATTTTATTTGTTTTGTTCTGCAAACGTGAACAATTTCGCAGGGTCTATTTTTAGTCTGCGTACAGCTCATCGACGCAGATTATGCAAAGCACAGAATATCAAAATCTTGTCGCTTTCTACTCGGTGGTTATCGATGAGTGTCGGAGGCTGAGGTTCGTTCAGTACCAAGAAAGAAACGAAATAAAGGCATTAATTCCTATTCATAATAAGTTTCAAAACTTTCAGAAGCGACTATGAGGCAGTCACTGAAGAACGTGATTTGCTGAGGCAAGAAATGTTGCAAAAGGTTGAGGAAATGAAGGTTCGTCACAGCGTTTATAGTTTGAGGCATGGTGACATAGCTGTGGATGATTTTAGGCAGACGAGCATCAGTCCATGCGAAAGATGCGGTCCTTATGTGAACAGATAACTAGGGATTTGAACCAGGTGAACTTTTTTATGATTGTATAGTGTTAACGTTAGTAATACTGTAATAACGACATCGCCGCCTTTGTTCAGATGAGAACTGAATCTGATATGCTGCGAATGGAGTTCGATCAGTCGGTTGCTGTACATGGAAAACAGGTAACGTGGTGAACTACTTGAAACTTGGATGCATAGTTTAGTAGGGAACTCTGAGTAGTTTTTCTTACAATTTAGTCAACTAGTCCATTTATTTAAATACGTCTACATCTTTGGCGTGTAATGTCGTAAGCTCTTCCCAACATCCTTCTTGGAGTTCTAAGAGTCATAACGCTAGTAACGATCAAACAGAGGAATAAGAAAGGGGAGCAGGAAAGGCTTCATCGAAACGTGAAAAGGAAAAAAACTCTATTCAATTCAAGGTGCTGCCTGCCGCAATACTGTAGACTGCAAAAGCTTCCTGGGCACAAGTCGAGACTGCCCTGCGTGGTTTTCCCTTTCTAGACTCTACTGCTTGCAATTGGCAGTAGCCGATGTGAACCGTTATGAAGAGGCGCTGGCGGGGTGATTAGGAGTAAGAATGATGAGCAGCAGGATGAAGATTCCTTTCTTAAGTAATGGCTTTAGCGCTGCTTTCTTGACTATATTCTGTAGGAAAATGTGTTATTCGATTCGGCATTTAATTCGTGCTTTCTGCATTTATAACGGTTCTGTGCCGCGATGTTGTGGTGGATCTATTTGTTGACCTGACGCTTCGATCATCTCGTCGATTTATCCGACCAAGTGCCTCATATACGCTAGTATTTCCGACCTAACGCTGTAAGCGTAATACGAAAATCCTGAATGTTGAAGACGAAGTCACAGTTCGAGTGTGGCGGTTGTGGTATCACTCGTTATTAATCATCCAGTTCCGAATGAGTCCGACTGCTAGTCCGCCATAATGGGATGGTATTATTATTAATATTTTTCATTTTTTTGTGTCAAATTTTAATTTCGGATTTTGTCGTACCCTAGGCTCGCGGTCCTCAGTCCTAGCGGGATCTAATTAGTTTGTGGTTCTGCTGTATGCGCTCTTTTTGAAGAATCTCAAGTATTTTACCATTTTCTTCAGGAGGCCTGTTTAGCTGTGTCTGAGCTGTCTTGTATTGAGAATGGATGGTGTTGTCGCTTTCTTTTTAATTTTCTACTTTTCTTTAGCTTAATTCGCTGTATAGCTACCTAAAAGTGGATGCCTTTTCAAAAACTTAGACTTCGCTGTCTATAACCATTCTCAAGAAAGCATCGTGAAAGCACTACATAGCAGTTATCCCACTCATTATCAAGAATGCGGCCTTGACGGTTTGACCTGATTGTGAACCTGTCAGTATGCTTTAAATTTGAGTGAAGGCTTATCAACTCGGTCATAGGTGCGATAAACCTCGAAGGAGCAACCGGATGGGGTTGGCGTTTAAATAGCACCTAGCGTGCTCGTTACGGACAAACTCGATTATGCAGTGGTAGATAAATCTAACGGGTTAGCGAAATTCTGGCTTGTGTTCGTTTCGCACTGTATTATAAACGTAGAGGATTAATATAGGTTATATGTGCGGACAAGTGGTGTTGAAGAAACCGTTCTTGACGAAAGCCAAAGCCTTTAAAATCGAATTGGCTTTGTTTCTGATCTTTGTTAGGAATTGGGCGGTATCCAAACAAATATATTAGATTCGAAGCTGAAAAAGACATTCTTCTTTTTAAGGATGCGAAACAGCAGGATATCAAGGTGTTGTTTGGCACCTTGAAGACTCAGAACTATCAGCTCAACTCGGATGTCGCAAAGTATCGGAAGAAGTGGAAGGAGGGAGTCAACACCAATTATAAGGTAATGAAGCGTACCTTACTAACCTATCAATCTCACATACATGAGCTACATCTCTATTGAACTTCGCTTTAGATACAAACGGAGCTTGATGCCGAACGACGACGCCTAGAACGATGTCTCATTATCGAGTTGGACGACGAAGACTCTAACGAGCTTGCTAGTCCGGATCAGTCTCGCGATGACCTCGACGTAAATGAGGACACTAATGGAGAAAGGTTCGTGGTTTTCGTTTTTGAGAGAATAGGGTACAGAGCGTATTTGTAGAAAATAACTGTATTCAAAACAACATTACTCAGTTCGGGTAATTGACTTACAAGGGAAGCCTATGAATTTCCTCCCACAGATTCTCAGCAAGACCTATGTGCTGTTATGGAGCATGAGACGAGGAGCGCGGAAGTGTTTTTCGTTTTTGCTACAGGCCACTGGATGGTCCAAAATGACGAAAAACTGTCGCATAGCAGCCCCATGTGATTGCCGGATGCCGTCAACCAGCAGTGCCGAGTTGGCCGAATGGGTAGTGTTGAGGGCTCGTGAGCACGAGGTCGGAGGATCGGATCCAGGGCTATGCAAATTGCTGCAGTGGTTTTGCCTCTTCTGCCACTATATGAAATAATATGAGTTTTTTCATTTTCTAATGTGAGCCATTCTCTCTTGCCCACTTCATGCATTAGTATATGTTACAGGGAGGTGATTGCGCATTCATGATAGTGGCGGAAGATGCAAAACCAGTGCAGCAATCTGCATAGGTCTGAACCCGAACCCCGACCTCGTGCTCACGAGTCCCCAACACTATCCATTCGACCATCTCGGCACTGCTTGTGGTCGGCATCCCCGCAATCAAATGGGGTTGTCTTGCGACAGTTTTTCATCTTTTTTGGATCACACAGTGGTCTATAGCAAAAACGAAAAACACATCTGTGTTCCTCATCTCGCGCCCTACAAGATCATATAGGTCTCGTTGAGAAACTTTGGGAGTAATTTGATGGGCTTTCCCTGTTAGAGCTTCAATCACATTAGCGACTACGTAAGTTTCTTTGCTTTTGGTTCTTTATGTGCTATTTTCATTTCAAACTGGTCAGTTCTCACCCATGTTAAGCTGAATATTTTTCAAGCCAAAAATAAACATATATAAAGTGAAAATATATATACTATATAACAAAAGAAAAATAACCTTTGTTTTAAGGTTAAAAATTGAAAAACTCTTATACAGCTCTTATACATGTTTTGAGAAAAAATTTGTACACTTTTGTTGAACAAAGAATGTATCTATTCAAAGTAGTTATTACTTCTTGTGACACTCTTCAAAGGTTAACTTTCTATATATATTTTTACAATGAACATAATTTTTGGCTTGGTTAGACTTTGCAAATTGTCCACTTTATTTCTAAAGCGGTTGTATTTTAAATTTAAAAAAGTTTATTTGAAAATGAAAATTATGCATATTTACTGGTAGTTAATGCTCCATTTTGGATCACTGAGCATCCAACCAACGTTTTGGAGAAGTTTTTGGTTCATAGTTAATTTGTGCCTTAGTGAACTCAGCTACTTAAAATTCCTGTTGTTCCTGTTATACAAGCCTATAAAGCAATTGTTCCAGTTTCAGCGTCAGCAGTCTGCAAGCGAAAATCTTGGAGCTAAAGTTGAAACTTGAGGTCTACGCAGATATCGGAACTGACGTGAGGGACAAAGCTGAGGTGCGTTCTTCAGTGATGTTCGTACATGACCCTTCTTCCACATCATTTCGTGTTCTAGTTGTTGGTGCGTGAACGTCGCTTAAAGAGAGAAAATGAGCGCTTGATACACCAGATAAAACGCCTTGGAAATATCGAACGAAAAGAACGAATGCGGTATTTCGAGGTATGTAGTAATTGAGTTTTGCTCCGTTTGAACTTTCAGTGAAATCAGTTTTACTCATGTAGGGGCCTCATCTCCAAAGTTTGTCTTCCCGTTTTTCGAGTTTTCGACCTTCAAAGCTTCGACTGTGTTAAGAAACCACCGAAGTGTTCTCCCTATTCCCGCTGAATAACGAAAGCGGTGCAGTGTTTACCATCGAGACGCCTCATCTTTTAGATTTATCCGTATATTCGTTGAGAAACGCTGGAAACATTGGTTAGGAAGGATTAGTAGACGTTGGCCGTTGCATTATGCCTCTATTTGCGATGGTGCCGAAGTGTAGTGTGCTTATTTCAACAGAACTCAGTGACTAAACATTTGAAAATCCATGGATCTCTTTTGAAACTATTTTTATTCAAGCATATTCAGCTTGTTTCAATAATCATAAGTTGGGGAGGTAAACAAAGAAGATATCTGTGACTGCCCATGAAATCAACTCTACTAATGTCAGATGCAAGATTGACATTTGATTCACCGAAGTTTAGCCAACATTTATTTCGTGTACTAGTAAAAGAAAATATTCTGTAAAAAATGTTTAACGACTTCATAATATTTCTGTTTTCAGATGGACGCGAACCGATTGTTCGCTCAGAAAGACACGGAAATTGAGCGACTGAAACGTGAGGTGTCAATGCTGAAAGAGACGGAGGCGTCGTTGATGCTCGATCTTGACAATACCGGATCGGTAAGTTCTCGTGATAATCTCTTCCCTAGTTGAGGTAGGCTTGATATCCTATTCACATCGTTCAGGCTCTCGAAGAGTTGCAAGAACAGAATGCGAAGCTGATCTCATTGCAAAAAGAGAACGACGAAGGGCATATTAAGATGATGAACGATCGGATTATTGCCACTCAGCTACAGGTCAAGATAAAGGAAGAGATGGTATGTTGAGAATTTCTTTAACGGTTCGCATTCGAATTTCAATGGTGTCATTAGAATACGTGGGAGAACTGTTAATATGTTCACCGACGGAGTTTACCCTGGCCAAAATGTGCTTCTTCTAGGCCAAAGATTTTGTTCAAAGAAGCTGTTCATTTACATCTCTCAAGTTCGTGATTGTTTCAAGAAGCCATTTATTGGTTTTAGTGTAAAGCCAAAGTGGCCTGTAAATGTTGAATAATGTTTTTATACTCTTGACGCGCCCTCATAATGGCGATATTTTTAATTCCGGTCATGAGGAATGGCGAATTATGAATGAGACTTGGGCTCTAGGCTAGAATTCAACCGACGTTATTCTATTTTCTGCCGATGTGTTGTAACATACAATATCTTCGTCCTGAAAGTTAAATGTTACGTTCTTCTTCATTAAGTTTTTCTTTGTATGGCGAACAAACAAGCGCAGTAAATCGACTGGTTTTTGCAAAACCGCTTCATTCTGCGCAATATTTTTATGAATTGGTCTCACTTGACCTCCAACAATTTGTTCGGACACAATCAAATAGTAGTTTGGCTCACGATAAATGTGAATAAGAAAGATAATACGCCGTCTCAAATTTTCGTATGAAAGAAATGACTTCACTAGCAGCAATTGCTTGATAAGGATACTTAGTTTGCAATGTGCACGCAGTGAGCAATATTGAATACATGGGCTTTTCGCAATGGAGCTATGGTGGTATATGTGAATCTAAATCCTAGCTTTTCTCAGCTAGCAGATTTTTCTGATATAATATTCCTCATTCCTTGTTATATAGCCAGTCGTAGAGTTGTCATGTTTTTCGCATTTTGATTTTGTTGTTTTGTTATCGGCTTAAATAAAATGAGAAATGAAAAAATCAGTGAATAAAAGCAAAACGTGAGGACTTGTGCCGAACCTTGAACATGTGCCCATACTTTTCACGGACGTTCCCGGGAGCGTTCGTGACGTCCCTCGGGGAAGAGAGCTGGTAAGGAGCTGAAAATTAGTACTCATGAAACCAGGGGGAGGCAACGAGAGGGTCCTGCGTAGTTGTCGGGACGTTCCAGTTCTACTGGAGCGGAAAGGTCCCGCTGGGAGGCAGTCGTTAGTCCCGACTCTGCGCACTGATGATGCCGACAGTGTCTGTGGTGCCAATTAGCGTCGTCTCGCACCGTGCCACCCGCCGCTTCGCGACGATCTCCAAGGCAGCCCTCGCCGCCGTGCAATGGTGACCTAGCCGAGCACGGGAGCCTGCAGGTCGACCGCGACCCCATTGAGGCCGAACTTCACAGATCGACCAGATTTACAATTGCAGTGGATAACTTATTTAGAGGCTTTACAAAGGCAGCGTAAAGAGTCGTGCGAGTCCTACATACTTTCATGTCAGAATTTCGAGCTATATCTGATGGGCTGTACAAGAACACTTGAAAATTCCTCTATAGAAATATTTTGACGCAGGCTTCAAGCCAAAGGCTTCACGAACTGTTAGGCACGAACTTCGTAGACTTTATTATGAAAATTGCATGCTCTATCTGATGGGCTGTACAAGAATGCTTAAAAATTTCCCTGTAGAGACATTTTGGCGAAGGCCTTCAGATAAAGACTGCATCAATGCAAAAAACTTCTCCAGGATATAGACTTGGAGGCGAAATGATTACTGATGCTTAAAATAACGGTGCTCCTCCTCAGAAGTCTTTCTTCATTCATGAAAGATGCAACTTTATTCTACTGGCATGTCACTGGAAGAACAATTTGATATGTTGTATGATAAAATTCAATTACTATGAATTTTTACTCCTACCTATTCAGTCTTAGTTTCGAAAAATATGGTGCTCGATATCACAAAGGTTCATAAAGATGTCGAGGATCTTAGAAAAAACCTGAGAAATATTATGAAAAAACCAGAACAGGATTCTCCTAGGAAGGCTTTCTATTAAACGGATTGTTCGTACAGTCTTTATCTCGAAGCCTTCGCCAAAATGACTCTCCAGGGAAGTTTTTAAGCATTCTTGTACATCAGATAGAGCATAAAATTTTCATATTAAAGCCTAGTCTGCCTATTTGTTCGTGAAGCCTTTGGCTCGAAGTCTGTGTCAAAATATTTCTATAGAGGAGTTTTCAAGTGTTCTTGTACAGCTCATCAGATATAGCTCGAAATTCTGACATGAAAGTGTGTAGGACTCGCACCAGTACGACTCTTTACGCTGTCTTTGTAAACCCTCTAAATAAGTCCACGGTAATTGTAAATCTGGCCGATCTGTGAAGTTCGGCCTCAGTGGGGTCGCAGCCGATCTGCGGGCTCTCCTGCTCGGCTAAGTCACCATCGCACAGCAGCGAAGGCTGCCTTGGAGATCGTCGCGAAGCTGCGGATGGCACTGTGCGAGTCGACGCTAATTGGCACCACAGGCACTGTCGGCATCGTCAGTGCGCATCCGAATCGGGACTAACGCCCATCACCCGGAAATGCGGGGATTCGTTTGTAAAGAGTTTCAGGTCTTCTTATAATTTCCTGTGCATTTCCTGTTCAGGCTCATTTGGAATCGCAAGTGAACAATTTGACGAGGCAAATAGCCGCTCTGCAATGTGAGAAAGAGTCTCAGAACGAAGCATTGCGGCTGGCGCTTGAGACAATCGGTGTGAAGACGAAGGAAAATGTGTAAGTTATTTCCAGCGTTAATTGTTTTAACATTTTGCATTTTTATTGCAAGCGTTTGTTCCTTTGTGTTTTTCTCTAATTTTGACTCGTGCTTTTCCCCGCTTAGAGTTGTCTGCTTTTAGGCGGCAAAACCGTATGATTGAAGCCCTACGAAAACAACTCACTGAACAGTCGTTGAACACTGCCGACTTAGGTACTCGTGCTGAAAAAATTGGAGCACAGTTAAGGGATGTTCAAGAAGTGAGTGCATCGCGAAACCGAGTTAGGGACGTTGGTATTATTTACTGGTGCGCAGTTTAGCGAAGTGAATTCGTAGCGTTGAAAACGGAGCAAGGTTCAGGTTGTCGCCTCGAAAACGCTTCAACTTGAAGTGATTGATCAACGGAAACGTCGGTTAGAAGAAGAAAACTCGACGCTTCGAAAGAGACTAGAACGCGCGAAGAAGAGCGAGAAGCTCGGCAGCACGGATGCGGTGTTGATGGAGGAGATAAGGGAGCTAAAGGTGATTTGAAGAAGATGCTGTTGTCACTTGTTGCTTGGTGGAAAATGTTGGCTTAAGTTCGAATTTCTGTTCTCTTTAGGACGTGTTGACGTGCCCGTCCTGTAAGGTCAATCGGAAGGATGCGATTTTGACGAAATGCTTCCATGTGTTTTGCATGAAATGCTTGAAGACGAGGTAAATCTTCTGGTTCGAAGCCTGTTAGTTCCCTAAATCTGATTAGCCATCAGAGTATGTGCATATTGCTCATTCAGGTACGACACGAGGCAGCGAAAATGTCCGAAGTGTAACGCTGGATTCGGCGCCAATGACTTCCACAGAGTCTACATAGGTTAGAGCGTCGTCGGCGCGTGTCGGATTTAAGAAGCATGCATGTGGTTAGTTGGAGTCGTTAATTTCTTTCCTCTTACTGAATAATGTAATGCTTCTACGAGCTTTTCGAGTTTCATTTTTCCTTTTCTCTTTCGCAGGTTTCAGGAAGCGTTTCCATGATTTTGGGATCCTCTAGGAGGTCTACAACCCAGAATTCGTGGTAAATATCTCACTGACTTCCTCAAAACCTCTGAACCGCATTGAGGGCGACATATGACGTTTCATGAACGGGTTATAAAAGGATAAAGGACGGCGTCGATCAATCTCTTTTGGGATATGTCACGCATTCTATTAGGGTGTCCAGAAAGTATCCGCAGAAAACTTCGCAATGTTTCGTTTTTTTTTAGAATGTTCTGAAGATTTCAACATAAGTGCTATATAAAGACAGTAAGTATCCTGCTGTATCTGCATAGCATATCCAGCTCCGTCTTCCTTGCCTATTTCACTGTGCGATGGCTGAACTGTCTACCCATATTAGACACGTACTCCTTTACGAGTTTGAATCTGGGCACTCCGCTACAGAAGCCTATCGAAACTTGTGTCGTGTATTCGGCTCTGAAGCTGCTTCTGCACGGTCTGTGTATTGCTGGTTCGAACGCTTCAGAAGCGGGAATAGGAGTCTCGAAGATGAGCCTCGCTCTGGTCGACTGATAACGATATCTTTGGATGAACTCAGGAAACTGGCGGGGCAGCATCCATGTGAAAGTGTGTGTTATTTTGTTGCTGCTCTTGACTGTTCCCGATCCATCGTGGACAATGGACTGCAATCTCTTGGAATGGATAAAAAGCTCGGTCAGTGGCTCCCACACGAACTGACCGACGACAACCGGCGAAGACGTCTGGACATATGCACTCAGCTGCTCTCCTGAAGTCGCACCTTCAACTGGCTGGACACGATCGTCACAGGAGACGAAAAATGGGTCCTCTACGTCAACCACGCTCGTAAACGTGCGTAGTGCCAACGCGATGAAGTGCCGAAATCTTTCGTAAAAGGTGAAATTCATGCGAGGAAAGTGCTGAGCGTCTGGTGGGGAGTTTATGGGATCTACCATTTCGAGCTGCTGCCTGACAAAACGACGGTCACTGCCGCGGTCTACTCTACCCAACTGCAGGGACTGGCCGACAAGATGCGCAAAGAACAGCCCAGGCTCGGCAAACTTCGCTTGCTGTACGATAACGCGCACCCCCTCGCGAAGACGACTTCTCAGAAAATTCTGGAACTCGGATGGGAAGTTCTGCCGCATCCACCGTACAGCCCAGATCTAGTCCTAAGTGACTACCACCTTTTTGATCACTTCAGCATCATTTGGAAGGGAAGCGTTATGAAGATCGTGACCACCTCGAAATTACCTCAGAGTTTTTTTCGTCTCCAAGTCGTCGGGTTTCTACGCCAGAGGAACTCGAAGTCTTGTGCAACGTTGGCGGAGAGTAATCGATGTTGATGGAAATTATTTGGTTGATTAATAAAATGTTGATAAACAATTTTGTTATTCTGAAAAAATCGTCGTATTTCTGCAGATACTTTCTTGACACCCTAATACTTGTACCGGTTGTTGTGAAGGGGTTGTAGTAAAGGCTAAAGTACGGCGTTACTCAATCCCTTCTGGGATGCGCCACGCATTCTACTTCTACGGGATGTCGTGGAGGCAATTTGAATGCGTATTTATGAACAGGTCAGCGTTTTATCCTTCCCAGACAAGTTTTTGTTTCCAAAAATGACGTTTTCTAAATTTTTGTTCCCACTTGCAATGCCGATATCGCAGTAATCATGGGAACATGAAGAGGAATTGCTTATTCAATTATTCTTGAATCAAACCCTTTTTCAGTGAACACTTTTCCAAAGAACTAAAGATTCATTATTTGTTTGAAAAATGGGCGGGTGACATCGCAGTCGGAGGAGCCATCAGCTGTCGTGTGCAGTAGATTCCAGGTTCCTGGCTAGGATTTCCCTCAGCCTAGCCAAGCCGTCCATCCCTCCGGGTTCGATGAATTGGGAGCAGACTTGTCTGGGAAGGATAGAGTGCTGGCCTGTCCATAGGTTGGCCACCGTAGGTCATTGTGTGGGCGAAATTTAAACATGATCACGTGTACTCCATGATCCATGATATTAAAGCACAAGTAGAATGGATGGCGGTTTCGCCAACGAATTAAATAACGCCAATCTTTACCTTGTCCTTTAATAATAAAAATTGTTCTTAAATAATACACAGAAACAGTCCACAGAAATATGTGAGCCTACGTGTTTTTACAAAGCTTCTAAAATACTGTTGGTTCAGGGTCCGCCCGCAAATACACAGTAACTAGCTTGGCTTCAAAAATGTCCTGGGTGGCTTCAATTTGTTTTGGAAAGCGCTACCAGGGAAAGGTTCCAGACGTAGGTCTGAACGACGAATATCAGTACCACATCGAGAATTTTCATCCTTCATATAGTAGCAAAGTGTGTTCCATTTTACGAAGTGCTCGAACGTACCGAGTTAAGGGTTTCGATAGTTTACTACGGATTCGCCTAGATGTACAAGGCAACATCTTCCAAACGTCGAATATGCAGAAAAAAATGCGAGAATACTGTAAGGCAAAGAACTGAACACCTTGACCTATGAATCATTTTTTCTTTTCTGCATATTCGATGTTTGGAAACAATTGCGTTGTAAGACTGTGCGATTTCACAGAAAAATACAGAAATAGTGCAAGGCAAGGAATCGAACACCTGACCCTGCGCCAATGAGGCAATTTTTTCTTTTTTTTGCGTATTCAATTACAGTTTCACATATACATTTTTTTGCGTCGCGCTGTTGTGTCGTGTTAATAGTGTGTTTTGTTTGTGGCACATTATTTGGTTAAAGCAGAACAAATAAATAAGTATTAGATTGGCGCAGAAGAAATGCTGGTTTTTTGTTACATTGATTTCACCTTTTTTTTAATAAAAAAACTTTTTCATAAGGTATTATACACTGTTGGAAAGTTTATTATATGCGCTTTCTAAATACACTGCGACCAGAAAGTATAGGGACATTAAAAATTGTACTTTTCGTACGCTAATCGATATCAATCGACCTGGATTTTTTACTGTAAAATTCGTTCCGGCAAAGAAGTTCGAAGCAAAAGATTTTAGCAAAATCGGTTTGATGTGAGCTGAATAAGAAAATACAATATGGAGGCACACCATTCTCAATTGACCAGAAAGTGTAGGGACACTAGTAAAAAACAACTTCATTGTCAAGATAAAAAACAGTCGTTGATAACTAGTACTCAATTGGTCCTCCGCGGTTCATTGCAACATCTACAAGTCGGGCTGGCATCGAAGCAGCATGATTTCGAAGTGTTTGTAGAGGAAGTTCATCCCTAGCGCGTAGAATTGCTGATCGAAGTCCTTGCAGAGAAGAATATGTCTGGTTATGCTCGTAAATCTTCCTTACAAGGTGTCCCCAGATATTTTCCATTGGGTTCATATCGGGAGAACATGCAGGCCAGTCGAGAACTTCAACAGAATTTCTTCTGAGGAAGCCTTTTGTGGATCTGCTGGCATGCTGCGGTGCATTGTCCTGTTGAAAAACTCATCCCTGACCAGCATTCTGTTGAAGGAATGGGAGCAGATGAGTTTCCAACAGTTGCTGGTATTCATCTGCGTCCATCTTTGCTGACGTGAAGGCAAGAGGGAGCTTTCCTTCTGCGTGGGATGCCGCCCACACCATAACTGTGCCGCCTCCAAAATTCCTTCTTGGGAAATACTCCTTCTCCTTGCGTAAGTCATGCCAGTAGAATCGGTTCCCATCTGGACCACTGAGGTTAGAGTGCTTTTCGTCCGAGAAGATCACCTGAACTATGATGAAATGTTAAAATACCTAGCGTCAGAACTGAAAACGCAAAAAATCTGCCTTAGTCCAAAGACGTCGTTTGTTCCTAGAGACGAACTCGAGCCTGTTCCTTTTGTGCGTTTCTGTCAAACGTGGAGCAGAACGGAGCTGGGTATATACAACATTCCCATTGCGTTTTAAGCAGCACCGAATCGTTTCTTTCGAGACTTTCTTACTCAAACTCTTGCGCACTTCCTCCAAACTGATTGATTTATTGGAAACCATTCGCACGATTTACCTCTTGTATCGAGTCGAAAGAAGCCTGGGACGTCCTGAAGACTTCCTCGAGTGATATAGATCAGGACTGCGTAGAAATTTGCTAATAACGTTCTTTGATCGTCCCAGTTGAGTCGAAATTTGGCGTATGCTGAGTCCTGCATCTCTGAGGGCCTTGATTTGAGCTTGTTCCTCTATTGATAGCATCGATCCGCGACCCATCCTTACAATGAGCAAATTATGAGGCAGTATATTGCATAGCAAAATAGGTTTCAACAACGTACCTTTCTCCGCGCACCTTATTTGGTGGTGTCCGTATACTTTCTGGTCACTCAAAAACAGGGTCCCGTCACGTGATCCTTTCCCGTTCCTTGCCACCTCGGGGGATTTTGCCCATTTCTTTCGTATATATGTTTTTTTTTTGCCGTGAGGAATTCCATAGTATAATTTTCAGATCAATTCCTGCGGGTAGCTAGCAGAATTACGCAATTTGCTGGTGTCCCTATACTTTCCGGTCGCAGTGTATGTATGTGGAATTTAATTCAAGTCGATTATTTAAAAAATAATTTGCATTTTATTTTTAGATGTCTAAACGCTATGGTGTCGGGGAGCTTTTTTTGTTCAGCAGTTTGGCAGACGTCGCCTGTTATCATATAGCATCCATTTTGCATCGCAGGTCACAATCCGATCGAGAAACGGATCGTTGGTATTGCGCAGAAGATAGGCCGACGACATCTTAAAATGATGATTTTTCTGGCTTTTGGTCAATTCAGCTTCTTGGTCTTCCCAATTTGCTTCAAAGGGCGAACAACTTCAGTGTGATCGAGTCGAGTCCTCGGCGATATCTCGCATGGTTTTGCGTGGATCAGCTTCGACCGGCACTTTTAGTGGATCATTATCAACAGCCGCTATGTGGTTCGCCTTCGAGGCTGGTGTTGCGGGCACGAGGCTTTAGGAACCAACGATGTACTATGCATCCGTTGACACTTCCCTGGCCCCATACTTAGTTGATATTTCGAGCAGTTTGAGCGGAAGTCAGGCCCGGTTTCAACTCGTAGAAGTAAATTTGACGAAAAATTGCGTCTGGACATCAGAAAACAAAACCAAATTGTTTCTTAATTAAGCGACTTGAATTAAATTCCATATACGTATTTAGAAAGCGTATATAATAAGCTTTTCAACAATGTATGATACCTCATAAAAAATCTTAGTTTGTTTAAAAAATGGTGTTGACACCAATAGAGCAAAAACCTGCACTTCTTTTGCACCAGCCAACCAAATAAATAAATAAATAGATGTTCGATGCTTGGAATCTATTGCGTTTGTAGACATTTCACAGTGAATTATCAGGGTCCCTAATTCAGTGGGTGACTCGATATATGACTTTGCAAAACGAATATGCTTTTGTAGTCTTTGAGGGATGGAGATCCTTGCAGTGGTGTTCATTTTCGCCGTTCTGACATACGCTATGATTCTTCCCTGGTTGGCGTTATTGCGTCGAGTGTGTCTTATCAGCTTTCTAGACCATTCAGAGAAATATAGTCAAAATTGCAACTCCGACCATGCTTCCAATCCGTTGTTTCAGCACATTCCTGGTAGCGATGAGATTCGTGATCGATTTCATCAGATTGCTCTACCTCATGCTGAACTACGACGGTACGTGTCTGCCTTGCTCGCAATCGTTCGTACAGTTCGCTGGTGTGTTGGCCTGTCGTCACGGGCTTCTCGATCGTCTGCCGGCGGCGACGGCGCGTAGCGCTCATCCTTCGCTTACGCCATGCAGTGACTGACGTTGTTCTTTCTGTTCTCTCCCATCCTTTCTGTTATGAAATGTGGTTGGCACCCCATTCGCAATCTGTTACGGTCGTAGGCACTCATTTATGCGTGCGTGAGACAGCACTCGATATTCATATTCCGCGGTACAGGTCGTTTCTCGTCGTTCTTGTTCTTAGTCGTTGTCGCGCTGCACAGTTCGCCGTTGTTCACTGCGAATGCGCGCACACGCGCGCGCACTGTTTCAGTCTGTCCAGTGTTAATCAGAGAGTAATAGCTGCTAGGTTTGGTCAACTTCTTGTCTCGGAACTCGCCTGAGTTCGTCGTTTACAGGCCCCTCCTGCAAGATCGTTTCTGTTTTTTCTCGTTGCTAAGAGTGAACCGGCCGTGGGTACTTGTTGTGTTTCATTCGTTGTCGTCGTCGTCGTCACTCATATGCAAACAAACTCATGCTCCTGATCTTTAGATTTACACTTCCTGCGTTTCTTTGTGCTATAACTCCATATTGTTCGGTTGTCGCAGAGAGAGATAAAGAGATAAGAGTCCTGTTGAAGTCTTGCGGACGTTGGACCACCCACCACCAAGCAACGTGACCCCTTTTGTCGTGTTTTCGTTGTTTCAAGCGAGTGCGTGTTCTTCTCTGGGACGTAGGATGTATTTATTGGGGCGAAACCTGCTGATTACGGTATGCTACGAGTCCGTTTGTCGTGAGATCTTTGGTACACAAGTGGGGTGTTTGTGTATGTTTGTTATATCCTCATGTCACATTTTTCATACATATAAAGTCTCGCTTCAGTTTGTTCGTCGTTCGTTGCTCGTCGTTACAACGTTACTAAGGACCATTGCCGAGTTTAGAATTTATGAATCGAATTTTAATAAAGCACATTTTCCTGAGCAAGTCACGAGTGAGAGGTCAAGGACTGTAAAAAAGGTGTTGGTGATCGAAGATGGAACTGGAGCTTGTGGAAGCTTTTGAATGCCGCACTGCTGCCTCATGCCGCAGATTACTGCAGATCTGGACTCAGTTTGACAGGTTATATCTGGACCACTTTAATCAGTCTTTAAAAATTCAGCGTTATGTGCAATCTTTTGTGCTCACTGATTTTGTATCAGTTTTTAGCTGAATAACTTAATTTCACGTGATTGACAGGTCAGAGACGGGGCGCGGACGGGTCAGTTGCACGTGGTTTGGGCAGGTCCTGAAACTGTGACACTGACGCTCTGAAAGACGCACGGACGGATTAGCTCGGTTATACGTAGTTGGGCCGTTACGGTCTTGTAATTGTGGTTGAAAAGTGCTCAGATCTCTAAGTATCCATTTTTCAAAGCTTGGATTCTTTTGAGGTCAATGATGAAGATGCTGCATGTGTGAATTGATCTCGGTTAATGTATAAGACGTGATTCATGCAAATGAGAGAAGGCTTCCGGAATTCTGAGCTTCGTCGAGAGACGCTGTCGCATAGACCAAGTCATCGAAAATTAGGTGGGCCGGCCACATAATATGTTTCGCAGACACCAGCTGGATGAGGGCCGTCACCGACTGCATTCCGCTGGATGTCAACAGAACACCAGGACGCCCACCAACGCGTTGGTCAGACTTCTTCGTGAAAACCCTGAACGAAGGATATAACGCTCTTCGTCTCCCTCTAGCGAGGAGGATCCATTGGGGCACTCTGGCACGCGACAGGAACGAATGTTGACGAAATGAGCAACCCGATGATCATTGGGATGACGGGTGATAGAGATGACAGGTGAATGTATAAGGCATTGCAGACAGTTAACGTGCCAAGATAAACCATTTGTGAAGCTCATCGAGTACTTTATTTGGATTTGAATTACACGCCCTGCTCGGCATCCACCCGATAGTGCAGCGTTCCGCCGCTGTCATAATTCCTCGTGAACAGCGCTGCCAACATTACCTCCTCCACCACCACCAGCCATGAATGGACATCCGCCGCTGGCCGCCCCTGTCGTCGGATGAGGCGCGACATTCGCGTTGGTCTAAACGATCGGATTTAAGTGCGAAAAGCTGGTGTATAGTGCATTGGCGAATCTTACGACTATATCTTGGTAGAGGGTCTCGTCGGGCAAGATCAGCGTGTTCTGTGCTCCGAAGACCCTGTCGACATGCGCCTTCTGCAATAACCTCAACGGATGCGGGTCGCGTATGGAGAGTTGCTCTGAAATGAACATGAATGAGTACCGCACATCGATGCTTTGGAAGAGACTAGCTCTCTGGACCTGGCATTATTATTTATCCATACAGAAATAGGCTATGTATCGAAGCGAAAACAAAAGAAAGAAAAGGAAGAAAATATTTATATGAACACAAGAGAGGAGAATGGACAAGATCAAGGAAGAGATCACGGGGGAATTCATAAATCAGAAAGCAGGGTTACTCTCCGGCGAAACAAACAAACAGATGTTGTGAAATCACCTAGAACAGGAGACTTATTCTCAAAAATTGCTTCTTATTCATTCCAAGCGTTTTTAAGATATTATTTCTGGTCTAATTTACTGTTTCTTTATTCTTCATTATTATTCAATTTCTGTAAGAGGTATGAAGCCGCATTGGGCGCGTGTAGGGCAGTCGTAGGAGGTGCCGGCTGTCGCGTGCACCCAATACCAGGTCCTCGCTTGGATTTCCCGCCCAGGCCAACCAAGCCTGCATCCCCACGGGGTCGGTGAATTAGTACCAGACTTTTTTTTGGGAAAAACAAAGCGCTACTTGTTCATCGGCTGGCTACCGCAAGTCACTGCTTCGCCGAATACGCATTCAAATCGCCTCCACGACATCTCGTTGAAGTAGAACGCGTGGCGCATCCCAAAGGGGATTGAGTAATGCCGTCCTCTATTCTTTATCCCTATTGTTCTAAAATTTGCCCACTGCCTATTATAAAAAATTCCATTGCAATCCGTGCTTTCCTTTTTCTCTTTGCTGAAGTTTATATTTTATGAGTTTGTTCCTGAGCATTCAGCTGGGTTAATGGTTTGCCATTATTACTGTCTTTCTGTTCTTGTTTTTAATGCTCAGTATTGAGCGCACTATCATCTGCATGAACAAATAAATAAAAATAGATATTAATTATGGAATGAGCCACGGATCTCCCTCGATCCACGGATCTCCCTCGATAGAGAGCCTTCGGGCTCTCTTGTTAAGAGGGATCTCGGGCCGCTTGTCGCAGGGCCACGTGGCGCGTCCCCGGGTGGTGGATAGGGGAATTAAACGCGAACCAAATGCGACCGTGTACTGCCCAGAGACGCAGGTGGGATGCAGGGGATGGATTCCTTGCTCCTGCTGTGTCGGGTCGATGCGTTCCTTGTGCGTGGGAGCGGCATGTTCGTGCACAGTGTGCGTGGATGTGTCCGTGACTGTGCGGATTGTAACTGTGTCGGCTCGGCCAAAAGCTTGCACTCGGTAGACTGGGAGTACATGTAAGGCGATTCGAGGCCGCCTTAAGTCTCGCCCCGTCCCTTCGGGCAGTCTGGCTGGCTGCCCGGAGTTTTTCGCCCGCACGACAGAGCCTGACTAGCTACCCGTGTTGTATTCCAGTCAAACACAGCAGCACTAAAGGGCCTCATTCTCCTGACCCCGAAAGAGCCCCCATTTCTGCAGCGATGGGAAGGACGAGTACGGAGAGGCTGCTAAAATCTCAGGGCCTAACCAGGCTGCGCAAATTGAGAAGGACTAGGATGACGATCTGTACTTACAACGCCCGCACGCTTGCGTCGGAAGCATGCGTCGAGGACCTGATGATGCAAGCCAGGAAGATCAAGTACGACGTCATCGGACTGACCGAGACGAGAAGACACCACCTCCTACACGCCGCCTACGACTCCGGAGAAGAACTGTTCCTCGGAACATGCGACAGCAGGGGAGTAGGCGGCGTTGGTGTCCTCGTCAACACGCACTTGGCCATGAACATCGATTCGTACGAGTCTCTGACAAGCCGAATCGGACGTCTGCGACTGAAGCGATGTGGCTCCGTGCCAGCCTTGACTGTGTTCGTCGCGTATGCCCCAACATCCGACTACGACGACGAAGACGTCGAGGCCTTCTACGTGGAGCTGGAGAAGTTCTATAAGGAAGATCACACCTTCTACAAGGTGATCGTCGGCGACTTCAACGCCAAGATCGGGCCACGAAAGTCGCCTGAAGAACTTCACATCGGAACCCACGGTTTGGAGTGGAACGAGCAAGGTGAAAGGCTGAGTTTATCATGTCGACGAAGACCATCCATGGAAACTCGCAGTTCCAGAAGCCTCCCTCCCTACGATGGACCTGGGAATCCCCCGGTGGCCAGTTCCACAACGAGATCGACCACATCATCTTCAATCGCAAGTATTGCTTGACCAATGTCTCCGTTGTCCCCAAGTTCTACACGGGATCGGACCACCGCCTCCTTCGCGCGAGGTTCCGCTTTTCGCGTCAAGGAGAGAAGGCCGCGAAGTTCAAGAAGAGGGGTCCCAGAACGACCATCAACTGGGATCTCTACACCTCTCTTGTCGGCCTTTGGGAAGATGCCGTCATGGACAACGTCGACGAGGAATACGATCGCTTCGTGCACCATCTCCACGATAGTGCTAAGGGAGCCGAGAGCTTGAAGACCACCAAGAGACGCCTGTCTCCGGAAACTCTCGAGCTGATACGCCAGCGTGGAGCAGCACGAGCGTCAGGCAACTATCAACTGACGTCCGAGCTTGCAAAGCTATGCAGAGCGGCGATAAAGGAAGATCTGAAGGAGAGAAGGGCGGAAGTGTTGGCTGAAGCAGCAGAGGCAGGGCTGAGCATCCGCAATGCCCGCCGGAACTTCGCCAACTTCAAGACCAAGATGACCGCTCTCCGACGTCCTGACGGAACCGTCACCTCTTCCAGAAGGGCCATGGAGAAAGTCATCCACGACTTCTACTCCGATCTCTTCGATAGCCACGTCCACCTGCCCCTACGCCATCTTCCGCAGGATGGATACGTCATCCCCTCTGTTCTCCCTTCCGAGATCCGACACGCCATCTCGTCGGTGAAGAAACGTACAGCACCCGGTCCTGACAGGATCAGAGCTGAACACCTGAAGAACCTCCCGCCAGCGCTCATCAACACCTTGGCGCGGCTCTTCACACGCTACCTGTCCGAATGCAAGGTTCCATCTCAGTGGAAGACCAGCAAGACCGTCTTGCTGTACAAGAAGGGAGACGTGCACGACATTGGCAACTATCGCCCGATCTGCCTGTTGTCCGTAGTCTACAAGCTGTTCACTCGAGTCATCCTGAATAGGATCAGCAGAACGCTGGATGAAGGACAGCCATGCGAACAAGCAGGATTTCGGAGAGGATTCAGCACGATCGACCACATACACACCATTACGAGGCTCATCGAAGTGTCGCGAGAGTACAAGCTGCCGCTGTGCCTTACTTTCATCGACCTGAAGAAGCATTCGACTCCGTCGAGACTGAAGCGGTCATGGAAGCCCTGCTCACCCAGGGCGTTCCTACTCAGTACATTAGAGTCCTTCGAGAGCTGTACAGTGGATTCACGACCAAGATCTCACCATTCTACAACGACGTCGTCATTGACGTGAAGAGAGGGGTTCGACAAGGGGATACCATATCCCCGAAGCTCTTCAGCGCCACCCTCGAAAACGTCATGCGCGAACTAGAATGGGAAGACATGGGAGTGAAGGTCGACGGCCGGCAACTGCACCATCTTCGCTTCGCTGACGACATCGTGCTCATAACAGCGAGCATCAGTCAGGCGGAGCGAATGCTGGCCGACTTCGATCGTGTATGTGGAAGCGTTGGACTGCAGCTGAATCTTACGAAGACGATGTTCATGAAGAACGGATGGGTTTCTGATGCCTCATTCTCGCTCAACGGAACGAACATCTCCGAATGCTCCAGCTATGTGTATCTAGGTCGCGAAGTCAACATGGCCAACGACCTAGCACCAGAGCTGAGCAGGAGGAAACGAGCGGCTTGGGGAGCTTTCAAGAGCGTCGAAGAAGTCGTGAAGAAAACGAAGAACGTCCGACTCCGTGCCCACCTATTCGACTCCACTGTTCTTCCTGCCCTAACATACGCCTCAGAGACCTGGGCTATACGAAAGCAGGATGAACACGCGATCAGCGTCGCGCAGCGTGGAATCGAGAGGACGATGCTCGGAGTGACACGACTCACGCAAGTGAGAGAAGGCCTCCGGAGTTCCGAGCTTCGCCGACGTTCGAAGATCAGAGACGCTGTCGCATGGGCCAAGTCGTCGAAAATTAGGTGGGCCGGCCACGTAATGCGATTCGCAGACACCCGCTGGACGAGAGCCGTCACAGACTGGATTCCGCGGGATGTCAAAAGAACACCAGGACGCCCACCAACGCGTTGGTCGGACTTCTTCGTGAAAGCCCTGAACGACCGATATGACGCTCTTCGTGTCCCTCGAGCGAGGAGGATCCATTGGACCACTCTGGCACGCGACAGGGACGAATGGAGACGCTGCTGGCGCCCGCTCGAGCAAGTCGATGATCAACGGGACGACAGGTGACAGGTGATACAGTGATGGAATGAGCAGGGGAAGTGTTCGTTTCGTCGCTTTCTTCTTCCTTGTTTTATGCTTCTCCCATGGCTCTTCAGTGAAGAAGAGGAGCATCTAATAGGCGTTTAGCGCTTAACTTTGTCAAGCATTATTATCTATTACATTTTCACTTGTTAGAACTTTTTACTTTTTAAATTGCAAAATTTTTACGGTTCGTTTAGCAAATTTTTGCTTAATAAACAAATAAAACTAGAAAAATGTTAGGTTGGAAGCTAAATCACCGCCGTTTTTAAAGGCCTTATTTTAAAGGCCTGAATTCCACTGAAAGGTTTTTACATAATGCTATAGATCATTTGAAAGAAAGAGGATGATCCGTTCTATCAGAAATTGTGCTTCTTTTTTTTCTCCATCTCAATTTTTGTCAATTCATAAGTCATTAAAGTGGATAGTCAAAAAAAAAAAGAAAAAGAAAAAAGGAGTGGTTTGATTTGGCATAAATAAATAAATAACTAAAAGGTCAACGGAGCATTTTAATAAAAGAGAAATATCTTTATTTTATTATTATTTGTTGTTGTTGTTTATGCTCAAAATACATCCCGATATCACAGGTGGGTATTGATAGGTATCCAGTTGCTAGGAAGATGTCGTGGATGTTCCGTTCGATTAAACAGTGCCGGTGGTGTTAGCCGCCCGGAAAGCGGAAGGTGCGAGTTCGAGTCCCGTCTGGCGCAGGAGTTATTATCGTAGCTAGACATCCTTCTAATAGCTTCTGTATTCTATACCGGCCCCTTAGAGTGGCTTAAGGAAAAAGTTGAAGATGGTTTATATTTATATTTTTATTATTTTTGGCAATTATTTTAAAAGCATATTTCAGTGCTTCTCCAATGTTTCGTATACACTAGGCTATTTAACTTGCAAGTAGTACTAGCACAGACAGCAGAAAATTCTAGGCTTTGTGCTACATCAGGATCAACGCAACGTACTTGCAGATTCCTCGTCTCTTGTTTGGATCCACTCCCAGATTTCATCCGAAGACGTGTTCGGTTCCAGTGAGCGATGATGAACTTGCATCTGAAGTGGATACGCGTGGGGGGGGGGGGGGGGGGGGGGAGGACTACCTGAGATTTCAAAATCACTCACCTTATCTAATAGAAGAAGCTGCGGTTTTGCATCAGATTCTAGGCCGAACTGCTCCATAACGCTGCCAACTACATCGAGTTCTCTAAAGCTTGCAAATCGATAGTATTCTCGGCAGAATACGGTGAAGATTATGGAGACCTGTTCATGAAGGTGAACACCACGGCCTTTCTGGGGTCCTTCCTCACGGCTAATCCTATGTAGGAGGCGTTATTAAACGATGCTGACGCTACCAGTACAGCGACTTTTCGAGGCTGACGGAAAATCAGATTCGTTGTGAAACCGTGTGAGATATCGATCTGAAATGATGGTGTCTGTATTTCCAAGGAAAAACCTCCCAAAGTGATGCTGAGCTCGTACCACGCTCGGATAGGAAGCCGTTGAGATGAAGGCCATCAGTGACGCAGGATCAAACTGGCCTTCGTAGTCTCGACGTCGCTGCTTCTCAAATGGACGGTATGTGGACACAGTTGGTTCGGCTCTGAAGAAGCTGAGATTTGCGACTTGGATGACAAGAAAATTGAAACAAGACTGATGTAGGTGTAGAATCACCCAGATACACATATTTCTTCGAAAAAATTATGGAGCCTTTCCAAAAAGGTTGTATGTTCCGTTTTTTGCATAACATGCAAAGAAATCATATCATGTTTGAATGGTCATAAGATTTTCACACTTTCAACTACATTAAAATTTTATAGATCTCCCTAAGGAGCATTAAAAGCATAGTGACGGAAGAGCAGGAATCGAGAAACGAACACTATATACACTATACACAATTGAATATTCAACTTTTTAAAAAGAAGCATACATTAAAATTTTATAGATCTCCCTACTAGTTTAGTTAGTACAGTTAGTTACTTAGATGCTTACTAGGGAAGGGTTTGGAGCTCCCATTGAATTTCAAGTTGAGATCAGGATCATTAGAAAGAGCTCGGAATGCTGATTACGAATATTTTATTTTATTTTATTTAAATACGTCTCAGGGACGTGCCAGAAATGCAAGACGAAGAATGTAACAGAAATATGCCGGGTGACCAAATTACGAGTCTAGAAAGAAAAAAAAGTGAGAAAAAAGTTAACAAATTTCCAACAGACAGGTAGTTACGGCGACGCTTAGAAACAAAACGGAGGAAATCAAATCAGAAATACGAGGACCAATCCACACGGGTTGAGAGGACAAGTGTAATTAGACAACCAAACGTAAGCAGGGCTGGAGGAGGCTACAACACATACATTCTTGCCGGTAGTCTAAATTTAACCACCATATCCATCTCTTAGGCAAAACTCCTTAAGATCAAATGAGCATGAGAATATTACTGAGGCAGCGAAGCTTGCTTGTCCGCGTCAGCCAGCTATGACGCCCTTGGGTAGGTACCGGAGCTTCGGCACATGGGTACGCTGGCCGCCCCATGGAACCGGCAACTAGGACAAGAAACCCGCAGCATCAAACTCACAAAAGTTGTGAAAATGGACAACTATCAAAGCACGAGAGCCCAGATTTGGTTAAAATATGCTGGTTCTCACAACCCATGTGGACTAGAGAGTAGGCTATGCAGTACATGACGAGGAAGAGTACGTGAGAACATGCGGCAAGTAAAAAAACTCAACTTGGCTATGTGTATAAAAAAATAAACTCGTAGAACATACAACAAAATCAGTAATGAGAGAGAAAAAATCACTATGTTAATAATAGACCACATAAGGCACTTAATATGAAGTCGGCTGTTCCTGACATATTGAAGCCCATAACAAGTCAAATGGCTTTCAGGCTGGATTGATGGAATTGCCCTGAATGAAGGTTCGTGATAATGTTATTCAACACTATCAATTCCTAAGCATTGCAGAAGGTTAATTTTTTCCAAGTTTCGTCTAAATGTGCGACTATCCTTAGATGCTAACACTTCGCTAGGTAAATAATGAAGCCACCTTGCAAACCGTAACAGTACGAAATTGAAAAACTGCGATTTCTTTCTATTCCGAATAACTGCGATTTCTTTCTATTCCGAATAACTGCGATTTCTTTCTATTCCGAATTCTGACATAATCTAGTTTAAACCCACCTGAACGTTCACTGGAAGGTCTAAAGATCCAAAACTTGCTAGGTGCCAGTCTTACCTCTCCACGAAGAATGCGGAAACAAAATGTAAGATCCGCAGATATCCTTCTATACAGTAATGTCCTCAGGCCAAGTAGCTCTAAGCGCTCACTGTACGTCGGCAAGTGTCTCCAGCTCACACGGGGATGTAACCTGCAGTACACCAGTCTCGAGAAGGTTTGCTGCACCTTTTCAAGTTTACGTATTTGCTTTTTAGTGCATGGGCTCCAGACCTGAGAGCAATACTCGAGGTGGGGCAAAACGTAGGATTTATACAGACGGACAAGTATGGTTGGATTATTGCTGTGGACGCTGCGGAAGATAGAGAAAAGTGTATTATACGCCTTCTTCACGATTTGGTCAATGTGGGATGAAAAGCTTAATGAGGGTTCGAATAGAACGCCAAGGTCCTTGGCGGTTGGACAACCCTCTAATAAGACGCCATTTATTTCGTATTGGGTCGCGGGTAGATCCCCGTAGTGCAGCACAAAGGATTTGCCAAGATTCACGGTGAGGCTCATTTCTGTGGCCCATGCACTAAGCTTTGCAATAGCAAGTTTTAAAGACTCTTTAACTGCTGCATAATTTGCACTGTTATATATACCGTATATCTTGATGTCATCGGCATATAACTGTACTCTTACATTCGGTGATACCTTGAGCAAGGAAGGGAGTTCCATCGTATAAATAAGGAATAATAGTGGGGAAAGAACAGCTCCCTGTGGGACCCCGCTAGTGCAGTAGTATCGCTCGGAGAACCATCGACCCACTTTTACGGTCATATGTCTCTCATCAAGATAAGACGCGAACCAATTAAGCAGGTTCCCATCTATACCGAGAAAGTGCAATTTTCGGAGAAGTTTGTAGTGGCTCACTTTGTCAAACGCCTTTGATAAATCAATGTAAACCACATCAATAGAATTTCCTTGGTTCAGCGCTAAACTCCAATCATACAGGCTATCGACTAGATTTGTGGTGGTGGAAAGGCCATACAAAAAGCCATGCTGTTCAGTTGGAATAAGGCGAAGCCTGTTGATGAATGATAAGAGTTTTTCGTTGATGATTTTTTCCATAACCTTTATAGGCGGAGGCGTCAAACTTATTGGGCGGTAATCAGATACGCACGAAGCGCCAGATGTTTTAGGAATTGCGGTAACAATTGAATCTTTCCATATTTCGGGTACTTCACACAACATTAAGGAGACGTTGAAAATATGAGCAAGGGGCTTGCATAAGGAGGCGGAGCACTTTTTATAAACAATTGAAGGAATACCATCATACGGTTCAGTGATTGATGGCTTCAAGTGCTTCAAAATCTTTTCAACCTCTGCAGGATGGAAATAAACATTGCTCATTCGATGTCTAGAAGGTGGTGGTAGAGTAATATTTGGTGAGCATGATTCCTCCTTTGAAAACACAGACGCAAAAAAATCTCCTAGCGCTGTGGCCTTACTAAGCTCGCTGAAGCACTTCAAGCCATCCTTATCAAGCAAAACTGGTAGGCGACTTCCAGGCTTCACCTTTTTGCGAATGTAGATATGCAGTTTTCTCATTGAAGACTGTGCCGAATAACGGCGTTCTCGATTAGTTAAAAACTTTTTTAAATGCCAATCAACATCAGAGCAAACCTTCTTATATCCGGGGTCGTACAGAGGATTTGGCAACGTTTCAAACAATCGCTTTTTCTGGGCAAGCAAATTTTGAATATGCGGAGGATACTTAAATTGGTAAGGTTTCTTGAACTTCAGTGGGACAAAGAGAGATAAGTGTTGATACATAACCCTGCAGAACCGTTGATATAACTCAGATGTCGACGAATAACCATCAAAAACTGCTAGCCAGTCTACTTTAAATAGACATTCGTTTAGCGAACGGTAATCGACACGCGAAAAGTCAGGCCATGGAACTAAATGGTTTTCAGGGATGCAGCAAAAACTTACGAAAAAGTGCAACATCTTGTGATCAGAGGTAGCTAGAGGAGGAAGTGTGGTAATTCCGTTGACTATAGGTGATGTTGTAAACACAAGGTCAAGAATGTGATTGGAAAACGTCGGAATGTTGATCAGTTGAGTAAATCCAGCATCATCAAAGAACTTCAGAATGTTTGATGAACTGGCATGCAATGAAGTGCAATCGCTCCAGTCAATATGCAGATTAAAGTCACCTAGTACTATTGTGTCCCTTCTAGCAGCTGCAAGGGTAGTAAGTAACGCGACGAGGTTTTCGTCATCGAACTTAAGGGATTTAGGTGGACGGTAAACGACAACAAACCTCAAATGAGAAGAGGTATTTGCCGAAAACACATCCATACATAGGACATCAGATTTCAAGGAAAAATTGTGCTTCAGGGTATGCACAAGAAGACAACTTTTAACGATGCAACACACACCTCCTCCCCTAGCTCCTCTTCGATCAGCTCTATATATTTCATAGGGGCAGCCAAATAAAATTTCCGAATCTAGAACTTTCGGGTTCAGCCAAGTTTCAGTAATAAAAATTATATCAGGCTTCGTGATAGAGATGAAGTGCTGAAGGTGGTGCAGCTTGTTAACAAGGCTTCTAGCGTTGAACAGGTAACACAAGAGCGATGGAGGACTACCATGCTCACTCACGCGTTTCCCGAAAGCCCAGCTGAGATTTCGGAAGCACGCCTGAGCTCGCCACGGTATATCACCCATTCACGTACCTCCTTGCCCCTGTTTCTTTCCCTCGCTAGCTTTCGCAACTCATATTCCTTCGCTCTTTCCTCCGCAGTCATGCTCCTACGAACAAAAACGTCCGTAAAGCCAGCACCGCGAAGGAAGCGTGCATTAGCAAGCGCCGTTCTCCAGTGGAAAGTCGAGGGCAGCACCACTTTTACCAACCGTGGACGATCTTGACTCGGCTTGCCCATCCTGTACAATTCCACTGGTCTGCACTCCACTTGAAGCACATCTAAAATATTCATTACTTTTTCCTCTAAATCCTTCTGACGGCAGGACGGCGAGCAGTCTGCGGCCGCCTCCTTTAACCCTGTGATCACGATACTACGAGAACGCTTTTCTGTTTCAATGTAATCAGAAAATTCCCTTGGAATTTTCTCGGCCAGTGCGTTCAACATATCGGCGATCACAGGGTCTTTATTGCGCTCCAGGATGCATTTGATAAGGTCATTTGCGGACAAGTTGCTGTAGTCGGCATCCACTGGAGCTGCAGGAGGCCTAACTACGTTCTCACTTGTGCTTCCTTCAGTAGCGTTAGCACTGCTGGTCATTTGCCTACGGACTGTTCTCGCCATTGATTTGACCTACCGCACAAACACTATTCAATTATATTGGCTATTCAAAAACAGGTGGAAAAAGTTAGTAAAAAGAATGCTGCAACAAAACAGAAGATTACAATCAGCTAACGAAACGAAAAGGAACTGAAACAGGGGAGGAATGGGAAAAGAAAACTATGAAAACTGAAGAAAAACAAAGATAACTGGAATAGCGAAAAAAACGCCGCCGCTCAGTCGATATCCACGCAGGAGATTATGGGTGTCAAAATTGCAAAATGAAACTCCTCAGTGAGTTATGACCTGATGAAGTGGGTCGACTAACCACAGGCTGGCCGTGAGAAAGAGCTGGCGCGAGAGCGATTAGCCAAAGAGGTTCCGTAGGAATGGACCACCAGCTGTGGCGGCGGCGCAGCGGCAGTGCTCCCGCTTGTCACGTGTAGCGTCGTCTGTCCGATCCCCATGACAGCCGGTTTTTTGCACATCATGATTTATCTTCGGAATTACCTTTTATTCTAAATTTATGTCACATGTTTGATTAGATAACAGGGAGAACTATCATACACTTTTGTAAAAATGCTTGAAGGTAAAAAACTGCTATGATGTCATTTTTATTTACTATTTTGCACAAATAGACTCCAAACCTTAAACTGGAAGTGTCTTCAACAACCCTGGCATTCATGGAACACAACAAAAAAAGTGTGAAGGAAACATGTTGCTCACACACTGCACATCCTACACATACAGGTTTTCCCGGTCATTTAATCAAACACGTGTCATAACTTTGAGTAAAAGGTCATTTCGAAGATAAATCATGGTATGCAAAAGACCAGCGGCAATGGGGATCGAACCGACGACGTCATACGTGTCGCGTCAGCTCTCTCGCATGACCAGCCTGTGGTCAGACCACCCAAATTCGGCAGTCATAACTCAGTCAGGAGTTTCACTTTGCAATTTCGGCACCCATATTCGTAATAAGCATTCCGAGTTCCTTATAATGATCTTGGTCTTAACTCGAAGTTCCATGGCAGGTTGAAACCCCTTCCTGGTTGGATGATAACGCTTTCAATTAGGGGTACGAAATCTAGAAATGACTGAATACCTTACGCACCATAGTCGATGCTCCAAAGGGCCAGAAAGACGCAAAAGACAATCGGTTTTTCATAATGTGACCTATTGGTTTTGGAATTAAAAAATATTCTGGAAAACGGCAGTTATGCAGAGGAAAATCTGATGCAAATGCGCTCGGGGGGTCACTATGTAGGAGAGCTCCATACAACGTGTTGCGTTGTACGAAATTAAAAATTCTGAGCAGCACTGGTGTGGTCTAGCCGTATTTTTCCTTGAGTTTCATACTTGTAAACAATAGCAGCAAATACAGTTGTAAAAAACACACATATTCTCACTTTGATGCCCTCACCATTTACACTTCCAATCGAATAGTAATCGCGACGAGCATTTGCAGCGGTGCACAGCGTGACATTACTTACTTACGTGGCATTCAATACAATACATGACTACTGCTTTGTTGCGCTTTATAAAGAATTTAAAAATGCTTCTAAAATTAAAATGAAACTATTTCAAAGTGTAATTCATTTCTTCTAAAAAAAGATTTATAAATTTATTACTCTCATATGGGCAACTGAACTAAAATAAAATTCAAAAAAAAACGTGACCAAATTTCCCCTTAATAAAAAATTAGCGGATCTATCCTAGTCCGGGGGGGCTACATAACTAAAAAGTAGGCAACAAAATGAATTGAAACTTACCGAGCGGTTTCTTGAGAACGAGCTGGAACCTAAAAAATCGAAAACGAGCGAACAAAGGAACAAAATAAAAAATCGGCGCGGTTTACAACCGTCTCGGCGGACAAAGAGCGACGGAATGGAGGCATGCCGCGCGCTAGCCCCCGGCTGACATGTTATAACCAGCATCTAACATGGTGGGGAGGGCGTATGAAGCCGCATGCCGCGTGCTGACCGCCGCCTGACATGCCATAACCAGGATCTAACATGGTGAGGAGGGCATAAACATAACTTTGCCCGCTTACAACCGCAAGAAATGTAATTTTTCGTTTTTTTCTTCATGACTTTTCTTGTTTAGGTCTCATGTTGCTCTGTAGGAGCCGCTCGGTACGTATCAAGTGGATTTGTTACATATAATACTTTTGACTTATGTGCCCCCCCCCCCTGGAGTAGTAGGATAGATCCAACTTAGCCTCACCATTTTCGAAAACCTGTAGTTTAACCTGCAAGGGGCTCGTTTCGCTTTGAAAAGCGTTCACTTTGACTTCAGAAGCATCAAGTTTGCTTAGATGGTGACGTGAAAAGTGTTCTAAGTGATTTGAAATTTTTTAATTTGACTTAAAATGGTATAAATTTAATAAGCGTGTGTATTTTTACGTATTACATGTGTGTTTATTCATGTATCTTTTGCTTTTATTTAACTATGTAAATGTACATATTAAGTAGGTATTTATTTACGTATTTTTTAATTTTATATATTTATGTAAATGAATATATGGTACATGTCGCGTAGGTGAGCAGCAGTGGTAGGTGGGAGCGCGCCAGCCAATGATAACCAAACAGAGCATACCCCGAACGCATGCCAGCCCATTAGGGTGCCGACTGAATACGCCCTCTCTGAACGGCATGCCTATTCAATGCAGTCTGATTGGTTTAGGCGTTCCCACCTACCAATGCTGCTCACCTACGCGACATATACCGAATATATTTATACATTTGTATTTACATATATTTTTATTATTAATGATTTGTTTTTAAAAAGTTGAATATTCAATTGTGTACAGTGTATTCATTTCTCGATTCCTGCTCTTCCGTCACTTGGCAGCCGATGAAAAAGCAGAACCGGCGCTCACCCAGGTCTCGGCACAGCTGGTGGCGAAACGGCCAGGTAGTATCGTCCATGCAGTTGATCCGCGGCGATGGAGTAGTGCCGGAATGCCGCACTCTCGCGATCAGGGAATGTGCCGATGGTGACGGGATGCGGTGATGAGCCGAAGATTTGACCTGAATGCAAAACTGACGTCCGCCCATGAAGCAATGGAAGACTCGAAGCACTCGTAGTGTTGTTGTGTTGTTCTATACCGTATACCATGCCACTTTGAACCGGACATTTTATTAAACTTTTTGATTTTCAATTCGAAACCGTAGACCTCTAGAACTAATGCACATTTTGCAAACTAGGTCAAACGTATCAAACGTTCAAATTGGCATTGACATTCAGGGGAAGGTTTATTTACCTTTTTTACATTTGTCTAAGGGAAGGGACGAAGCGAATGTGAGATTCTCATTTTTATTTTAATGCGGTATTGTTTCAGTTGTCTAACCAGAAAAATATCTTTTTCTAAAGAAAATTCTTATCAAAAATTTACCTCTACAGAATACCTAAAGAAAAAACTACACTGTTTGAATAAGCACATGATTGCTACCAATTAATTAAAAAAATAGTTTCAGGTTCATCCTGACCCTGCATACTGTTGAATTTGCTGGTAAACTACAGAAGAGATTGCGCCGCGCACTCGTTGTATTCATAGCGTTGTCTATCAGCATGGTGGTGTGATTGCTATTCACAGTAAAAGTCGCGTATAACTTTATATTACGTACGCATTAAAAAATACACCTCCGTTCTCCACTACATAACTTCAAGTAAGCAGCATTGACACTATCAATCAGATAAACGTTACGGTGTTCCGGACGAGTGCAGGGTGCACGCTTTTCGCATATAAAAAAGTCTTTGCATCAGCGCACTTTGAAATGCACCTTAGATCCTGTTTTCGTTGAGGAACTAGGAATTCTATGTTCATTCAAGAAGTGCACACATTTCTTCATAAGAAATTCTGAAGCCCTTTAAGAGTTCTTTCACATCATATTTCACGGTCTTCCTAAGAAAGTGTTTTTAATTTGTTGTAAAGTGTTGGATTTGGCTTTGAATATGTTTATTTTTGCTCAAAATATGTCCGTTTTAAAATGAAAAGTGTAAGCTTTTAAGTGAAAATGGTATATATGAAGACCATCACTAAAGATCGATGTGCATAAGAAAGTCTTCATACATATTTTCTAAAAACAAACGTATTTTTCATATAAATCAATTTTGACTTGAATACATTTGTATTTGCTTGAAAAATGTTTGGTTTAAACTTTAAAAAGTCCAGTTTAGAGAGAATTTGTATATTACTCAAGACTTTATTGCCAAGCCAGCAACGAAATTGGAAATGAAATGGAATGGAACTTGAATTTCAAGGAATTTTTCATTTTTTATTTCGTGGAATTTCAAGAGCAATCGAATACGCTTACCTTTTTTGGCAGTCTTCACAGCCTCCTCGTTTTCCAGTTCAGTCAGTGGGCCAGAGATCAGTCTGAATGAGCACGGTGTTCTAACCTCTAACGTTGTAGGTTACACTTAATCATATGAGATGAATATCATATCATTTCCTTCATTTCTTGTTGTATAGCCAACCATTGTTTTGCTACGTGTTTCGTTTATCAACTTTGTTGTTTGTTGTTGGCTTAAATAAACATAAACATGAACATAAACATAAACATGAATGAGGAATAAAAAAAATGGCGTCAATCAATCTCTTGTGGGACGCGCCACGCACTCTACTTTTGCAGCGCGCAATTTAAATGCGCAAGTGGCCTGTACCTGACCTGCGCCGACAACCTGATATACAATTCAGTATTTTTTCTTACTGAAACAATGTTGGTACGATTCCCACGACACCGGTGAGTTGTTTGGCTTTTTGACCTGGACAAAAGATGCGAACCAAGAATCCCGCTTCGGGGTGCACGCGATAGCCAGCACCACCTCGGACTGCGCCATCATGCATCTCCATCACATAATAACAAAATCCGGCATTAATTTTGGGCTATCTATTAATAAATAGCTCCCTCTATCATGTTCGATAGTTTTGCCCTTAATGAATCCTTACTTACAAGTACATCCACTGCAGATAGAAGAACTCGTCATTAAGATAGTAGGTGGATGCGATATTGTTGCCGTTCCTGAAATAGATCTTCATCATCGGAAAAACAGGGATCAATCAACAAGTCACTTGAAAAACGAACAATAACCGTAGAAATAAAGGTAGGCATTGGAAAAATATAGAAAAAATCGTGGAGCAGCTTACTTGTAGGCGACAACGGTGTGAAAGTCCTTTCGGCTCAAGCCATGACAGAAGTCCGGATAGGTGTGACATTCGACGTGAGAAAGCACAACATCTTCATGAAAAATAAAAAATGAAGGAGCACTTGCACCTCAATAACTACGAAGGTGCTTTAAGGGGGGAAAATGCATGGAATTTACGCAGTTGCTTCAGTCCGAGTTGGAAAATAGCGCTATTACATATATATATATATATATTAGGTTGTCCCATAAGGTCTCGCCGTTTTTTCAACGATTCACTGCAGATTTCGCCGGCGGTCTCTTGCATAGTGCTGCATAGCTTTCGAAAGAGAATAATTTGCTATATCAGAGCATTGTTGCATTTCTTTTTTCGTCCTGAATTTTGTCAATTTTTAGGTCGTTGAAGTGAAAAGTGAAAAAGTGAAAAACTAGCCATTTGCGCACTTGTTCTCTCCGCTTAGGTTTGTAATTTTTTGCGCAGTTTTTTATAGCATTCGGAAGACAATGTTCTGTGCTAGAAAAATGTGTGTTAGTGCTATTTGTTCATTTGTCCTTTATTGATCTTTAGGTAATCAAATTGGGACGTCCGAAGGAGGATGGTTGTTTTTGCCGACAGCTCCTGCTCTGTGGTTGGACTTTTTGGGTTGGTGTTAAATGTAATTCGCAAGAAAATGTCTTGCGCTATAAGAATTTGTGTCGCGTTTATTGATTTCTATTGAATATCAACAAAATGCCAAAAAGAGAAAGATCGTCTTCACCAGCAGCTCCTTCTCCTTCTTCAGTTGTTGATATTCAACAGAAATCAGCGGGAGCCAATAAACGCGACACAAATTCTTACTGAGCAAGACATCCTCTTCCAAACGACATATAACACCAAGCAAAAAAGTCCAACCACAGAACCGGAGTTTTGGTAAAAATTCGGGCGGAAAAGTCGGAATTCCCAATTTGGTGACCTAAAAATCAATAAAGGACAAATGAGCAAATAGCGCTAACACATATTCTTGTGGTACAGAACATTGTCTTCCAAGTGCTATAAAAAACTGCGCAAAAAATTACAAACCTAAGCGGAGAGAACAAGTGCGCAAACGGCTAGTTTTTCACTTTTCACTTTTCAATTCAACCACCTAAAAATTGGCAAAACTCATGATGAAAAAAGAAATGCAATACATGGTTTGATAGAGCAAATCACTCTCTTTCGAAAGCTTAGCAGCGCTATGCAAGAGACCGCCGGCGAAATCTGCAGTGAATCGTTGAAAAAAACGGCGGGGACTTATGGAACAACCTAATATTTGAGTGGAAAAGAATATATTTCGTTCTTCAAAGTATTCTCTCAAATTCATAAGATATTTTGAGAACTGGAGTTGTCTCCAAATGTGGTATGCAAAGATTACACAAATGAATTTTTTAGGAACATCCTTGGTATCTGATATGGAGTTCTAGATGACTAGATGAAATTTCTCGGTTTTTCAATGCAATCCTGAAAAATCCTTGCGAAGCTTCGTGAAAGTTAGACGTTTTTAGGCTATTCATGTTTAGCATATTCCAAACGGCTCGAAAACATCTTGGAATCGATCAAGTTTATCGTAAGCTTTCAGGATGAGCTTCCAGCAAAGTAACAACCCAAAGTTGATGCTGTCTATGTGTGGAGGCCGGTGTTTCCTTGACTAGAAAGGCGAAACCAGCGGTCTGACAGGAACAACAATCAAAAGCTGCGGAATAAACTGGAGAAGCATTTGTTGAACAGTGTCGCGAATGAAGAGAAGGGTTAATGGATAAACGACGGCGTCAGTCTCTTTTGTGGGATGCGCCACGCGTACTACTATACTTCTGTGGGGTTTGGTAGATGTTGCTTACACAGCTTGCATTTACGAAAGACATATAACGTTCTCAAAAACGTTAACGAAAGAGTAGGAGCTAATGGTAAAAAAATATGTCTTCTGGGCACTCCCTATTTGCATGCACTGAAATTTTCTGAAAATTAGGGAAAACCAAAACTAACCAAAAAACACAACACACTGACTTCTAGAATAAATCATCCCCTTTCAATATAACGTTGTGTAAAAGCTCAAACATACGCAGTGAGAAGGAGCTGTCGACAATGGCATTTTTCATTTTTGGCTTTCCATTTTAATGACTTAAAAATTGACAAAAATTAGAATGAGGAATAGTGAAGCATGTTTTCTGATAGATCAAACTACTCCATTTCAAGTGTTATATAACATCATGCAAAAAACTTTTTCATAAATTTAGAATAGGATGTAAAAAATGGCGCGTATTTAGCTTCCAACCTTATAGAAAACGACTTTTTCTCATAATATGCTCGTATAGGGAAAGCATTTCAGCGAAGCATTCCTGCCTTCTCGTTCCCTTTGTCTTGCTTCGCCTCTGTTTTATCTGTTACTTAAAGGAAACGGTTCATCAGAAAATCACGCTAACCTTTTCCGAAGTCTGCCTTCTTTGACGTCCTCGCCCAGAGATTGAACGCATGCAGACTGACGCTGTGAACTGGAACATCTGACGGTAGTCACCTAATGAGACGGAAGTGATGCCAACCAAAATTCTGAGACAGAGGACCTAACAGGAGAAGAGTCTGCAGCGTATGTCTGAATGGCGACCGCGAATGAAGTAAGAAGAATCCTCACCCTTCGGTTAAGTCGCTAAATCAATCGAATAAGGGAACACAAGAGTTCATCAGGAAATCGCGGGCAGATATACCGCTCTCACGTCGAATTGGACACTTTTCAAATCAAACCGGAAACCCTTCTAAGCCTAAGCGTAAGACTGTTGAAATCAGAGCAATGTCTTCCAAATTGGGAATAAACTTTAGGTAGGTTAAAGTACAGAGAACAATTTTATGTTCAAGGAAAATTTGGTGAAACTTTCTTTGAAAATTTTAAATTTTACCTGCCCCAATTAGTGTAATAATTTTACAAAATTTTCATTTTCACAGAAAAAATAGATTAATAAAGTTTGTTCTAAAGCGCAGCAAGGAAGCAAGCATATAGCGCATTATAATATAGGATCGCGCCTGGCACTCCAAAGTTTCGCCGAAACTTTTATTTGATTGATAGTGCAAATGGCACCTACAAGAACCGTCAAAGGGAGGATATGTGTGTTCTTTACAGTTGTGTTTCTTATATCGTTAGCAGGTGTCAAACACCACCCGAACTGAAGTTCTGTTATCCGTCGAATAAAAATCGCGACGTCTTGTGGGACTACATGGCAATCTCTTTAGCACTAAAAATGGCCGCCTTCCTGCTTCCTGAAACAAACCTTAAACCATTATTTTTCCTAAAAAATGAGAGTTTTATAAAATTTCAACCAATGTGTTCACTTGTTGGGTAGATGAATTGAAATTTGAAGAAAGTTGTTCTAAACTTTTCCTTGGACAAAAATTTATTCTAACGTTTTTTGAAAGCTTCTAGTCTAATGTGGAAGAAGCCCATTTTTTGGAGGAGTTTGTTTTGATATCAAAATTCTTAGGCTTATGCTTAGAAGAGCGTCCAATTTGATTTGAAAAGTGTCCCATTTGATTCGAAAAGTGTCCAGTTTAACGTGAAAAGTGTTCAGTTTGAATTAAAGGTATCCAATTCGACGTGAAATGGTATATACAGGAGGATAAAGGATTAAGGGTAAATGTCGACGCTAGTCAACCCCTTTGCTGGATGCGCTATACATTCTACTTCTAGGAGACGGCGTGAAGGTAATTCGAATGCGTCCGTGGTCTAAACAATGACATGGGGACCAGCCGATAGATCTGTCAGTATGTTTTCCGTCCCATAAAACTCCTGCATTGATTTAAGTATTCCGTTCGGACGAAAGATTTGATTAGTCCAGGAAGGATTCGAACCAAATACCACGACATGGGTGAAGGCGACAGCTGGTACATGCACCGACTGTGCTACAGCGCACTCCTCTGCTACGATCGGAGTGGCTCACAGAGGAGTAGACTCAAACAATTCTGACGAAGGGCTGCTAAAAGCCGTTGAGAAAATGTCGGTCCTACCGTGGCTCCAAAACAGCACGAATACGTATTTGTTGGCGCTGAGCGCGCTGTCAAACTCCTCGCGTGAACGAAACGAGACCAGGTTGTGCTCGACACTGGCCAGTTCTTCTCCGCTTCTGAAACAGCCTTGTATTACGCTGAAGAGGCCTACATCGAAAAGTAGTCATCTATCAGGTTCGAAATTAAGTCCCCGCCGTTTTGAACGTTTATTCTCAGTTCTTGCCAAAAATTTTTTTGAATAATGTTTTGAACCGTTTATAAGGAAATGATTTACTCTATGAGAAAGTGTGTTTCGCTTCTTTTCATATTTCTATTTTTGCAACTCGTTCTGTTGTTTTTTTGTTATTTTTTGTTGGTTATGTTTTTTGTTTTTTAGATTTTTTAAGTGGAAAGACGAAAAACGAAAAATGGTTTTCGCCACAGCTCCTTCTCTCCGCTTATGTTTGACATTTTTTGCATAATGCTTTAAGTAATTCCAAAGTCGATGATTCGCACAAAAGAATTTGGGTCCATCCTAGTCGGAGGAGGGTACCGCTAGAAAAACGAAACAGACGTATACCGTCTAGTATGTCTGGACTATGAAGTTGCGAAGAAGGGCCTTGTTGTAGAGTTGTTTAGTATGTGAAACAGTTCACTTCCAATGTTGCCAGCTCTGCAAAACAAATAGAATGAAGTGCCACCACCCCCTCCCCCACTAGGAATGAATTTGCTTTGCGTTTTTCGTTTGTTTTTGATGTTCGTTAGTTTTCATGGCATTAAAATGGAGTGTTCGGAAGAAATAAAGATTCTTTACGAACTGCTCCTACTCTTTGGTTAATGTTTTTTGAACAGTATTGTATGCTGTTCGAAAGGATCGATGTTTTGCTCTATCAGTGTTATATTATATTTTTTTGCTCATGATGATTTTTGTCAACTTCAAGCGGAATGTTAAAAAATGACCTTTGCCATTTTTTGAACAGTCTCATATGTCATTATAGAGAGAAAGTTTCGTTTAAGAATATATGTTTTGTTCTTTGGTCAGTCTAAATTTGGCTTATTTTAAGTTATCAGTTTAAGGTTTAGAAAAGTTAAGCGTAGAGTAGGAGCTGTTGGAAAAAATAGCACGTGTCTATATGTCTTCCTGACACTCCAGTAAAAATAATGTATGTATTGTGTCATTTATTGCTCGTTGTTTGTCTGTTTTGGCGCGTGTAGCGCAGCCGGAGGAGGCGCCACTGTCGCGTGCACCCGATACCAGGTTCCTGGTTCGGATTTTTCGCCCCGGCCAACCAAGCCTTCTATCCCTCCCGGTTCGGTGAATTGGTACCAGACGTCTCTGGGAAGGATAAAGCGCTGACTTGTTCATCGGCTGGCAACCGCAAGTCATTGTATGGCCAAATACGCATTCATATCGCCTCTCGACATCCCGTAGAAGTAGAATGCGCAGGCGCATTCCAACAGGGATTGTGTAACGCCGTCCTTTATCCTTTTATCCTTTAGTTTGTTTTATTTGGCGAGTATTCATGCATTAGTCTTATGTTTGATACGTTTTGGTTTCGTGTCCTTTCCTTTTCTCCTTTTTATTCACGTGTGTTGTATGACACGTCTTTGAATAATAAATAAATGAATAAAAGTATTCTGGACACTCCACTCCATTTTAATGCCCTGAAAATTAACGGAAATGAAAATGAATCAAAACAGGCCGGACATGTCCTTGTAGAACAATTCATCGTTTTTCGAATGGTGAACAACGTTGTGCAAAATAGCTTAAACGTAAGCAGAGAATAGGAGCTGCCAGCGAAGGTCATTTTCGTTTTTCCCTTCCAATTTATCAACCTAAAATTGTTCAAAACTAATGTGGAAAATGAGGAAGAAGTAGGATCAAAACTTCTGATAGAGGAAATCATTTTCTTTTGAATGGTATGTAGTCTTATACAAAAGCTTTTCGGCGAAATTTAGAATAAAGTGAAGAAAAACGACGGGGACTTAGTTTCCAACCTAATGTATTCATGTATAAAAAATTGGTTTATTGTATGGCCAAATACGCATTCAAATCGCCTCCAGAGGAAGTCGTGGAAGTAGAATACGTGGCACATCCCAAAAGGGATTGAGTAACACCTTCTTTATCTTTATTCTTTTAATCTCTGGATAACCTCGTTTCTTTATTTTTACGAATCTCTTAGGAAAACATCGGAGGAGAAATTCCGCCATGCTCAAGATAATGTCGAAAATGTTTTGCGAGACCTCATATAACAAGTGTTCAATTAATGATAACTAGGCAATTCTTACCGATGGCTTTCGTTTGAGGAGATATGCTAAGTGTAACAGCTTTTACCGGAATTAAATGGGTTAAGTGTCCACGAAGTTATGACCATTTGAATTTAGAAGACGAAAAAGTAGGAGACTTTCGGTCTGAGATAACATATGAACGTCGTCAACTTTTTCGAATGCTGAAGTGCATTTGACGTGCGCTGCCTTACCGCAGCAGCTATTCAACGACAGATGAGGCGGTAGATTTTGCTTAGGAATGACGTCTATAGAATAAGTGTCAAATTAGGATACTTCAAAGGTAGTTAGGCTACTTGACAGCTAATCGAATTGAACGAATTGAATTGAACGACATTATGTGCGACTTCCAAGAAGTGTGTCCAATTGCGAAAATCCTAGCGTGGAAAAGAGGCTTTTGTTGCTCGACTCAACGGCCGCAGTTCTTTCCTCGAACGCTCACCTCAGCTCAAGAAGGTCGGTATCGATGAGGTGGAGTTCAGTCGGACTGAACACCTCGACGTCCAGTGGCGGCTGTTTTCCGAGTGCCTCGAGCTCCTTGACGGTGAGTGCACGAACGAAACCGATCTCTCGCTCGGCTTCTGGAGACGCGTAGATCGTCAGCGGATGTGGTGAGTGACGAGAGAGCGCACTGAAGAAGTGACTCTGAGTCTTGGCACTTTGTTGCCTTTAGCCCTAGCCTTAGGTCTCCTCCAACTCACTCCAACAGTGCCATCTCCGTAGCTCCAGGATTCTTCTCGTTCAGCTGTCGTTCCAGTGAGTAGACAGCGGCACCATTTAAACTGGAAAATCTTCCATCGTTTAGTTGAAGAACGTCTCTATACAATTTTTACGTGAAATTGAACACTTTTCATATTAAACTGAGACTCAAATTGGAGTATAATCTTCAAATTTTCAATATAGACACTCTCCTAGGTGCAAGGTTGGCGTTTTTAGAATCAAACTGTACATCTTCTAAATCAGAAGGCATCTTCCAGATTAAACTAGAGACTTTTCGAATTTGTTAGAATAACTTTTTATTCAAAGAAAATTTGATATGGCTCTCTAAATTTGTTTTCGGGAGCGTGTAGCGCAGTGGGAGGAGGTGCCTGCTGTCGAGTGCACCCGATAGGTTCGTGGTTCGGATTTGCCTCCCAGGCCAACCAAGCCCTTCATTCCTCCGGGGTCGGTGAATTGGTAGCAGACTTGCCTGGGAAGGATAAAGCGCTGATTTCTTCATCGGCTGGCCACCGCAAGTTATTGTATAGGCCAAATAGCTATTGAAATCACCTCCACGATATCCCGTAGGAGTAGAGCGCGTGGCGCACCCCTAAAAGGATCGAGTAAAGCCGTCCTTTATTTTTATCTTATATTTTTTCAAATTCAAGTGCCCCAATAAATGACTGCACTTTTTGAAATTTTGTTAAATCTGAACAAACAGAGAAGCTCAGAGCACCAACAATATTATGGAATTTCATCAAATTCCTATATTTCAACGAAACTTTAGCATGACTTTTTATAATGTTTTTAAATTTCACCTTTTCTAATAACGGAATACACCGTTGAAAAGTTTATAGACATCCTATTTTTCAACGAAAATTTAACGTGACCTTCTGCAAAAGTTTTCAATTCACCTGCCGCAATAGGTCAACACACTCTTTGAAAATTTGTAAAATTTTCGTTCTTGAGGAAATTAGTGGTTAAAAATTTGTTTTTGACTGCAGAAACGTAGCATTTTTTAGCTCACTGAAAAAAGAGATCGCACCTACTAGTCGTCCAGCTCATCGTAATTATCATTTGATGATTTTCAAGCCTTTCCGAACCAACTAAACACTGTTCACTGTTCTAAATAAGCTCCGCACTTTAAAAATCAACACATCTTTTTTAATCTCTATAAAAAATAAAAAAATATTGAAAAAAAAGAAATAAAAATGAGAAAAAAATTAGAAATCTAGTAATAAATATTTAGAAATCTAGTGAAATACTTTTTAAAATTAATAATAATAAACTAGTGGACAGAGAAAGGGTAAGCGATTGAGGTTAAGAAAAACAAAAAATCAAAAATATTAACAACGCTCAGGTTGGATAAAAAGGGTTTCTTATGCTGAAGAGCTTGATAGAAACGATTCAAGCTTCAAAGGCTGATGATGAGGTTGTAAGCTATCATAACGATGTTTTGTTGCGATAAAAATTTTAGCGTCAGGCGACACTCGAACCCGGATCTCATGCTGACCTGGTTTTGGTAAGCCTACATAGGGGGGATTTTGTGGGCGTTATGTGTTATCAAACAGCGCCAGTGGTGTAAAGCGTGGAATTCTGGCCGGAAAGCAGAAGGTGCTGGTTCGAGTCCCGCAGCCGAGTTTTGATCGCAACGATTCATCGCTGTGAGGTTCTTTAAGCATTGCTCCATGCTGGACTTACAGGCCCAAGAGAATATAATAACCCCGAACAGGAGTTGCAAGTGCTGTTTCATAGAAGCGAACTCACGAATCCTCCACAACCAAATAGTGGTAGCTGGTGTCTCGCTGAAAGTCGCCGCAACGGTAGTGCTCCGGATCCTCGACGCAGGAAATCTGAGAAAAACATGGAGTCAATAGGCGGCTCGTTTTACAGAAAATAAAGGGATAATAGTAAAAGCGGCGTTTCCTCTGTGGGATGGAACCCATTTTTGGGATGCGCCACGCATTCTACTCCTATGGAATTTTGTGGAGGCAGGTCGGATGCGTATTTAGCCCATACACTGACTTGCAAGACAGCGCTCTCCAGGCAAGTCTGGTTCCAATTCACCGACGTCGCAGAGATAGGTGGCTTAGTTGACCTGGGCGGGAAACCCAATTCAAGAACCTTGAATACGAATGCGCGCGACATCCGGAGCCTTCACGGATACAGCGCTCTCAGAACAAGGTAGGAAGAAAACGGCTAAAACCAAATTATAAAGCTTTGTATCAAGGGGCAATTGAAAAACTTTCACTTTTAGGGAAATTAATTTTTGAAATTTAATTTTATAGTGCAGAAAAGCAGCATTATTTAGCGAATTGGAAAAAGCGATTGCGTCTAGTAGTCGACTACTTAGGGACATTTTTATTTAGTTGACAGTGTAAACTTTTGAACCTTTCTAAACAAACTGGACAGTCACTGTTCACTGTTGTAAGGAAGCTTCGCAAATTAAACAGAAAATTTTTCAAATTAAAGTGAGCGTCTTTTATCTAAAATTAAACAACTGCAAATATAATTTTTAATAAGAAAATAAAAATTTTATTCAGACAAAATGGTTAAATCAGACAAGGATTAAAACAATCTTTTGTTGAAGCAAAAATTGGTACGATTTTTCTCAAAAATTTTCAATTCGTCTCTGAACAAACGAACATAATGTTGGAAATTTTACAGAATTTTTAAATTTTTAGGGAAAAACAATTTGAATTTTTAAGATTAAATTCTTTAAAACACTGAAAGGCGGTAATTTTTTGATGTAATGAAAGAATATGTACGGGCGTGGTTAGCGCAGTTGGAGTAGGAAATACCGGCTGTCGCTTGCTCTAAATTTCAGGTTTTTGGTTTGAGTTCCGCTCTGCTCTGTTCAACCTAGCTCTCCACTACAAAAAATGAAAAATTACAGTGATCCATAAAAATCTCGAGAAGTCCACTACAAAAAATGAAAAATTACAGTGATCCATAAAAATCTCGAGCAGGGCGGTGATATAGTGCCAAATTGACTTACCACTTCGTTGTCGATGGAGATACGAGCCTGCTGTCGAAGCCGATCCCTCACCTCCCCAAGCTTCGTCAACACCAACTCAGCGAACTTCTGCTGCAGCTCTGGAAAGAATCCCTATAGTGACAAAGGTGGTGATGGTGTATGATTGTATGGGAAAGCATAAATAAGTAAAAAGATGAAGAAACAAAAATTAAACAAAAAATAAAACCTTGCCGTTTGTCGAATAGAAGGAATTATGGCGACTAAAAGGATCATAGGTTCTATAAAGGACAATGAATAACGGTCCGTGTTATTAAGTGACTTTGGAAGATGCGCTACGTACTTCTACGGGATGTTGTGGAGACAATTTTAATGCGTATCTGGATTATACAACGACCTTACAGTGGCCGGCAGATGAACATGTCAGCGCTCTATCCTTCCCAGACAAGCCTGGTGCCAATTCGTTGAACCGGAAAGGATGGAGGGCTTGGTTGGCCTGGGTGGGAAGTCCGAACCAGGAACCTGGTGTCAGGGGCACGCAACAGCCAACCTTTCCCCGCCTGCGCTACCAGACGTCTATTATTTCGTGCATCTAACGGTCCTCAGAGGCAGCATTGGCCGCCTACAGTGCAAGTTTGTGAAAGTGGTGGGTGAAATATGTAGAAATAGAAACGCGAAACGGTGTAGTTCTCTCCTCTAATCGAAGGTGATTACTGCAAAATAACTGCGAAAAATACACTGAGTTGGATTAAACAATTAGTTAAACTAATACGCTGAAGTCACTGACTATTCTCGCTCCGATGAATGAATGTCGTCTGAATGTAGTAATCCTTAGGCACGGATCCTGGCGCGGCGTTCTCGTCGAAGTCCCATCCCTGAAAAAAAATCCCTCGCTTTGTTTCGGTGGAATTTTTTAAGACCTGATTTTTTTAAGACCTGATTTTCTGTGATTAAACTCGTTCTATTTACTGCACTTATTTATTCAATTATTCATTGTGTCTTCCCGATAGTGCTGTCGGAGGAAGCGTTAGCTGTCGCGTGTGCCCGATTCCTGGTTCTTAGCTCGGGTCTGGCCCAGCTCAACCATGCCTATCATCCTTCCGGTGTCGGTGAAATGGTACCAAACTCGCTTGGAAGGGATAGGACACTGCCTTGGCCACCGTGAGTCGTGAACATATAGGCCATAATATAATACGCATTTTAAGTGAATTCTCGTGCAAGCAGAATACCTGTCGCATCTCACAGAGAGATTTGCCCTCTATTCCTCATCCTTTAATTCTTCCTTCGCCTGCTATTCTTCATCATTTAATCCTTGCTCAAAAATGCGACGGCTCTCCTATCACCCTATTATGTTAATGCTCAATGTAAGGAGAAACGTTTTCACGAATCGCTCTAGTACTTTTATCATCATTGACGATTTGTACTCATAAGACAACTCTCACTTCTGACCCTTGTGTGCCAGGTTGAGGCTACCGAAAGAATGCCAAGGCGTGTTCTTAGGCCTAACTCCTGTGTGCCTGAGCAAAAATCTTTCGGTGACACTCCCACTTAAATGGAAAATTTTAAGATTTAGGTAGGATATGTCGAAGTTCGACCGCCGAAAATTTGCTATTTTTGTTCTCTGCAGTTATTTGCGTCCTTGCGCTGACGGTGAATATGTCGGGGAAGGAATAAAGGAGCTAATCAAGGTCGACGTTAATCAATCCCTTTTAGGATGTGCCGCGCGTTCCACCTCTACGCGACATCGTAGAGGCGACTTCAACTGGTGTTGTTGGCTTTTGAATGGTTGGCGGTGGGTAGCCGATGAACAAATCAGCGCTTTATACCTTCTAGACGAATTTCGTACCAATTCACCGACACGATAGGGATGGAATGCTTAAATGACCTGGGCGGGGCCCGTAGAGCCTGAGTTCGGGTGCTCGCGGCAAAGCGCCTTCTTCAACTGCACTTCACATTACGTTGCTGCAGCACCACTTGTCTTACTCTACCTATGCCTTCGCTAAAACTCCTATTTTTTATGCTATCTTTTTTGTTCCATTCCAAGTCGCAAAATTCAAAGGCGGCGAATATTTGTTATATGTAATCCGCTTCAAGCTTAGAAACGTAAAACAAAAGATTTCCACAAACTATTACAGTACCGGACATGCCGCTGCGTCCAACAAGCACAAGCGGCGCAAAAGATAAGAAGCGGCGCAAAAGGGCGCCGAAGAGCGCCGTTTTCCGCTCGCCACGCGCCGCGTCTGAGGCAAGTCGCGTTAGTGCGCGGCGTCCTCAACTTCTGGACGTTAGACTGAATGAAGGAGCTTATCCATGCGTTCGGACGAGCATGGTCTACTGTTTGGAACTAACTTCCGGCATGGCGCGCGCTCTGAACAATGCATGTTGGCCGGCAGAATCAATCGAGTAGGCGCGACCGCTCGCAGAGTGACGTTAGGCTGATGGACTGATGGAAGGAGCCTATCCATGCATGCGGACGAGCATGGCCTACTGTTTGGAACTAACTGCCGGGCATGGCGCGCGCTCTGAATAATGCATATAGGCCTGGCAGAATCAATCGAGGGGGAGCGACAACCTGTAGAGCGAGCGACAGCTTGAACAGTGAGCGCATGGAGAGTTTTAACAAAAATTCCTAGCCTTCCTACTCAGGCATTGCTCTAGGACTGTCCAGCTTGCATCTGGAGTGCGCCGTGAACAATGCATATAGAATCGAACCTATCAATCGAATGGGCGCGACAGCTTGTAGAGTGCGCGTTTAGGAAGTTTTATCAGAAATCCTTAGGCGCCCTACTCAGGAGCTGCTCTAAGACTGTCCAGCTTGCATGTGGAGTGCGCCGTGAACAATGCATATAGAGTCGAACCTATCAATCGAATGGGCGCGACAGCTTGAACAGTGCGCGTTTAGGGAGTTTTATCAGAAATCCTCAGCCGCCCTACTCAAGAGCTGCTCTAGGACTGTCCAGCTTGCATCTAGAGTGCGCCGTAAGCAATGCATATAGAATCAAACCTATCAATCGAGTGGGCGCGACCGCTCGCAAATTGCACGCGCGGGCGTGTTTGGAGCGCGACAACTCTGTAACGTGTGAACCCTTCCGGCTGCAGCTTGTGGATTTTGTAGTCAGTAAAAAGCTCTAGCAGCACGCCAAAGCACAGCGATCTAGCCTAAGAACTGACAAAGTTACGGTGGTGCAAATATGCAGGTCAGGCTTGTACAACCAATTTTTTCCGAATTCAGGCGATCACTGCGGGAAGAGGCGATGAGCTGACGGCCTACAAATGCAAAGGCTACCAGACCACTTAACGTATTTTACAAAAAGGCGCTTACAGCTCTCCAGCTGCACAACCGTCCTTAGTTACAGCTGCCGCTTTAGAGCGGCGGACGGCAGCAGTAAGGATTCTTCCGCCCTTACTCCTTCCGGTTTCGAGTTTTCGGCACTCGCAATGAAACTGTTCTGTTCAGCTCGATGAGCTCTATCGAACGGTGTCAATCTCGGCCAATTTTGGAGATATCGATTTTTTG